>CM061914.1:135905725-136092530 GCA_031002005.1 Vandiemenella viatica
TGATAGATGGCTGTGATAGAACTTGTGCCATGTACTCCATTACAAAATGAAATAAATTATACTGGGTCCCATAGTTGATTAGATATTAACTTAATTCACCATCATAATCTTTTTCATTTGAATGTCACTCAGACATCAAAATGTAAGGGAGGAAAAGGATAAGTATAAACCCAGGCAAGCACGAGTCAAACTCATGCAGTTAGGGTTCAATACAATACAATACATTCATTTTTCCATGGATCCTAATATAAGAGTGACTTGGCAGAATAACTATTGCATAACAAAGTAGATAAATACACCAAAAGATGAACATTAATTAAATCAGCCACATTTACAATAACTATTAGCAAATATTTTTTTACCTATAACTTTATGCCTCGTCGATGTGGAGGTCATTAGAGGTGAGATGGGACTGGGGACAAGGTACAGGAAGGAATTCAGATATGCCATTTTAAAGGAAATACCCCTGCATTCACCTGGAGTGATTTGGGGAAACCATGGAAAACCCAAATCTGGAAGCCCGGACAAGGATTCGAACTGGCGTTCTCCCAAATGCGAGGCCAGAGCGTTAACCGCTCACCCATCTTGCTCAGTTTTTGGAAATTATTTAGGAGATACCTTAGAAATAAATTCTACAATGGAGTAAAAGAAGTTGTCACTTAAACTTTCCTCTAGTCTTTTCGTGAATTTAATCTTATAACCTGCTAGACATTTAAGATGTGTTGGGACCCTATTGAATATCAGATCACTTTTTGAACAAATACCAGTGATTTGTAGTCATTGCGAAGATTATTTTTACTTATAGTGCCATAGTTGTATATTTTACTATTTGCTTCAAATAGAGTATAATTTGTGACTTGAAAGGACATTAATGTGTACTATTATTAAGCCACCAATATTAAAATTCGCTAACTTCCTGAGCAGTTCTCTGCATAAAGATCTACCACTAAACCCACATTATTCTCATTAGTCACTTTTGGGCCCTGAATGCGTTGTTTCTATGAGTATAATTGCCACAAAGTTACCAACAGAAATGATGGATAATTTACCGAAAACGTTAAAAGAATTTAAAGATAAAATTTGTAGAGGGCAAATGTAGGTGGATGCAGGATATTGGGATATTGGATGTAGGGAAATTTCCACTGGAGCCTGTGCTCCATTGCAATTAAATTAAATTAAATATTATTGCACATGATAGCAAGTAGTGAAGGAGATCACCTATTGCTGAAATTGTGTGAATTTCAAAAGTGGCTACACCTAATCGCTTCAGTAAGACAATTTAAATTATGATCAATATGCAAACCTAGAAGTTTCATAAACTCTACCTCTCGAATGGTCTGACATGCAAATTATATGTCTATATCTGTTGTTAATTTGTGTGATGTACTGAATTGCATGTAATGAGTTTTAGCTGTAAACCAAAGATATAATTTTAAATATGTTCTGTAGATAAATCTGGAGTATTTTTAATTAATATGCTTGTGTCATCTGCAAATTGGACAAGATAATATTACTACAGATATCTTACAAAGGTACAATGTACAAGGTACAATGTCACAATCCGGCGGTTCTAGCCGGATGTGACATTGTACCTATATTATTTAAATTGAGTCTGGATACTTGCTGCTTATCACAGGACTGGAAAAGTGCAATATGTAGCACTACCAGTACATAAATGAGGGTTGAGAAAAAGAGTTGAGAATTACAGGCCAATCAGTTTGACATCAGAGGTAGGTAACTTAAGTGGAAACTACATCAGAAATGTATGTGAGGAACGTAAGTGGTTTCAAGCAGGCTACATGGATTTCAGGCAAGAAATATTCATGTGAATCTCTGTTGGTGGGAATATATGCAAGATATTTCAGACGAAATGGACAAGGGAGGCTAAATTGATAGTGTAGCACTAGATCTGTCAAAGGCGTTTGACAGAGTAAGCCATAAAATGGTAATAAATAAGGTAAAAACCACTGGAGTGGATGAGAAAGTGATTTGCTGGGTAGAAGAATTTTTAAAAGGTAGAAAACAGAAAGTTAGGGTAGGACATGTAGTATCAAAAGAAGTGGAAGTAAAAATGGGTGTGCCACAGGTAGTGTTGTAAAAAAAACAGTTTTTTTTACTGACGTGAAAAAAAACATGAATAAAAACTGTGAAAAAAAACATGTTTTTTTTTCTGGGACATGTTTTTTTTTTTTTGTAACTCTAAATTTCAAATTTTTAAGGCATTATTTGTTAATATGACTGTTTTTAGAAGTTTATACTAAGTACTCATCTTACTGTTAAATCTACTATATTTGTTCTGGTTCAGTAGAAAAAAAATTACAAAAAATATTGGTAACATTGACTGAAGTTTTCTTTTATGAATGGGGACTTCCCGAAAAGGCTAGGTTGCATGAGAGAAGGAATCCCCATTCCCCATTGTTGGATTGATACTTGCTATTTGAACTAGTGCTGCCAGGCCCCGCAAATTATCTGTAGACCTACGAATCTTTTCAAATAGTTATGAAATTTAACTATGGTTTTTTTGCCTCTTTTTATTACTTGTTGTGCTTTCCTTATATTCGTATACTTGTTTAACTCGCAGCATATAAGTGATACTAAGTCATTGTCACTAATTATGAATAATTTCCTTGCAACCGTTGGCGTAAAACAACATTGAAAACAAATAAAAGCTCCTATTTTGTATGATAATAAATTTAAATTCAAACTTAAAGACCGTAATACAGAAAAATCAGCGCAGTCCTTCATTCACAGTGTGTACTTTGCTCACAATTTAAAATTGCAATGTCAAAAGCTTTTGCATGCAATACAACCAGTAAAAGAAAATGTAACTATTTCTGAAGTTATGGATCTAGAGAGGGCAGAAGAAGAAACATAAAATTTCGACTCCGACCGAACTAGTGTTGGCAGTACTGATACGAGTCAATGTGGTACCGACATAGAGGATGAATAAAACATTAGGTTACCTATATAGATACATTTATGAATCATTATGTAAGATATTATATGATTTAGTACGGTTTAAAACACACATGTAAAATGTAAGTTCCATATATAAAACTATAATTTATCAAATATATTTTTTCTGAAAAAAAAAAAATTTAGAAAAAAAAACAAGGGTGCTAGGTTTTTTCATGTTTTTTTTTTCACAAATCTGAATTTTTTTTTTCAGTTTGCAACACTAGCCACAGGGTAGCATATTGGGACCATTGCTATTCATTATTCTAATGAATAATTGTGTTGATTGTTTACTATCTGAAATTAGATTGTTTGCAGATGACATAATGCTGTAGAAAAGAATCAAAACGATAGAGGATTGTAAACAGTTGCAGGGTTGATCAGGACAGGATATCTAGTTGGCTTGGTAAACATGGGATGAAGATAAATCCAATGAAGAGTCAGCTTATTAGATACACAAATGAAAAACAAAAGGTTATGTAAGCATCTTAGAATTTTAGTAAATTCTAGCCTCTCACCTTTAGGTATTAGAGGGTAAAGTTTACTCGGTAGTAGAAGACAGTTTTCAGTTCATGTAGAGGTTATGGGAGTAAAGCTTTATGTAGCATGAGGACACAGTAACCAAACACACTAAATAAAACCCTTTAGGGATAATAAATGTATCCATAATTAAATAAATGCTCTAAATAAACCTTTGATAACAAAAAGAAAACATCAGTTTGGGAGGGAGTAGCTTAAATCCCCAAATTCAGTTTCACATAAAAGATTTTGATATAGGTTAACTTTGCAGTTTATAAACCAATTTGAATGCAGTAAAGACCTTTAGTAGTTGCTAAACGCCGAATATAAACTTTGAATAATAATAAACAAACTGTTAATCAACTGAAAATTAAATAATCAGTAATAATACTAACTTGGACTTAAAGAATTTCTACTCTGGAAGCATTTTGCCATTTTTAGATCAATTAACGAGCAAGAAAGTAACTCAATAGTAAATAAACCAAATAAATCAATTTTCTGTAGTGATATTAACACCTTTTACTAACCTTTGATATGATAATCCATAATAATCCAGTTCAGTGCACAAGTAATTTCCAATATTTGGCATTTCACTGTTTTAACACACTTTCGAACCAAATAAAGTAATTTTAATGAAGTAATCAGGCAATTAAAACATAAATTCACTAGAATTTCGTAGTTTCTGAACGTTTAAATAACTTAAATCAATTTGTTTATACTTCGTCAGATGCACTTCACTTATAATAATTTTTATCTCAAAATCCTAGAGAACATTCGGAATAAAAAGTAGATTTCCGGGGAGACCTAAAAATCTAATATAACATATAATTATTTCAAGTAATTCCAGTCAATAGAACCGATGTTAGAGAGATCTTAAAATTCAGCTTCATCACGACCATGAGGTCAACTTAGAAATAAATTTCAACCGATCTAAAGTAGATACAGAGATGAGATAACTTTCAGAATATGTAGTTTTATTCAGAGAATCTCATGGTAATTTTAGATTTGCGATAAAACTAATAGAAATAAAGTTATAAAATTAAAACTGAAATCACACTTTAGTTACGTCGTAGTTAAACTTTCACTGAACCAATCTTAATAAAAGTTACACCAATAAAATCAGGAATTTTTGTAGAACACAGTGACAGTAATAACATTTATGTAAATTATGGCGTTAATAAAATGACGAAATGTAGAAGTTTCCAGAACAATAGTAGTTTCCCAGAGTAGAGAAATAGTTCACTCCTACACTTATAACTTTTAAACCAGTTGCTTAAGTTAATCACTAAATATTCATTATTTCACAATTAAATATGTCAAAACACTGCAACACTTAAAGTTTTGAATAACAGTTTAGTTACTGAGATATTTCAGGCCTAGATCGCCTAGGCGCCAGTAGAAACTTGTATTTTGGCTCTGACGTCAGCGAGGGTATATATTGGGAAGCCATTTTGACTCAGCGTCTTTTCCGGGTTTGAAGTCGTGATAACAAGATGATTTAGGCGTGTGTGCGTTGGTAGGTTGGCAACTCCGACTTATGTTGGTAGCTCAGTTCTTAGGTTGGTACTACCGGTTTCGGCCATGATGGTTTGTGGTCAAGAGGGGCGTGGCATGTATGTTGATATGAACTTGTAAACATTGCAAAGAGGGGGTCAGTCGGCAGTTTCTCTCCATAACCTGCAAACTTGTGGAACGAGTGTTCGATATGCCTGCTCAACTGTAAATGCAATTTTGAACTTTTGATTTTGAAAAATAAAACCTTAAAGTTTTCTAAAAGTGACTTGGTGTACTTCAGTTGTTAGCATAGAACCCTTTTCTATATTCGTGGGTAACGAATATAGTGGCGACCTGCGCATTCAGTTGAGTTACCTTGGCTACATGGTCAAATCCAAATTATTTGCTGAGTTTTTAAGAGAACTGTTAGTTGACAAGAGTGTAAGTTAAGGCACTTAGGCGATACTACAACCCCGGTATCGGTCTATGTCCTTACAGTTAATTATGAATATAAGGTGGGGAAAGAATTGCTTGCTGAAGACTTGAAACGTAAATATCTTGGCATTTCTTTTGATAACAAGTTTAACTGGGCAGGACACATTGAACAGGTGGTAGAAAAAGGTTTCAAAGTTCTGCACTTGTTGGAGAGATTGATGAGGGGATGTACAAGAGAAGTAAAGGAATTTGGTTACAAAACTTTGGTAAGACCATTGCTCGAATATGGTAGTGTAGTATGGGATCCTCATTTTACGTATCAAATACAGGAGTTGGAGAGGGTGCAAAGAAGGGCTGCTAGATTTGTTTCTGGAAATTATTGCAGAATGCAATCAGTGATGGATATGATAAAGGAGGTGAAATGGGTTTCATTGCAAGACAGGAGAAGGATGAGGAGGGTCATAGGAGTGGACAGGGCATATACTGGTGATGAGGTATGGAAAGATATTGCAATAGGTATGAAAAGTAGTGCATGGAAGGGAAAATATGACCATGACCACAAGCAGGCACAAGGGTGTGGGAAGATTCTCTTTTTTAGGTAAGGGTGTCAGGGATTGGAATGAGTTACCAAGAGAAATTATGAATTATTTACTGAAAACTATGAAAGAATTTAAAGATCAAATTTGTAGATGGCAAATGTAGGTGGGTGCAGGATAGGGGAAGATGGGTGTGTAGGGAAATTGCCACCGGAGCCTGTGCTCCATTGCAATTAAATTAATTTTTTTTTTTTTTTAAATTGAGTTTTTAGATTAACACAGGGTAGATCATTTATGCATGTTAAAAACAACAGTGACCCCAATATAAAATCCTCATGCAGAAAAAAATGAACCACCTGACACAGCATTAAGTGCATTCCAGTGGCACTTTTTGTATTCTACTCAAAAGGTAAGAACTAACCATTCATTAACAATGCCATCTAAGCAATAATACTTTAATTTTGGTATCAGAATTTCATGATCAACAGTCATATTTTAATGACTTTAATAGGTATCTTCTATGTGGTAGGTAAGAAGGTATCGGCTTGGTACAAAAATAAATGTTTTATAAATTTTACCATTAATTTACCATAGCTGTATTAGTATTATCCAATGAACTGTCAATTAAGAACACATTTCATAAAGTAGTATTAATACCTGGCAAAATAAATTCAGGAAATTAGATTGCAATAAAAAAGAATGAGAACAGAAATAATCATGTGAAATACACATACTTTCTTCTTCAGATAAGTCTTCGCCTAGGCACTGAAGGACAGCTCTCAGGTCCGATGCACTTATATAACCCCTGTTGTGTTTGTCAAAAACCTGTTACAAACAGAATACATAAAGTCACTGTTAAAATACCATTAAAAATGTATGCTCTAAATGTGTCATTACAAAAATGATGAAGGAATCAACTGCATTAACTAACGGCATTCTGATATGCTGTTATAATCTACATTATAGCTAGAAACAGGAAATAAGTAATGAAATCTTCACGGCTGTACTGCCGGATAGTGTTTTGAAAACACGATATTTCGACGAGTAGCTCCGTCGTCTTCATCAGGTGTCAAGACATCTGCACAGGTCGGCTGACCTTCGGATACTGAGATGGCCCAGGTGCCGCACCTCCTTATATAGGTCAACGGCTCTCTCCGTTGGAGCTAGTCGTCGAAATATTGTGTTTTCAAAACACTATCTGGCTGTACACCCGTGAAGACTTCATTTCAATCATACGCCGGGAAAGTCTCCGTTCTTACAGGAAATAAGTATTTCTAAAGGCAACACTTTTCACTGAAATGGAAGGAGACATGTGACTAAAAAGTATTTATTTTTTTATGAATGTACAAATAATCATGACTAATTACATAATTTTTGTTCAATCTGAAGAATTAAGTAAATACATTATTTATCAAAATTTCATTACTTTGGGGGAAAAGAGAATCAAATATACTCATGGTTTCTGATCATTTATAGTGATGAAATTTGATTTCAATTTTTGTTTGGTAATAATCTTTAAAAGAGATTAATGGGACACTGGACTTCAAAAATTATATATTTTAATTCTGAGAAGTGACAGCTTTATTAATGTTTATGCTTCTAGCGTATGACTTAATAGAAGTATCAATCAGAAAGGCAGTAAAATTGTTTTATGTTATTGTCAGAAGAAATATAAATATTGGAGAGCAACTTAATAATGGTATAATATGATTTCGAGCATCCTGTTGGGGGAGTATGTTAATTTGATGCAATGTTTCAAAGTTACTCTCCAACTTCATCTGCTGAAGAACTGCTGACCGTCTTTATGTGGCCCACGCCAGGCAAAGAGTGACAGTAACATCATTGCTGTGTGTGCAGTACACTCATTCTAACAGTTGTAAATGTTAGGTTGTCTGGTAGAACATAACACATAAAGTATAATATGTCATCATACCAGATTTAATGTCAATTTACCCTGAATGCATCTCGCAACTCTTTTTCTTCTTGGTCTGCTGTTCTTTCAGTTGTGGCTCCCATGTTTGATACAATTTCCACAAATTCTTCAAAACTGACATTTCCATCACCTGTTAAAAAATAAGTTTAAGTATCCAAGCAGGTACTGGCAACACACACACACACACACACAATGCTATGTACCATATAAGAAGTAATGAGTATGCAACACACACAATTGAAAGATTTAGAATACATATCTAGATTTTTAAATGACAATAGGCAACTTGAAATGGTGAAATTATTTTAGAAATTGGAGGTAGAGGGGCAGCAAAGCAAATCAGCTAGTTTTCTTTGCAGAAATTACCACAGAATATAATCAGTAATTGATGTTATTAAGAACCTGGGGCTCAGGTGCGTAGCTACTATGGGGCTAGGTGGTGCAGTGCACCGGGGCCCTCACACTCAGGGGGCCCCCAAGCATACCTCAAGGGGCCCCTAAGCGCACCTCTAGGGGGCCCTCAAGCGGAGGAGGGCCCACAAGCCTTCACGGCAAACTGGCGACATTTTTTTTTTTTTACCTCTACCATCGGCTAAGGGGCCCCTGAGAACACAGGAGCCCCTCACTAAGGGCCCTCGCTGCTCAGGGGGGCCCCTAAAGAACAATTAAAGGGCCCCCAACCTCAGTTCAGGGTGCCCCTACCAACACACAAAGAAAAAAAAAATGTCGCCCGTCTGGCCTGAGGGCCTAAAATAATTTTTTTTGCACCTGGGCCCTTGTTGACCTAGCTACGCCACTGCTGGGGCTGGGAGTAATCTGAAGACAAGAAGTGGGCAAAGAGAGTATTGTCAGTGTATAATGCATATGTGCAGTGTGAATGCTGGATGGATTTTTGTAGACAATTTAGGAATAGCACTTGGAAGGGAACATTTTTTTTGTGAGTCAGGGACTAGAGTAAATTACCGAGCAATATACTGAACATTTTATCTGAAAATGAAAGAATTAATGATAAAAATTCATGAAATGTGAAAGGTGGTGAAAAGGAAAATGGTCATTGGCACATGTTCACTTTCACAATTAAATTAAAATATCGGAATATTATGTGTATTTCTGTAAAATGTATCCATAAGGAGAATCATATATTCTGGTTGATAAAAAATACAAAGCAATTATTTAATGTACAACTATGAAACTCAAAGCAAATAATTTTATATGGTAATGGAATTGTTAATTAATTTCTAAGTTGAAATTGTGCTCACCCCATTTACTAAACTAACGACAGAAAAACATTCTTACTCAATTATTTTTTTATTCACAGGATCCCAATTATAAGTTAGCGGATTTTTTTTTTTTTTTTGCTGTCGTCAGTCTTTCTACTGGTTTGATGCAACCCTCCATCCTTTCCTATCCTGTGCTAACCTCTTCATTTTTACATACCCCTTACAACCCACGTCCTCATATATCTGTTTCATATATTCTAATCTCTGTCTTCCTCTACAGTTCTTACCTTCGTCAGTTCCCTCCACTAACAAATTAACCAATCCAGCATGTCTCAAAATATGACCTACCAGCCTGTCTCTTCTTTCCGTAAGCTTCTTCAACAAATTTCTTTTCTCACCCATCATTTCCAAAACTCGTTCATTTCTTACTTTGTCTGTCCATTTAATTTTCAGCATTACATTATTAATATAGTGGAAACTTTTCTTATGAACTGATTTTATTTCATTTTTTAAAAAAATCTTTAGTTGAGTGTTAGACACCAAATATGATTTTTCAGTATTTATCTAAAATGTAATAGTTTCTTTTTTGGGAGGGTGGGGGGTGGAGCTTTGGTATTGAATGAAGTGCCTTTTTACATTTATAGTTATTATATTATTTCATATCAATATGTAATTTTGAATGCATGCTAATAGATAAAAATATGAATAGCAGTACAAATGATGTATCTGGATAATTAAATCCAAGTGCAAGGGTTTATAAATCATTCATTCCAAATGCAAGAATACAATAAGGCAGTGCTTCAGACCCAATGCCCACATCTGGACATGCATTATTAGTGCTTAATATATTTAACCTGATTTCCTGGAATTTATACCTGTTGTAATAAAAACATGAGAAATGTCTGGAAAAAAGGATGGGCATTATGTAAAAACATATTTATAATCTGTAGATGTAGTTAATTTTTAGCTATCCTTATCCTTACCTATGTTATTCACATTAGTTTTGAAACTTCTCTTGTCTAGAGAGATGAACCAAAATGCATTTTCATTTGAATCTGTAATTCACAACATTGTGGGTGGTGGAGAGTTCTTTGAACCGAAACTAATCTCTTACTCTATCTATTCCAAGTAGCAGGAGGGAAGAAAGAATCCATTTAGGCAATTTCCTGATCTTATTTAAACTGTCATTATAACCCAAATACATCAGAGGCAGGAGCATTTCCTTGAATTTTTAAATGAAGGTTATGTGAATATTGGCTTGCAAATTATAGCAGAATGAATGCAGTCCTCTGCCTCAGCCTATATCCTGAATTGCATCATTTTTTAGGAGAATAAATAGCACTACCTTAGATTAGTTGGATCTTCCAGGCTAGAGATACTAGCTTTATAATGTGACAGTGGAAACGTGGTCACGGTTTTGCTCAACTCCCTAGCGCAGCAAAATTGAGTGAAAGTGAAGAGAATATTTTTTTGATCATCAACAAGGAACTCATCACTACACTTCTATTGATCCAAATTTCTTGGGGTTAATATAAATTTTTTAACTAATGGCTGTTCAAGTGATCACCTACTGGACACACAAACATTTCCTCTATCATGAATCAGTTGGAGCACCTTTTTAAGAACTGTATTTGATATACTGTAAACGTAAGGGACTGTGAACTTACCGTCGATGTCGACTTCGTGCAGCATCTGCTGGAGCTCCTCCTCTCGGGCGAACTGTCCCAGGCTTCTCATCACCCTGCCCAGCTCATCCTGCGTGATGCTGCCATCTCCGTCCTTGTCGAAAAGCCGAAACGCCTCGCGGAATTCTGTCGACAAAGTCAGACATGATTGTCATGCAATATGTCTCGAGAAGAAAAATAATGGGGATCATAATGGAGATTTTAGATAGAGAAGTCTTTAAATCTATTTCAAAAACTGGAATAACCAGATAAATGGTTACTCATGAATAAAAATTTGTCAGTTGTCTTATATAAAAGAATTCTGATTGGCACTGAGATCAGTACGATTGTGGATTTCATTTTAAAAATTGGAATGAAACTAACCACATTCCTTTGCACCACTATGCTGACATGTTGGGTTATCTACGCTCTGCAGCTTATTTAATTTATTAACCAATGTTAAAAAGTTAAACTTAGAAGTCTAAGAACAATAATCGATAGTGTGGTTAGAGGAGACTAAAAATACGCCAAAAAAGTCACTGAACTGACTTGTGATCTTTGGATGAGAAGATTCCGATCACTGGTCGTTCTTTATTTAGTCCAGGATCGTTTTCACAAAGTTTGCTGCTCTTGTATAAATGACAGGTGTTGGTTTGAACGCAATTTCACATTACAGAAAAGATTTTTCGTTGTACCGTGTCCAGTTTCTTTCTGTACTATATTATCATCGTTTTCTTGGTTAATTATAATATTTCTGACACCTGTAGTGAGATGACGACCTATACCACGGATCTGCAAACTAGAACTAAGGAATCATTCATCTGTCCAGAAAAAGCGTGAGATACAGCAACAGCTAATCCCCATAAATAATTTATTATAGTAAATATTATAGTACATTTTGTAAGGAATTTCATAATAATACGATTTTTCACACTTGGATGACCTTTTCATCCTTTCAAACTAATAAAACTGCATTCAGGTTGCTGATCGACTGGAATATGTTAGAACCTGATCTCAGGCATCAGGCATTGCTACCGACTCCGTCATTTGTTCCTTTTACAAGGCCTGGTTTGAGTATAATGTTCACAAATGTTTTATTATTATTATTACTACTCCGCGATTCACTGAATGTGGGTGGCAGGGGTGTTTCTCTGGGATTATGATGTGTGCCCGATGGTAGCAGTAAAGAGATGTCAAGTCATACCGACTGTTTTTTGCTCTGTACAATAGCGTAAACTTTTAACCGTATTTCCGATTGGAATTAGACGGCTGGTACTTCGTCCATATTTCATAACATTTCGCGCAATCAACAATTACCATTCTTCGTTGGATGGATATAATTGTTTTTTTTGCGAAAGAAACTCGCAGAAAAGAATCGGTTCTGGGCCTGATTTTTCATATCTTCTCGGTTATTCCTATATATGAATGTTGCTGGTAGTACGAGGGCAAATCAAAAAGTAAGTTACACCTCCAAGTTATGGCCATTTATGAAACCACCTACACATAGGCAACATACAATGTAAGCTCACTTTTCCACATAGTCCCCAAGAGACTTAATATTTCTGGAAACGGTCAACCAACTTTTCGATTCCGGTTACATACAAGATCTGTTCTGAATCGGTAACCAATCTCATTGCGCTATTTCACCTTGCAAGAGATCCCAGTGGAAAGGTTTTAATCATAACTGAAAAGTAGCAGTTGTACGCCACTTAATATATTGTCAAAAATAATTTGTAGTTGGATGCCGGTATCAGATAGCAACAAATAGATTGTTAAAACGGACTCTGAAACAAATGAAATTACAGGTTATTCTTCGAACAAACGTACACCATTCATAAAGCATTCACTATTGGAATATTAGTCTAAATTACACATTACTGATGTTTACAAGCAACGTTCTACACTCCGCAATATTTCCTAACTTGACTTCTGATTCTAAAATTTTCTATCACTGGCTATCTCGGCTATGCGAAAATATTTTTATTTGGCTGTTATGTTTCATTATTATTATGCTGTCTCGCACATATCTGACTTTCAAGGAAATTAGATCTTTGTATTAGTCATAAATCTCTTTCTTAATAATAGTTTTACATGAGATTTTCACCATTATTTTTGTTATTTTTCGTTCTCTCTAATGATCCTTATTTCACTTTTAACAGATTCCTATTTCTCAATTATGTTTTGGCACGTATATGACGTAACTTTAGGCACGTTGTCTAAAATTCCATTTTAAATCCTTTAAACATAGTTTTATTTATTTAATGTTATCATAGTATTACTTTTTTAAATTTAGCTTCCATTTGGTCATATTTGTTGTGGCTTTGTAGCTATGTCTGTATAAAAGTTGAATTTATTTATTCATCTAAAAAACATACTTAGGTTTTGTTTACCAACTCAAACTTTTCTTTGGAAATCTGTTATATATTGACAAGGTACTACTATGGCTAGATTTCATCTATTTATTTTTCTATGCTTTTTCAGAAATTCTGTTATTCCACGAGTGACCTTGCTGGCTGACTGTCATAATTCAAATTTAATTACTGTTTTTTTAAAAAATTCCGGTCCTATATACATTATTTCAAAATGCTTGTTTTTAATTGTAGTATCAGTGGACATGTTTCCGAGCTTTTTGTTTAATTTTGGTTCGATTCCAGAACGTGATGCAGTTCCGATTTTGACTTTAAAACTGCTTCGTTATGAGGTTTTTGTTTATACAATCTATTTGCTATGTTAAAAGTTTCATTTTCTTTCCTACTTCGGACTCTGGGATGTTATTGTTTCACTACACTCGGATGGGTAGAAATCCATTAGAAATCTTTTAATCGTATGTTAATCATTGTAGGTGGAAGGATCAAGTTAAGAAGGACCATAGGCTGAAAGAAGAGATAGCTGTGACCGGAAAAGGTGAAGGAAATTCATCAAGGCAGCCAACTCCTAATGCTTGAAAAATGTAGTGGAGAAGAAGCAGAATCATTGTGACGAAGTATTTTCTGAAGGGAAGTTGAGTGGTGCTTACCCTTCATCTGCGACCTGGTGACCCCGCGGTGCGCCTGCGGCAGACTTGATCCCGGCGCGGCCCTGCCGTTGGCAACCACCTCCTGCTGCGGTGCTCTCCTGCCGTTGACAAGCCATCAGCTGCTGCTGCTGCTGCTGCTGCGACGCTGAAGCGGCGGCTCCACTGGCGCCGCTCTGTCGCGTCTGCGGGACACACCAACAAGACTGCTAACAGCGGTGACGCACAGTAGTGAGGCGCACAGAGGCAGAAGAACGGCACCGGGAAGGGGTCGCAGGTAACTGAGGACATCCACTGCATAAAGGAACGGACATTTGAGGGTAGATCAGGAACTAAGGTTCAAGCACCATATTCCTGGAGTGGTCGTCCGTTAAAAAGAAAGTAGTACTGTGTTGTAATTCTAAGACATGCGGTTGGCAGCTGTACAGCGTTGGTGGTAGGTTAACACAAATGGCGACTCGTTTGAAAAACTGGTCTCACTAAGAAATCCGCTCAGTTATTCGGTCTTTGCGGCGGAAAAGTGTAACCGAGGTTGAAATTCAACGGCAGATGGTACAGGTTTATGGTGAGACTGTAATGTCTCGTCAGCATGTCGCAGAAAGGTGTCGAAAGTTTCCGACCAGTTGAAGAAAACGTCACCGACGAAGATCGCAGTGGTTGACCCAACATGGCATAAACAGATTTAAACACAGTTCGCATCGAGGAGAGATTCAGGACAACTGATGTATCACGTTACGGAGTGTGAAGGTAGGATTGCGAATGCCGTTCGGAAGCGTTCGTCACATTGCTCACGATGTTCTGCAGTACCGGAGAGTTTGATCCCGATGGGATCCACGAAATCTGTCCAACCAACACAAGGAGAAGCGCATGGGAGGAACTCTGCAACGGTTCTACACGGAAATGAACGGTTTTTCTACCCTCCCTCCCTACCCCCTCCCAGTAAGCGATCGCCAATAGAGTGGAATCATCACTCCTGTCCAAAGACAAAGAAATTTAAAAGGTGGAGTTTTTGGATAGAGGGCACGCAGTGACTGCTTACCGATACAGAGAGAGCTTGATATGATTACAAAATGGCCAGGGCTACTCACCAAGGGCGTCATCTTTCTTCACTACAACATGCGACCTCATTCAGCTTGAAGACCACCAAGCTGTTGAAGCGAATTCCATCTTTTTCCTCATTTGAAGGAGCACCTAGACGAGGAGGTGAAACACTTCGCGACAACGTGGCGGAACACCTAAGGATAGGATTTTTACCAGGAGGAAACATTCAAACTGATCCCACGATGCGACAATTGTCTAAACCGATTTGTCCAAAAATAACCTAATGTGTGTACTATTAGTTGGCTGTAATAGGTGTATGAAATAAAATGTACACATTTCACTGCTGGCTTTGTAGCTTCAATTTCTAATCACTCCTCGTAATATAACAACTGGGAAAAATATTAGGTTATATATATATATAGGCCCTCCAATTAGTCGTGGCAAAATTGGAAATCGGTTATAAACGTTTCAAAATGTCTAATTTAATTTCAATTGCGATGGAGAACACACGTTCCGGTTGCAATGTCCCGTACACCCCAAATTTTCCCATATCATGATTTTTCACCATTCTCCTACCTTACTATTACGAATTCCAACTTCAAACTCCTTCACCGAGCGTGGTGTGTAACGGTTAGCGTTCTGGCCTCGCATTCGGGAGGACGGCCGTTCGAATCCCCGTCCGAGCGTCCAGATTTGGGTTTTCCATTGTTTCCCAAATCACTCCAAGCAAATGCCGGGATGCTTCCTACAAAAGGCCATGGCAGAATTCCTTCCAATTCCTTGCCCCCCATCCTTTTCCCGTCTCTAAAGACCTCGCTGTTAGAGAGATGTTAAGCAGATATATATATATAAAATCAAACTCCTTCAGTGTTTTTTGTTGAGCTGTCCATTATTTATCGTAATTTTGTTCCAGTCTTACTTACAAAAGAAAATTTTCCCTCTCCATTTTCGACAGCTTATGATCACGGTTATCACTTCCCTTCCCTGTAAAACTAGTAATCCGTCTACTAATATCCACTGTAAATTCAGAAGGGGCTACGGTGTAACAGCTAATTCCAGCGACAAATCAATTAGTAGGTAAATAGGAATACTCGTTTTACTATAGTACAATATACAAAAATAACTCAGCAATCTACACTAACGCAAGGTGTGACATACAGTATATGCCCACATGTAACTAGCCCAGCTCGATCTATAGTATTTGCTAATTACAGTTATTCAAAATTAATTATAAGGTTTCTTTTTCTTGAAATAGTAATTCAGATAATAATAATGAAGCCTTATTCTGGAGTTAGGAAACCCATTGTTTGTTAATAGGCTCGCCAGCCAGCTTCCTGCGCACGGTAGTACTCTCCTAACATAGCTACTTTTACACTGAGAGCAGTCCGCGCGAGGCCACCGAACAATAAAGACATTGTTGTGGGATGATAGGATGCGGAGGCAACAGCCTCAACCTGTATGAATGAAAAGAATGTTAAAGATTTGAAAATAGGAACTTAATAGCAACAAACATTACGAAGAAGTAGTAATTTGACTTGCTCTACAACGAGAACGTAATAAATGAAGTTATTTGGCATATTGTATTATTATTTCTAAAGTAATAATACCTCTCATTGAAGTATCTAATTAATAAAAGAATAAGAAAGTAAATTAAAGTGAGTTTTGTGATGGTAAAGAGAAGTGGAAGGAGAAGGTAACCCGCTCGAGTGCTTGAAACAGAAGAGGGCCATCTGTTAGATGCGAGAGTAGGGATGTTGCAATGGGACTAAAAGTAATTATTAGTCTTCAAGGTCAGCTTATCCAAAGATCTTCCATACAGCTGACTGTTAGTTATTCGGCAAAGTGAGATGTTTTTACACATTATTCGGAACCAGCCCCGGCAGCGTAGTGGCTAACACGCTAACGTTTCGTGTGGAGTCATCGGTGGAATGGTGGTTTTAATAAAATGTACACGTCCAGTATAGTCTGTACTAGACAGTGAAATAATGCATTCCGACATTAGATAGTTGAATGGTGTATTTGCGCATAATTACAAAAATTCCCAATAATATGCTGTAATTGTTACGCTTAATGTTATAGGTAGGTAGAATGCTGCCCTTTCGTATCTATTACGGCCATTGGCGAGAGTTTTTGAGCTGAGTTTGCGTCGTGCTACTGAGAATAGTCGGCTTAGGAATCGCATAAAATGCTGTGTTCAACATTCTTACAGGCATCCTAAGTGCGAAATTTTTCCGGAAACCATGGCGTACCCCGAACGAAGCGGAAACCCTCTTGTACCATTCAAAAAGAACTTTTTAATTCAAAAGGGACTAGTTATAGCTTTACTGATAGACAATTTGAGACCAGTAGAATAAGAAACATAGCATGGATCATAGTCAGTGGAAGTAATCAGAAGGACAGTGAAAAGAGGAACAGGTATAAAACACTGATAACAGTTCAAGAAGGACGCAGACGGTCCGTATTTTTCACTATAACTTTGTTCTTAGACATTGACTTAATCCACGGAGTGTATAGTCACTGAATTTATTAAAAGCTTAGGAACGAGTCCTCCATAAATTATATGTATGCCTGGGCTGAGGATATTGAGAAATTACTGAATGGCATGAACAAAATACTGAAGGAAGATTTTCGACTGAATATAAATCAAAGACAAAAGTGATGAAATGTAGCAAAAATGATACCAATACTAGTAGATTAAATATAAAAATAGGATCGGATGCAATAGGAAAGTAAGTGAATTCTGATATTTGGGAAGCAAAATTACAACTGATGGCCGAAGCAAGAATGATGTTAAAAGCAGAATAGCACTAGCAAAAAGCGCCTTCATGAAAAAGAGAAACCTTTTAGTTTCAAATATTGATCTAGGAATTAGAAAGAACTTTTTAAAACTCTGTGTGGAGCACAGCACTTTATGGCAGCGAAACATGGACTTTAGGAATACCGGAAATAAAGAAAATTGAATCATTTGAAATGTGGTGCTACAGAAGAATGCTGAAAATTAAGCGGATAGACAAAGTAAGAAATGAACGAGTTTTGGAAATGATGGGTGAGAAAAGAAGTTTGTGGAAGAAGCTTACAGGAAGAAGAGACAGGTTGGTAGGTCATATTTTGAGACATGCGGGATTGGTTAATTTGTTAGTGGAGGGAACAGTCGAAGGTAAGAACTGTAGAGGAAGACAGAGATTAGAATATATGAAGCAGATAATTTAGGACGTGGGCTGTAAGGGATATGTAGAAATGAAGAGGTTAGCACAGGATAGGAAGGGATGGAGGATTGCATCAAACCAGTCGAAAGACTGACGACAGCAAACAAACAAAAAAAAAAAAAAAAAAAAAAAAAAAAAAAAAATTATGCCTGTGTTTTAACGAGATAGCACTGTACACTATTCTTGTATAAATTTTTACTCCATGTTGAAAATTTTCAAGTTTACTTAATCAACAGCCTAAAAAAACTAACCATTTATTTGTAGGTTCTTTTTGTCTGAGAAAAAATCTGTATGAATAGAAGACACAACGCTACAGTAGTAACATAAAAACATTTAGGATAAATAATTATATTTTAAGGGAAACCATTGGCACTAGGTTGGATAAGGAATGAAGGAATAAATTTCACTGTACAATGCTTGTTGGCTATCGTTATGACTGTTTAAAAGAGGTTTTATGTCATCATATGGACCTGTGAGTCTCAACCTATTGTGGTCCGCAGGGAAAGTATTAAAAACTGAATTAAGGACATAACAAAAAACAAAATACTAAAAACTGTTCACATAAAATGGATACGGTAGTTGTTCCGTATAAGGCCACAAGTAAGAATAAGTATACAAGCAAAACTTTCTAAACACCGTAACTCACATTCTATTTCATAACTGTGTCTTCCTAGAAATTCAAAACACGCTTTAGATTTTTTTATGTCAGATTAGTACAAAAAACATGTCACAGTGTCAATAATATACAGATAGGAAAACAATAGGCCCACATAAATTAGTGGTCCACATCATTATTTTTGACATTTTTACCGGTACTCGGGCTGAAGTGGTCGAAAAAGAGGTTTAGACGATTGCTGGTATGGTGTGATAATTACCTCGGCATCTGTTACGTTTTCAAGAATTAAATCGGAATTTGACGAACGAGTATGATGTTATAATTAATTAGCTTTGACTGAAAGTCATCTCAATTATTTTCAGAATAAAAATAAAAATATGAAGTGGGCAGCTTTATAATTTACGGTTCCTTTTTGTGTTGTTGAAAGGTGCAATGTTCGATTAGTGCTGATAAGTCAACGTGAAGTGAACTTTTGTTTGTGGAAACTCATTTTGCAACATTTTAATATAGACGTGTAAATTATCTTGAATTTTATTGCAAAGGCATTAACAAGTAAATATATTCAGAAAGATAAAGGATATTTCTGGTTATTTGAAGAGTTTTCTATAGAAGGTATAAGGATTACCTAGGGATTACTCACTCATACAGTATCCTGACAAAAAATGAAGTACTATAAGGAGAGGAGAAAAAAAATGAAACTTCATGCTAGTAGGGAGGATGTCTTTCCTGGGACAAAAGATCTTAAGCCGGCCCCGGAAGAGACTCCACTCGTCCGCGTGACGTCACAGTTGGATGGCGGGAAATTCTAATGGACCAATGGCGGCCAAGGTCGTATGACGTCACACGTTAGTTCCTCGCGCGCACAGATGGCGGCAGCTGTCGGGCTTTGACGTCACACGTTAGTTCCCCGATCTGCGGATAGATGGCGCTGCACCGTTAGTTCACAGATCCGCTGGCAGATGGCACCATCTCCCAAGGGCTTAATTTCTAGTTCATTTGGTGGCGGCTAGATGGCGTTCGGTGGCATTATTTCCGGCGCGCTTTGCGAAATGTGTACACTGTTATCTCTGTTTACTAAGCGTGACGAAATATGTATTCCTAGCGTCCTGTTAAGCAAGCACTGGACATCTTGGCTACTATCGACACACAGTAAAATATTTTGTATCGTGAAAAATACTTAAGCGATTTTTTTTACGTGAACAGACATCGGTAGCGTAGGGGTTAGAGTGCCGAAGGTCGCCGGTTCGAGTCCGGCCGCGTTGCGACAGGTGTGAACTTGCTCATCCGAGACATCGCGCGTTCGCCTTGTATAACTGTCGCTAGAGGTCAGCACACGGCAGAAGACATTTGCCGCTAGATGGAGCGGGTGTACCAATATGCGTGAAATATTTCGGGAGTCCGACAGGTTACGAAATGGCTCCATTACAGAGCGATACAGCTAGGCCATCCACCATTGTGAAAGCATAGCTGGCGGACAAAGAAATTAGGGCGTCCAATACATATTGCAGAGTCTCAGGCTTCATGTGTATTTGTTATTTGTTCATGCCGTTCCAGCAGGATACATAGAAATTCACTGCGGTTCAAGAAGAAATTATTACGAGATGAGAATAATTATTATATGTCAGTTTTCGTAGAACAAATATAAGAATCTTTTATGGTAGCCTAATCCCTCGTGTTTTAAAAACGAAAATCGAAAATTTAGTTTTCATTCTGGGCGAACAGAAAAACTGCTTGAGTCTTTGTATTTAATTAAAAAATAAGACATAGACCATGAGAAAGCGTAACTTTTACGTTTAAAACGTGATAATGAACTATGGAATGTCCTGACTTAGCTCAAATTCATATCTATACAATGCAGTTCTGATATTCGAGGATGTTTATAACTCTGAGCGAATATAAGCATCAGTAAGGTGGGATTCCAATATAATTAATCGTTAACAGCGTTAATGATAGAGAGAATTCAACTAACGACCTCGGCAGTGTTGGGGCTAGGTCGCCGGTTCGAGTCCGGCCGCGGTGTTTAAGTGTTTTGTGGAAAAGCCGCAAAGTTACGTAATTTCCACGCCTCGAAAAGCATAAATGTTTCCTTTTAACGGGAAAAAAAGCGTCATAAACTCCAGATATAAATTCTATGTGTACCTGTTTTCATGAAATTATTTAGCGTTCTTGCCTCTCATTCGGGAGGACGGAGGTTCCAGGCATCCATGGTTTCCCAAAATCACTCCAAGTGAATGCCGGGGATGCTACCTTCAAAAGGCCATGGCCTTTTGAAGGTAGCATCCCCGGCATTCACTTGGAGTGATTTTGGGAAACCATGGATGCCTGGAACCTCCGTCCTCCCGAATGAGAGGCAAGAACGCTAAATAATTTCATGAAAACAGGTACACATAGAATTTATATCTGGAGTTTATGACGCTTTTTTTCCCGTTAAAAGGAAACATTTATGCTTTTCGAGGCGTGGAAATTACGTAACTTTGCGGCTTTTCCACAAAACACTTAAACACCGCGGCCGGACTCGAACCGGCGACCTAGCCCCAACACTGCCGAGGTCGTTAGTTGAATTCTCTCTATCATTAACGCTGTTAACGATTAATTATATTGGAATCCCACCTTACTGATGCTTATATTCGCTCAGAGTTATAAACATCCTCGAATATCAGAACTGCATTGTATAGATATGAATTTGAGCTAAGTCAGGACATTCCATAGTTCATTATCACGTTTTAAAGGTAAAAGTTACGCTTTCTCATGGCCTATGTCTTATTTTTTAATTAAATACAAAGACTCAAGCAGTTTTTCTGTTCGCCCAGAATGAAAACTAATTTTCGATTTTCGTTTTTAAAACACGAGGGATTAGGCTACCATAAAAGATTCTTATATTTGTTCTACGAAAACTGACATATAATAATTATTCTCATCTCGTAATAATTTCTTCTTGAACCGCAGTGAATTTTCTATGTATCCTGCTGGAATGCAGGACACCTGAACAAATAACAAATACACATGAAGCCTGAGACTCTGCAATATGTATTGGACGCCCTAATTTCCTTGTCCGCCAGCTATGGCTTTCACAATGGTGGATGGCCTAGCTGTATCGCTCTGTAAGTGGAGCCATTTCGTAACCTGTCGGACTCCCGAAATATTTCACGCCATATTGGTACACCACGCTCCATCTAGCGGCAAAATGTCTTCTGCCGTGTGCTGACCTCTAGCGACAGTTATACAAGGCGAACGCGCGATGTCTCGGATGAGCAAGTTCACACCTGTCGCAAACGGCGGCCGGAACTCGAACCGGCGGACCTTCGGCACTCTAAACCCCTACGCTACCGATGTCTGTTCACGTAAAAAACATCGATTAAGTATTTTTCACGATACAAAATATTTACTGTGTGTCGATAGTAGCCAAGATGTCCAGTGCTTGCTTAACAGGACGCTAGGAATACATATTTCGTCACGCTTAGTAAACAGAGATAACAGTGTACACATTTCGCAAAGCGCGCCGGAATAATGCCACCGAACGCCATCTAGCCGCCACCAAATGAACTAGAAATTAAGCCCTTGGGAAGATGGTGCCATCTGCCAGCGGATCTGTGAACTAACGGTGCAGCGCCATCTATCCGCAGATCGGGGAACTAACGTGTGACCGTCAAAGCCCGACAGCTGCCGCCATCTGTGCGGTCGGCCAAAGAACTAACGTGTGACGTCATACGACCTTGGCTGCCATTGGTCCATTAGAATTTCCCGCCATCCAACTGTGACGTCACGCGGACGAGTGGAGTCTCTTCCGGGGCCGGCTTAAGATCTTTTGTCCCAGGAAAGACAAGTCCTCCCTACTAGCATGAAGTTTCATTTTTTTCTCCTCTCCTTATAGGTACTTCATTTTTTTGTCAGATACTGTATGAGTAGAGTAATCCCTAGGTAATCCTTATACCTTCTAATAGAAAACTCTTCAAATAACCAGAAATATCCTTTATCTTTCTGAATATATTTACTTGTTAATACCTTTGCAATAAAATTCAAGATAATTTACACGTCTATATTAAAATGTTGCAAAATGAGTTTCCACACAACAAAAGTTCACTTCACGTTGACTTATCAGCACTAATCGAACATTGCACCTTTCAACAACACAAAAAGGAACCGTAAATATTATAAAGCTGCCCACTTCATATTTTTATTTTTATTCTGAAAATAATTGAGAAGACTTTCAGTCAAAGCTAATTAATTATAACATCATACTCGTTCGTCAAATTCCGATTTAATTCTTGAAAACGTAACAGATGCCGAGGCGTAATTAGCACACTATACCAGCAATCGTCTAAACCTTCTTTTTTTCGACCACTTCAGCCCGAGGACCGGTAAAAATGTAAAAAATAATGCTGTGGACCACTAATTTATGTGGGCCTATTTGTTTTCCTATCTGTATATTATTCACACTGTGACATGTTTTCTTGTACTAATCTGACATAAAAATCTAAAGCGTGTTTTGAATTTCTAGGAAGACACAGTTATGAAATAGAATGTCAGCTACGGTGTTTAGAAAGTTTTGCTTGTATACTTATTCTTACTTGTGGCCTTATACGGAACAACTACCGTATCCATTTTATGTGAACAGTTTTTAGTATTTTGTTTTTTGTTATGTCCTTAATTCAGTTTTTAATACTTTCCCTGCGGACCACAATAGGTTGAGACTCACAGGTCCATATGATGACATAAAACCTCTTTTAAACAGTCATAACGATAGCCAACAAGCATTGTACAGTGAAATTTATTCCTTCATTCCTTATCCAACCTAGTGCCAATGGTTTCCCTTAAAATATAATTATTTATCCTAAATGTTTTTATGTTACTACTGTAGCGTTGTGTCTTCTATTCATACAGATTTTTTTCTCAGACAAAAAGAACCTACAAATAAATGGTTAGTTTTTATTAGGCTGTTCATTAAGTAAACTTGAAAATTTTCAACATGGAGTAAAAATTTATACAAGAATAGTGTACAGTGCTATCTCGTTAAAACACAGGCATAATTTTTTTTTTTGTTTTTTTTTTTTTGTTTTTTTTTTTTGTTTTTGTTTTTTTTGCTGTCGTCAGTCTTTCGACTGGTTTGATGCAATCCTCCATCCCTTCCTATCCTGTGCTAACCTCTTCATTTCTACATATCCCTTACAGCCCACGTCCTAAATTATCTGCTTCATATATTCTAATCTCTGTCTTACTCTACAGTTCTTACCTTCGACTGTTCCCTCCACTAACAAATTAACCAATCCCGCATGTCTCAAAATATGACCTACCAACCTGTCTCTTCTTCCTGTAAGCTTCTTCCACAAACTTCTTTTCTCACCCATCATTTCCAAAACTCGTTCATTTCTTACTTTGTCTGTCCGCTTAATTTTCAGCATTCTTCTGTAGCACCACATTTCAAATGATTCAATTTTCTTTATTTCCGGTATTCCTAAAGTCCATGTTTCGCTGCCATAAAGTGCTGTGCTCCACACAAGGAGTTTTAAAAAGTTCTTTCTAATTCCTAGATCAATATTTGAAACTAAAAGGTTTCTCTTTTTCATGAAGGCGCTTTTTGCTAGTGCTATTCTGCTTTTAACATCATTCTTGCTTCGGCCATCAGTTGTAATTTTGCTTCCCAAATATCAGAATTCACTTACTTCTCTCCTATTGCATCCGATCCTATTTTTATATTTAATCTACTAGTATTGGTATCATTTTTGCTACATTTCATCACTTTTGTCTTATTTTGATTTATATTCAGTGAAAATCTTCCTTCAGTATTTTGTTCATGCCATTCAGTAATTTCTCAATATCCTCAGCCCTAGGCATACATATAATTTATGGAGGACTCGTTCCTAAGCTTTTAATAAATTCAGTGACTATACACTCCGTGGATTAAGTCAATGTCTAAGAACAAAGTTTATAGTGAAAAATACGGACCGTCTGCGTCCTTCTTGAACTGTTATCAGTGTTTTATACCTGTTCCTCTTTTCACTGTCCTTCTGATTACTTCCACTGACTATGATCCATGCTATGTTTCTTATTCTACTGGTCTCAAATTGTCTATCAGTAAAGACTATAACTAGTCCCTTTTGAATTAAAAAGTTCTTTTTGAATGGTACAAGAGGGTTTCCGCTTCGTTCGGGGTACGCCATGGTTTCCGAAAAAATTTCGCACTTAGGATGCCTGTAAGAATGTTGAACACAGCATTTTATGCGATTCCTAAGCCGACTATTCTCAGTAGCACGACGCAAACTCAGCTCAAAAAACTCTCGCCAATGGCCGTAATAGATACGAAAGGGCAGCATTCTACCTACCTATAACATTAAGCGTAACAATTACAGCATATTATTGGGAATTTTTGTAATTATGCGCAAATACACCATTCAACTATCTAATGTCGGAATGCATTATTTCACTGTCTAGTACAGACTATACTGGACGTGTACATTTTATTAAAACCACCATTCCACCGATGACTCACACACGAAACGTTAGCGTGTTAGCCACTACGCTGCCGGGGCTGGTTCCGAATAATGTGTAAAACATCTCACTTTGCCGAATAACTAACAGTCAGCTGTATTCGAAGATCTTTGGATAAGCTGACTTGAAGACTAATAATTACTTTTAGTCCCGTTGCAACATCCCTACTCTCGCATCTAACAGATGGCCCTCTTCTGTTTCAAGCACTCGAGCGGGTTACCTTCTCCTTCCACTTCTCTTTACCATCACAAAACTCACTTTAATTTACTTTCTTATTCTTTTAAAAAATTAGATACTTCAATGAGAGGTATTATTACTTTAGAAATAATAATACAATATGCCAAATAACTTCATTTATTACGTTCTCGTTGTAGAGCAAGTCAAATTACTACTTCTTCGTAATGTTTGTTACTATTAAGTTCCTATTTTCAAATCTTTCACATTCTTTTCATTCATACAGGGTGAGGCTGTTGCCTCCGCATGCTATCATCCCACAACAATGTCTTTATTGTTCGGTGGCCTCGCGCGGACTGCTCTCAGTGTAAAAATAGCTATGTTACGAGAGTACTACCGTGCGCAGGAAGCTGGCTGGCGAGCCTATTAACAAACAATGGGTTTCCAAACTCCAGAATAAGGCTTCATTATTAATATCTGAATTACTATTTCAAGAAAAAGAAACCTTATCATTAATTTTGAATAACTGTAATTAGCAAATACTATAGATCGAGCTGGGCTAGTTACATGTGGCATATACTGTATGTCACACCTTGCGTTAGTGTAGATTGCTGAGTTATTTTTGTATATTGTACTATAGTAAAACGAGTATTCCTATTTACCTACTAATTGATTTGTCGCTGGAATTAGCTGTTACACCGTAGCCACTTCTGAATTTACAATGGATATTAGTAGACGGATTACTAGTTTTACATGGAAGGGAAGTGATAACCATAATCATAAGCTGTCGAAATGGAGTGGGAAAATTTTCTTTTGCAAGTAAGGGAATCACAGAGTTTAACAAATTAGCAAGAGAAATTATGGGCAGTTCACCAAAAACACTGAAGTAGTTTGAAGTTGGGATTCTTAAAAGGTAGGGGTAGGCGAGTGCTGAAAAATCGTGAAATGGGGGTGTAGGGAAATTGCAACCGGAGCGTGTATTCTCCGTTGCAATTGAAATTAAATTAAAAATTTTGAAACGTTTATACCTGATTTCCAATTTTGCCACGACTAATGGGAGGACCTAACCCAATAGTTTTCCCAGTTGTTATATTACGAGGAGTGATTAGAAATTGAGGCTGCAAAGCCAGCAGTGAAACGTGTATATTTTATTTCATACAACTAATACAGCCAACTAATAATTAGGTTATTTTTTGACATAGTCTTCAAATCGGTTTAGACATTCGTCGCACCATGGGATAAGATTGAATGTTTCCTCCTTGTAAAAATCCTGTCCTTAGATGTTAGCCACGTTGGCGAGAAGTGTTTCACCTCCTAGACTGAACCGAATCGTCGGCCTCCTAGGTGACCCTTCAAATGACACCCGCGCTGTCTCGAAACACTGCGGCCATAATCTTCCTAGCACGAGACGTCACTTTAAACTTCTTTGTCTTTGGACAGGAGTGATGATTCCACTCTACTGACGACCGCTTACTGGTGGGGGTGTAGTGGCGGATCCATGTTTCGTGACCAGTAACAACGTGTTGAAGAGAACCGTTTCAGAGCTTCACTACAACCGTTTCAGACTTACTCCCATGCGCTTCTCCTTCTTGGATAGATTTCGTGGATCCCATCGGGACAAACTTTCCGGTACTGCAGAACATTGTGAACTATGTGACCAACGCTTCCGAACGACATTCGTAATCCTACCTTCACACTCCATAGCGTGATACATCAATTGTCCTGAATCTCTCCTCTACTCGAGCTGTGTACAAATCTGTTTATGGCATGCTGGGTCAGCCACTGCGATCTTCGTCGGTGACGTTTTCTCAACCGGCCGCAAACTTTCGACACCTTTCTGTGACATGCTGACGAGACATTACAGTCTCACCTACCAGCTGCCATTGAATTTCAACCTCGGTTATACGTTTCGGCCGCAAAAATCGAATAACTGAGCGGATTTCTTAGCGAGACCAGTTTTTCAAACGACTTGCCATTTCTGTTAACCTACAACCAACGCCGCACAGTTGCCAACCGCATGTCTTAAAATTACCACACAGTACTACTTTCTCTGTAACGGACGACACTCCAGGAATATGGGGCTTGAACCTTAGTTCCTGATCTACCCTCACATGTCCGTTCCTTTACGTAGTGGATGTCCTCAGTTACCCGCGACCCCGTCCCGGTGCCGTTCTTCTGCCTCTGTGCGCCTCACTACTGTGCGTCGCCGCTGTTAGCAGTCTTGTTGGTGTGTCCCGCAGACGCGACAGAGCGGCGCCAGTGGAGCCGCCGGTTCAGCGTCGCAGCAGCAGCAGCAGCAGCAGCAGCAGCCGCAGCAGATGGCTGTCAACGGCAGGAGAGCACCGCAGCAGGAGGTGGTCGCCAACGGCAGGGCCGCTCCGGGACCAAGCCTGCCACAGGCGCACCGCGGAGTCACCAGGTCGCAGATGAAAGGTAAGCACCACTGAACTTCCCTTCAGAAAATACTTCGTCACAATGATTCTGCTTCTTCTCCACCACATTTTCCCAACATTAGGAGTCGGCTGCCTTGATGAGTTTCCTTCACCTTTCCCAGTCACAGCGACGTCTTCTTTCAGTCCTAAGTTCACGAAGTGCTTCTTAACCAGATCCTTCCACCCGCAATGATTAACCTACAATTAAAAGATTTCTAATGGATTTCTATCCGTCTGAGTGTAGTGAAGCAATAACTTCCCAGAGTCTGAAACAGGGGAGAAAATGAAACTTTTAACATAGCAAATAGATTGTATAAACAAAAAACTCGTAACGAAGCAGTTTTAAAGTCAAAATCGGAACTGCATCACGTTCTGGAATCGAACCAAAATTAAACAAAAAGCTCGGAAACATGTCCACTGATACTACAATTAAAAACAAGCATTTTGAAATAATGTATATAGGATCGGAATTTTTTCCAAAACAGTAATTAAATTTGATTTATGACATAGTCAGCCAGCAAGGTCACTCGTGGAATAACAGAATTTCAGAAAAAACATAGAAAAATAAATAGATGAAATCTAGCCATAGCAGTACCTTGTCAATACATAAACAGATATCACAACAAAAGTTTGAGTTAGTAAACCAAACCTAAGTATGTTTTTTAGATGAATAAATAAATTCAACTTTTATACAGAAATAGCTACAACAAATATGGCCAAATGAAAGCTAAATTTAAAAAAGTAATAATATGATAACATTAAATAAATAAAACTATGTTTAAAGGATTTAAAATGGAATTTTAGACAACGTGCCTAAAGTTACGTCATATACGTGCCAAAACATAATTGAGAATTAGGAATCTGTTAAAAGTGAAATAAGGATCATTAGAAAGAACGGAAAATAGCAAGAAGAATGGTGAAAATCTCATGTAGAACTATTATTAAGAAAGAGATTTATGACTAATACAAAGAACTAATTTCCTTGAAAGTCAGATATGTGCGAGACATCATAATAAAAATTACACATAACAGCCAAATAAAAATATTTTCGCATAGCCGAGATAGCCAGTGCTAGAAAATTTTAGGAACAAAACTCAAGTTAGGAAATATTGCGGAGTGTAGAACGTTGCTTGTAAACATCAGTAATGTGTAATTTAGATTAATATTCCAATAGTGAATGCTTTATGAATGGTGTACGTTTGTTCGAAGAATAACCTGCAATTTCATTTGTTTCAGAGTCCGTTTTAACAATCTATTTATTGCTATCTGATACCGGCATCCAACTACAAATTATTTTTGACAATATATTGAGTGGCGTACAACTGCTACTTTTCAGTTATGATTAAAACCTTTCCACTGGGATCTCTTGCAAGGTGAAATAGCGCAATGAGATCGGTTACCGATTCAGAACAGATCTTGCACGCATCCGGGATCGAAAAGTTGGTTGACCGTTTCCAGAAATATTAACAGTCTCTTGGGGACTATGTAGAAAAGTGAACTTGCATTGTATGTTGTCATAGCCGTGTTGCCTATGTATAGGTGATTTCATAAATGTCCATAACTTGGAGGTGTAACTTACTTTTTGATTTGCCCTCGTACTACCAGCAACATTCGTATACATGAATAACCGAGAAGCTACGAAAAATCAGGGCCAGAACCGTTACTTTTCTACGAGTTTCTTTTGCATAAAAACAATGGCATCCATCCAACAAGGAATAGTAAATTGTTGATTGCGCGAAACGTTCTGAAATATGGAGGAAGTGCCAGCCGTCTAATTCCAATCGGAAATGTGTTTAAAAGTTTACGCTATTGTACAGAACAAAAAACAGTCGGTATGACTTGGCACATCTTGACTGCTTCCATCGGGCTCACATATAATCCCACAGAAACACCTCCGCCACCCACATTCAGTGAATCGCAGAGTAGTAATAATAATAATAAAACATTTGTGAACATTATACTCAAACCAGGCCTCGTAAAAGGAACAAATGACGGAGTTGGTAGCAATGCCTGATGCCTGAGAACAGGTACTTGGCTATTCCAGTTGATCAGCAACCTGAATGCAGTTTTATTAACTTGAAAGGATAAAAAGGTCATCCAAGTGTGAAAAATCGTATTATTATGAAATTCCTTACAAAATTTAAAACCAATAAAAATTTGAAGATGACCTAAATTGCAATTTATGAAAAGAATTTTATCAGACATCAGCATCTGTAAATGTAGTTAACCTTCTAACGATGGTTGAGAATGTGTCCAGAATTGTCTGTCCTCTCGAAATCTGAAAGCATCGAGAACAGAAACATTTTTCTTCATCAAGTACTGTGTAAGCTTCCAGGACGATAACATTAGTGTATAGAGTGTCTCTAATTCCTTTTTCCCTTTGATTTAATAAATTATTTATGGGAATTAGCTGTTGCTGTATCTCACGCTTTTTCTGGACAGATCAGTGATTCTTCAGTTCTAGTTCGCAAATCCGTGGTATAGGTCGTCATCTCACTTCAGCTGACAGAAAAATTATAATTAACCAAGAAAATGATGATAATATAGTACAGAAAGAAACTAGAGACGGTACAACGAAGACTCGTTTCTGTAATGCGAAATTGTGTTCAAACCAACACCTGTCATTTATACAAGAGCAGCAAACTTTGTGAAAACGATCCTGGACTAAATAAAGAACGACCAGTGATCGGAATCTTCTCATCCAAAGATCACAAGTCAGTTCAGTGACTTTTTTGGCGTATTTTTAGTCTCCTCTAACCACACTATCGATTATTGTTCTTAGACTTCTAAGTTTAACTTTTTAACATTGGTTAATAAATTAAATAAGCTGCAGAGCGTAGATAACCCAACATGTCAGCATAGTGGTGCAAAGGAATGTGGTTAGTTTCATTAGAATTTTTAAAATGAAATCCACGATCGTACTGATCTCAGTGCCAATCAGGGCTCTTTTATATAAAGCAACTGACAAATTTTTATTCATGAGTAACCATTTCTCCAGTTATTCCAGTTGTTGCAATAGATTTAAAGACTTCTCTATCTAAAATCTCCATTATGATCCCCATTATTTTTCTTCTCGAGACATATTGCATGACAATCATGTCTGACTTTGTCGACAGAATTCCGCGAGGCGTTTCGGCTTTTCGACAAGGACGGAGATGGCAGCATCACGCAGGATGAGCTGGGCAGGGTGATGAGAAGCCTGGGACAGTTCGCCCGAGAGGAGGAGCTCCAGCAGATGCTGCACGAAGTCGACATCGACGGTGAGTTCACAGTCCCTTACGTATACAGTATATCAAATACAGTTCTTATAAAGGTGCTCCAACTGATTCATGATAGAGGAAATGTTTGTGTGTCCAGTAGGTGATCACTTGAACAGCCATTAGTTAAAAAATTTATATTAACCCCAAGAAATTTGGATCAATAGAAGTGTAGTGATGAGTTCCTTGTTGATGATCAAAAAAATATTCTCTTCACTTTCACTCAATTTTGCTGCGCTAGGGAGTTGAGCAAAACCGTGACCACGTTTCCACTGTCACATTATAAATCTAGTATCTCTAGCCTGGAAGATCCAACTAATCTAAGGTAGTGCTATTTATTCTCCTAAAAAATGATGCAATTCAGGATATAGGCTGAGGCAGAGGACTGCATTCATTCTGCTATAATTTGCAAGCCAATATTCACATAACCTTCATTTAAAAATTCAAGGAAATGCTCCTGCCTCTGATGTATTTGGGTTATAATGACAGTTTAAATAAGATCAGGAAATTGCCTAAATGGATTCTTTCTTCCCTCCTGCTACTTGGAATAGATAGAGTAAGAGATTAGTTTCGGTTCAAAGAACTCTCCACCACCCACAATGTTGTGAATTACAGATTCAAATGAAAATGCATTTTGGTTCATCTCTCTAGACAAGAGAAGTTTCAAAACTAATGTGAATAACATAGGTAAGGATAAGGTTAGTTAAAAATTAACTACATCTACAGATAATAAATATGTTTTTACATAATGCCCATCCTTTTTTCCAGACATTTCTCATGTTTTTATTATAACAGGTATAAATTCCAGGAAATCAGGTTAAATATATTAAGCACTAATAATGCATGTCCAAATGTGGGCATTGGTTCTGAAGCACTGCCTTATTGTATTCTTGCATTTGGATTGAATGATTTATAAACCCTTGCACTTGGATTTAATTATCCAGATACATCATTTGTACTGCTATTCATATTTTTGTCTAGTAGCATGCATTCAAAATTACATATTGATATGAAATAATATAATAACTATAAATGTAAAAAGGCACTTCATTTCAATACCAAAGCTCCACCCCCCACCCTCCCAAAAAAGAAACTATTACATTTTAGATAAATACTGAAAAATCATATTTGGTGTCTAACACTCAACTAAAGATTTTTTTAAAAAATGAAATAAAATCAGTTCATAAGAAAAGTTTCCACTATATTAATAATGTAATGCTGAAAATTAAATGGACAGACAAAGTAAGAAATGAACGAGTTTTGGAAATGATGGGTGAGAAAAGAAGTTTGTTGAAGAAGCTTACGGAAAGAAGAGACAGGCTGGTAGGTCATATTTTGAGACATGCTGGATTGGTTAATTTGTTAGTGGAGGGAACTGATGAAGGTAAGAACTGTAGAGGAAGACAGAGATTAGAATATATGAAACAGATATATGAGGACGTGGGTTGTAAGGGGTATGTAAAAATGAAGAGGTTAGCACAGGATAGGAAAGGATGGAGGGTTGCATCAAACCAGTAGAAAGACTGACGAGAGCAAAAAAAAAAAAAAAAAAAAAAATCCGCTAACTTATAATTGGGATCCTGTGAATAAAAAAATAATTGAGTAAGAATGTTTTTCTGTCGTTAGTTTAGTAAATGGGGTGAGCACAATTTCAACTGAGAAATTAATTAACAATTCCATTACCATATAAAATTATTTGCTTTGAGTTTCATAGTTGTACATTAAATAATTGCTTTGTATTTTTTATCAACCAGAATATATGATTCTCCTTATGGATACATTTTACAGAAATACACATAATATTCCGATATTTTAATTTAATTGTGAAAGTGAACATGTGCCAATGACCATTTTCCTTTTCACCACCTTTCACATTTCATGAATTTTTATCATTAATTCTTTCATTTTCAGATAAAATGTTCAGTATATTGCTCGGTAATTTACTCTAGTCCCTGACTCACAAAAAAAATGTTCCCTTCCAAGTGCTATTCCTAAATTGTCTACAAAAATCCATCCAGCATTCACACTGCACATATGCATTATACACTGACAATACTCTCTTTGCCCACTTCTTGTCTTCAGATTACTCCCAGCCCCAGCAGTGGCGTAGCTAGGTCAACAAGGGCCCAGGTGCAAAAAAAATTATTTTAGGCCCTCAGGCCAGACGGGCGACATTTTTTTTTTCTTTGTGTGTTGGTAGGGGCACCCTGAACTGAGGATGGGGGCCCTTTAATTGTTCTTTAGGGGCCCCCCTGAGCAGCGAGGGCCCTTAGTTAGGGGCTCCTGTGTTCTCAGGGGCCCCTTAGCCGATGGTAGAGGTAAAAAAAAAAAAATGTCGCCAGTTTGCCGTGAAGGCTTGTGGGCCCTCCTCCGCTTGAGGGCCCCCTAGAGGTGCGCTTAGGGGCCCCTTGAGGTATGCTTGGGGGCCCCCTGAGTGTGATGGCCCCGGTGCACTGCACCACCTAGCCCCATAGTAGCTACGCACCTGAGCCCCAGGTTCTTAATAACATCAATTACTGATTACATTCTGTGGTAATTTCTGCAAAGAAAACTAGCTGATTTGCTTTGCTGCCCCTCTACCTCCAATTTCTAAAATAATTTCACCATTTCAAGTTGCCTATTGTCATTTAAAAATCTAGATATGTATTCTAAATCTTTCAATTGTGTATGTTGCAAACTCATTACTTCTTATATGGTACATAGCATTGTGTGTGTGTGTGTGTGTGTGTGTGTGTTGCCAGTACCTGCTTGGATACTTAAACTTATTTTTTAACAGGTGATGGAAATGTCAGTTTTGAAGAATTTGTGGAAATTGTATCAAACATGGGAGCCACAACTGAAAGAACAGCAGACCAAGAAGAAAAAGAGTTGCGAGATGCATTCAGGGTAAATTGACATTAAATCTGGTATGATGACATATTATACTTTATGTGTTATGTTCTACCAGACAACCTAACATTTACAACTGTTAGAATGAGTGTACTGCACACACAGCAATGATGTTACTGTCACTCTTTGCCTGGTGTGGGCCACATAAAGACGGTCAGCAGTTCTTCAGCAGATGAAGTTGGAGAGTAACTTTGAAACATTGCATCAAATTAACATACTCCCCCAACAGGATGCTCGAAATCATATTATACCATTATTAAGTTGCTCTCCAATATTTATATTTCTTCTGACAATAACATAAAACAATTTTACTGCCTTTCTGATTGATACTTCTATTAAGTCATACGCTAGAAGCATAAACATTAATAAAGCTGTCACTTCTCAGAATTAAAATATATAATTTTTGAAGTCCAGTGTCCCATTAATCTCTTTTAAAGATTATTACCAAACAAAAATTGAAATCAAATTTCATCACTATAAATGATCAGAAACCATGAGTATATTTGATTCTCTTTTCCCCCAAAGTAATGAAATTTTGATAAATAATGTATTTACTTAATTCTTCAGATTGAACAAAAATTATGTAATTAGTCATGATTATTTGTACATTCATAAAAAAATAAAAAAAATACTTTTTAGTCACATGTCTCCTTCCATTTCAGTGAAAAGTGTTGCCTTTAGAAATACTTATTTCCTGTAAGAACGGAGACTTTCCCGGCGTATGATTGAAATGAAGTCTTCACGGGTGTACAGCCAGATAGTGTTTTGAAAACACAATATTTCGACGACTAGCTCCAACGGAGAGAGCCGTTGACCTATATAAGGAGGTGCGGCACCTGGGCCATCTCAGTATCCGAAGGTCAGCCGACCTGTGCAGATGTCTTGACACCTGATGAAGACGACGGAGCTACTCGTCGAAATATCGTGTTTTCAAAACACTATCCGGCAGTACAGCCGTGAAGATTTCATTACTTATTTCCTGTTTCTAGCTATAATGTAGATTATAACAGCATATCAGAATGCCGTTAGTTAATGCAGATGATTCCTTCATCATTTTTGTAATGACACATTTAGAGCATACATTTTTAATGGTATTTTAACAGTGACTTATGTATTCTGTTTGTAACAGGTTTTTGACAAACACAACAGGGGTTATATAAGTGCATCGACCTGAGAGCTGTCCTTCAGTGCCTAGGCGAAGACTTATCTGAAGAAGAAAGTATGTGTATTTCACATGATTATTCTGTTCTCATTCTTTTTTATTGCAATCTAATTTCCTGAATTTATTTTGCCAGGTATTAATACTACTTTATGAAATGTGTTCTTAATTGACAGTTCATTGGATAATACTAATACAGCTATGGTAAATTAATGGTAAAATTTGTAAAACATTTATTTTTGTACCAAGCCGATACCTTCTTACCTACCACATAGAAGATACCTATTAAAGTCATTAAAATATGACTGTTGATCATGAAATTCTGATACCAAAATTAAAGTATTATTGCTTAGATGGCATTGTTAATGAATGGTTAGTTCTTACCTTTTGAGTAGAATACAAAAAGTGCCACTGGAATGCACTTATGCTGTGTCAGGTGGTTCATTTTTTTCTGCATGAGGATTTTATATTGGGGTCACTGTTGTTTTTAACATGCATAAATGATCTACCCTGTGTTAATCTAAAAACTCAATTTAAAAAAAAAAAAAAAATTATTTAATTGCAATGGAGCACAGGCTCCGGTGGCAATTTCCCTACACACCCATCTTCCCCTATCCTGCACCCACCTACATTTGCCATCTACAAATTTGATCTTTAAATTCTTTCATAGTTTTCAGTAAATAATTCATAATTTCTCTTGGTAACTCATTCCAATCCCTGACACCCTTACCTAAAAAAGAGAATCTTCCCACACCCTTGTGCCTGCTTGTGGTCATGGTCATATTTTCCCTTCCATGCACTACTTTTCATACCTATTGCAATATCTTTCCATACCTCATCACCAGTATATGCCCTGTCACTCCTATGACCCTCCTCATCCTTCTCCTGTCTTGCAATGAAACCCATTTCACCTCCTTTATCATATCCATCACTGATTGCATTCTGCAATAATTTCCAGAAACAAATCTAGCAGCCCTTCTTTGCACCCTCTCCAACTCCTGTATTTGATACGTAAAATGAGGATCCCATACTACACTACCATATTCGAGCAATGGTCTTACCAAAGTTTTGTAACCAAATTCCTTTACTTCTCTTGTACATCCCCTCATCAATCTCTCCAACAAGTGCAGAACTTTGAAACCTTTTTCTACCACCTGTTCAATGTGTCCTGCCCAGTTAAACTTGTTATCAAAAGAAATGCCAAGATATTTACGTTTCAAGTCTTCAGCAAGCAATTCTTTCCCCACCTTATATTCATAATTAACTGTAAGGACATAGACCGATACCGGGGTTGTAGTATCGGCCTAAGTGCCTTAACTTACACTCTTGTCAACTAACAGTTCTCTAAAAACTCAGCAAATAATTTGGATTTGACCATGTAGCCAAGGTAACTCAACTGAATGCGCAGGTCGCCACTATATTCGTTACCCACGAATATAGAAAAGGGTTCTATGCTAACAACTGAAGTACACCAAGTCACTTTTAGAAAACTTAAGGTTTTATTTTTCAAAATCAAAAGTTCAAAATTGCATTTACAGTTGAGCAGGCATATCGAACACTCGTTCCACAAGTTTGCAGGTTATGGAGAGAAACTGCCGACTGACCCCCTCTTTGCAATGTTTACAAGTTCATATCAACATACATGCCACGCCCCTCTTGACCACAAAACCATCATGGCCGAAACCGGTAGTACCAACTGAAAGAACTGAGCTACCAACATAAGTCGGAGTTGCCAACCTACCAACGCACACACGCCTAAATCATCTTGTTATCACGACTTCAAACCCGGAAAAGACGCTGAGTCAAAATGGCTTCCAATATATACCCTCGCTGACGTCAGAGCCAAAATACAAGTTTCTACTGGCGCCTAGGCGATCTAGGCCTGAAATATCTCAGTAACTAAACTGTTATTCAAAACTTTAAGTGTTGCAGTGTTTTGACATATTTAATTGTGAAATAATGAATATTTAGTTGATTAACTTTAAGCAACTGGTTTAAAAGTTATAAGTGTAGGAGTGAACTATTTCTCTACTCTGGGAAACTACTATTGTTCTGGAAACTTCTACATTTCGTCATTTTATTAACGCCATAATTTACATAAATGTTATTACTGTCACTGTGTTCTACAAAAATTCCTGATTTTATTGGTGTAACTTTTATTAAGATTGGTTCAGTGAAAGTTAACTACGACGTAACTAAAGTGTGATTTCAGTTTTAATTTTATAACTTTATTCTATTAGTTTATCGCAAATCTAAAATTACCATGAGATTCTCTGATAAAACTACATATTCTGAAAGTTATCTCATCTCTGTATCTACTTTAGATCGGTTGAAATTTATTTCTAAGTTGACCTCATGGTCGTGATGAAAGCTGAATTTTAAGATCTCTCTAACATCGGTTCTATTGACTGGAATTACTTGAAATAATTATATGTTATATTAGATTTTTAGGTCTCCCCGGAAATCTACTTTTTATTCCGAATGTTCTCTAGGATTTTGAGATAAAAATTATTATAAGTGAAGTGCATCTGACGAAGTATAAACAAATTGATTTAAGTTATTTAAACGTTCAGAAACTACGAAATTCTAGTGAATTTATGTTTTAATTGCCTGATTACTTCATTAAAATTACTTTATTTGGTTCGAAAGTGTGTTAAAAACAGTGAAATGCCAAATATTGGAAATTACTTGTGCACTGAACTGGATTATTATGGATTATCATATCAAAGGTTAGTAAAAGGTGTTAATATCACTACAGAAAATTGATTTATTTGGTTTATTTACTATTGAGTTACTTTCTTGCTCGTTAATTGATCTAAAAATGGCAAAATGCTTCCAGAGTAGAAATTCTTTAAGTCCAAGTTAGTATTATTACTGATTATTTAAATTTTCAGTTGATTAACAGTTTGTTTATTATTATTCAAAGTTTATATTCGGCGTTTAGCAACTACTAAAGGTCTTTACTGCATTCAAATTGGTTTATAAACTGCAAAGTTAACCTATATCAAAATCTTTTATGTGAAACTGAATTTGGGGGATTTAAGCTACTCCCTCCCAAACTGATGTTTTCTTTTTGTTATCAAAGGTTTATTTAGAGCATTTATTTAATTATGGATACATTTATTATCCCTAAAGGGTTTTATTTAGTGTGTTTGGTTACTGTGTCCTCATGCTACATAAAGCTTTACTCCCATAACCTCTACATGAACTGAAAACCGAGTAAACTTTACCCTTAATACCTAAAGGTGAGAGGCTAGAATTTACTAAAATTCTAAGATGCTTACATAACCTTTTGTTTTTCATTTGTGTATCTAATAAGCTGACTCTTCATTGGATTTATCTTCATCCCATGTTTACCAAGCCAACTAGATATCCTGTCCTGATCACCCTGCAACTGTTTACAATCCTCTATCGTTTTGATTCTTTTCTACAGCATTATGTCATCTGCAAACAATCTAATTTCAGATAGTAAACAATCAACACAATTATTCATTAGAATAATGAATAGCAATGGTCCCAATATGCTACCCTGTGGCTAGTGTTGCAAACTGAAAAAAAAAATTCAGATTTGTGAAAAAAAAAACATGAAAAAAACCCTAGCACCCTTGTTTTTTTTCTAAATTTGTTTTTTTTTTTTCAGAAAAAATATATTTGATAAATTATAGTTTTATATATGGAACTTACATTTTACATGTGTGTTTTAAACCGTACTAAATCATATAATATCTTACATAATGATTCATAAATGTATCTATATAGGTAACATAATGTTTTATTCATCCTCTATGTCGGTACCACATTGACTCGTATCAGTACTGCCAACACTAGTTCGGTCGGAGTCGAAATTTTATGTTTCTTCTTCTGCCCTCTCTAGATCCATAACTTCAGAAATAGTTACATTTTCTTTTACTGGTTGTATTGCATGCAAAAGCTTTTGACATTGCAATTTTAAATTGTGAGCAAAGTACACACTGTGAATGAAGACTGCGCTGATTGTTCTGTATTACGGTCTTTAAGTTTGAATTTAAATTTATTATCATACAAAATAGGAGCTTTATTTGTTTTCAATTGTTGTTTTACGCCAACGGTTGCAAGGAAATTATTCATAATTAGTGACAATGACTTAGTATCACTTATATGCTGCGAGTTAAACAAGTATACGAATATAAGGAAAGCACAACAAGTAATAAAAAGAGGCAAAAAACCATAGTTAAATTTCATAACTATTTGAAAAGATTCGTAGGTCTACAGATAATTTGCGGGGCCTGGCAGCACTAGTTCAAATAGCAAGTATCAATCCAAACAATGGGGAATGGGGATTCCTTCTCATGCAACCTAGCCTTTTCGGAAGTCCCCATTCATAAAAGAAAACTTCAGTCAATGTTACCAATATTTTTGTAATTTTTTTTCTACTGAACCAGAAAAATATAGTAGATTTAAAAGTAAGATGAGTACTTAGTATAAACTCTAAAACAGTCATATTAAACAATAAATGCCTTAAAAATTTGAAATTTAGTAGTTACAAAAAAAAAAAAAACATGTCCCAGAAAAAAAACGTTTTTTTCACAGTTTTTTTCATGTTTTTTTTCTTACGTCAGAAAAAAACTTTTTTTACAACACTACCTGTGGCACACCCATTTTTACTTCCACTTCTTTTGATACTACATGTCCTACCCTAACTTTCTGTTTTCTACCTTTTAAAAATTCTTCTACCCAGCAAATCACTTTCTCATCCACTCCAGTGGTTTTTACCTTATTTATTACCATTTTATGGCTTACTCTGTCAAACGCCTTTGACAGATCTAGTGCTACACTATCAATTTAGCCTCCCTTGTCCATTTCGTCTGAAATATCTTGCATATATCCCACCAACAGAGATTCACATGAATATTCTTGCCTGAATCCATGTAGCCTGCTTGAAAACCACTTACGTTCCTCACATACATTTCTGATGTAGTTCCACTTAAGTTACCTACCTCTGATGTCAAACTGATTGGCCTGTAATTCTCAACTCTTTTTCTCAACCCTCCTTTATGTACTGGTAGTGCTACCATATTGCACTTTTCCAGTCCTGTGATAAGCAGCAAGTATCCAGACTCAATTTAAATAATATAAGGTACAATGTCACATCCGGCTAGACCGCCGGATGTTACATTGTACCTTTGTAAGATATCTGTAGTAATATTATCTTGTCCAATTTGCAGATGACACAAGCATATTAATTAAAAATACTCCAGATTTATCTACAGAACATATTTAAAATTATATCTTTGGTTTACAGCTAAAACTCATTACATGCAATTCAGTACATCACACAAATTAACAACAGATATAGACATATAATTTGCATGTCAGACCATTCGAGAGGTAGAGTTTATGAAACTTCTAGGTTTGCATATTGATCATAATTTAAATTGTCTTACTGAAGCGATTAGGTGTAGCCACTTTTGAAATTCACACAATTTCAGCAATAGGTGATCTCCTTCACTACTTGCTATCATGTGCAATAATATTTAATTTAATTTAATTGCAATGGAGCACAGGCTCCAGTGGAAATTTCCCTACATCCAATATCCCAATATCCTGCATCCACCTACATTTGCCCTCTACAAATTTTATCTTTAAATTCTTTTAACGTTTTCGGTAAATTATCCATCATTTCTGTTGGTAACTTTGTGGCAATTATACTCATAGAAACAACGCATTCAGGGCCCAAAAGTGACTAATGAGAATAATGTGTGGGTTTAGTGGTAGATCTTTATGCAGAGAACTGCTCAGGAAGTTAGCGAATTTTAATATTGGTGGCTTAATAATAGTACACATTAATGTCCTTTCAAGTCACAAATTATACTCTATTTGAAGCAAATAGTAAAATATACAACTATGGCACTATAAGTAAAAATAATCTTCGCAATGACTACAAATCACTGGTATTTGTTCAAAAAGTGATCTGATATTCAATAGGGTCCCAACACATCTTAAATGTCTAGCAGGTTATAAGATTAAATTCACGAAAAGACTAGAGGAAAGTTTAAGTGACAACTTCTTTTACTCCATTGTAGAATTTATTTCTAAGGTATCTCCTAAATAATTTCCAAAAACTGAGCAAGATGGGTGAGCGGTTAACGCTCTGGCCTCGCATTTGGGAGAACGCCAGTTCGAATCCTTGTCCGGGCTTCCAGATTTGGGTTTTCCATGGTTTCCCCAAATCACTCCAGGTGAATGCAGGGGTATTTCCTTTAAAATGGCATATCTGAATTCCTTCCTGTACCTTGTCCCCAGTCCCATCTCACCTCTAATGACCTCCACATCGACGAGGCATAAAGTTATAGGTAAAAAAATATTTGCTAATAGTTATTGTAAATGTGGCTGATTTAATTAATGTTCATCTTTTGGTGTATTTATCTACTTTGTTATGCAATAGTTATTCTGCCAAGTCACTCTCTTATATTAGGATCCATGGAAAAATGAATGTATTGTATTGTATTGAACCCTAACTGCATGAAGTTTGACTCGTGCTTGCCTGGGTTTATACTTATCCTTTTCCTCCCTTACATTTTGATGTCTGAGTGACATTCAAAATGAAAAAGATTATGATGGTGAATTAAGTTAATATCTAATCAAACTATGGGACCCAGTATAATTTATTTCATTTTGTAATGGAGTACATGGCACAAGTCTCTATTCACAGCCATCTATCAGTAATGTTGTACCTATAGAACTCACCAAATAAATATATAATAATTAATTTAAATATATATATATATATAAACTGGAAGGATAGGGAAAATAACCCAACAGTTTCAACAGTGAACCTTAGTCATGTGGGTTGACAAACGTTGATAGACATGCTCTGCTGTTTATATATAAAAAAAGATGTTTCAAGGAGTATATTTACAGAAAAATAATTACATAGCAAAACAGATTCATACACCAGAAGATGAACTGTAACAGAGTAATACAGTATGTACATTCCTTATTACATTCTATATTACTATTAACTATCAAAGTATAAGCTTTCACTATATCCACAGAAAAAATATTACTGTTTCATCAGAGAAATATTGTATTATTTTCTGTGTATAATCAGAACTACTAAATTATTTGTACAATGATGCAACTAAGGAAAATGGAAGCGGCTTCTAGGCGATATAAATAAGAAAAGAAAGGTAGATTAACCCACCACATACCAAAGTAGACGGATGCGATTAGAGGGAACCCTTATGCTGACAAACAACTACACAATATTTCGGCATCTGCCTTGTTCACAAGTAGAAAAATAGGCCATTAGGCTCGGAATGTGTGTACACAACGAACGTTACCTAATGACTAACCGTGTAGTGGGGGAGGGCGGGGAACGGCTAAGGAGTAGACTATCGATAACGGTATGCAATGTCTGAGATAATATATTTAATATATTGCAGGCGATGGTAAAATAAGCATATGTAGCAAGGGTACGGTATATACATGGAGGGAAAAAAAAGGGTAGTGATGGGTTAATTGGATTTTAATGGTGGTTAAGTCCAGGTGGGTGTCTCGTATCCAGGATATTCTGGTACGCTAGTTCCCATCTCCGGAGTTCTGTTGCAGTGGTGCTGTCAGGGAAAACTCTGACTGCTCTCACAGTAAAACAGTTGTTGAGGTTGTTGGAATCATGGCTATTGGCATGTTCTGGTACTGGAAGGTGCAGGTTGCGAGTGTGGACTGTTTGTCTGTGTCCATTCATTCTAACAGAGAGTTGCTGTGTGGTGCGGCCTATGTAAGAACTGGTGCAATAGCGGCAAGTTAGTTGGTATATAAGATGAGTGGTTGAACAGGTGGCATGTCCAATAATGGGGAAAGTTTCTCCTGTGGTGGGATTGAAATATGTAGTGATGGGTGGAAGCATGCTGCAGGTTTTACAGCGGGGTCTATTCAACCATATATTGTGACAGGGGTATGACTTCCTTTGCTCATTTCTGGAAATGCGTACTCTCCTACCCAAAATTCTACCCAATGTCCCTCGTCCATGTTTTAGCAGACCACCCAATCTTAAGAACATCTTAGTCCACAAATATCCTCCGTTAGACTCTCCAAAAGCACCATATGGATCTTATCCTTGCAATAGACCCCGCTGTAAAACCTGCAGCATGCTTCCACCCACCACTACATATTCCAACCCCACCACAGGAGAAACTTTCCCTATTATTGGACATGCCACCTGTTCAACCACTCATCTTATATACCAACTAACTTGCCGCTATTGCACCAGTTCTTACATAGGCCGCACCACACAGCAACTCTCTGTTAGAATGAATGGCCACAGACAAACAGTCCACACTCGCAACCTGTACCTTCCAGTACCAGAACATGCCAATAGCCATGATTCCAACAACCTCAACGACTGTTTTACTGTGAGAGCAGTCAGAGTTTTCCCTGACAGCACCACTGCAACAGAACTCCGGAGATGGGAACTAGCGTACCAGAATATCCTGGATACGAGACACCCACCTGGACTTAACCACCGTTAAAATCCAATTAACCCATCACTACTTTTATTTTATTTTTTCCTCCATGTTTATACCATACCCTTGCTACATATGCTCATTTTACCATCACCTGTAATATATTAAATATATTATCTCAGACATTGCATACCGTTATCGATAGTCTACTCCTTAGCCGTTCCCCCCACCCTCCCCCACTACACGGTTAGTCATTAGGTAACGTTCGTTGTGTACACACGTTCCGAGCCTAATGGCCCATTTTTCTACTTGCGAACAAGGCAGATGCCGAAGTATTGTGTAGTTGTTTGTCAGCATAAGTGTTCCCTCTCATCGCATCTGTCCACTTTGGTATGTGGTGGGTTAATTTCCCTTTCTTTTCTAAATTATTTGTACAGTATGAAGTCCATCTTACATTGTGTATATTTTTAAACCACTAATAAAATAATTGTGTTTGAATTCATTGTAATTATGTAATGAATGATAGCATGTCCTCCTTTGTTACATTTTCAACTACACTAGTTGTGGATTATCTTTTTCTGTTAATCATGATGAATTTATATACATTTTCCTTTTCTTTGCAGTTGAAGATATGATCAAAGAAGTTGATGTGGATGGTGATGGACGTATTGATTTCTATGGTGTGTTACTATTCTAAAATTCAGTAAAACTTGTGTTATTATGACTAGTGATATAGTATTATATTGTTAAATACTGCAAAGGAATTCTAGAATCATGGCAGAAATATATAACATTTCCAGTAGAGGGAACTACTACAATAGGATTAGAACATTTCTAAATAAAAATAGGGAATGAATTAATAAATGCTTACTTGACTCTACTTTTCCTACTACACCTTATGAAAATGTTTATAATTATTTGTGCTCCTTTAGGATAAACAGAATCGGTGATCTGTGTTTCCTATCCTCATATTTCTTAAAATCCTCTGACTCCAAGATCAAAAACATTAAATATTTATTTTTATTAAAAAATCACATATAATGTTTAATTTGAGTTTGACAGGGAAAGAAATGTTGAACAGCAAATACAGAAAAGGAAGTAGAAAAAATTATCACATATCACAAATAATAAAATAGCGCATATGGTAACCATTTAGGACATGGATTATCTTAATAGTAAATATAAGGGCCCACTTCCTTTGTCCATTATCATTATGATGAATAATTGTAATTACCGATGACCTCTGATATGCTGATTACATCAGTTGTTCAAACTTACATTACTCTACATTCTCTGCCAGCAACCCATGAAACCTCTATCTGAGACCAGGCAAAACCTTCATTAATCATATTAATACTCATACAATGCATCATTATCCTACTTGCAAATGAAGCCATTAACAGTAAGCTGTCAATAATAGATTGACTAAGGAGCACATTGTGAAAGCATTTAATATATTGCAAATGTATATGAATGTAAAATCGTCTGGAGATACTGTTAAGCTTGAATTGGGAGTCATTGGAAGACAAGAGGAGTACTGGGAGTGTGTGAAGCATACATTGGTGATGAAATTTGGATAAGAGAATTAAGAGTATTACATCAAAGGAATAAAACGACCATAACCACAAGTTGGCACTTGGTTTTGGGCAAAACAGAGAAGTAAAATTTTCTTTTGGTGGTAAGGGTGAGAGGATTGGAATAAGTTATCAAGGGTAATGATAAATAATTTACCAAAAATGGTGATGAAATTAAGGAAAATGGAAATGGCTTTTAGGCAATATAAATGAGAAAGGAAAGGGAAATGACTCATCACTCACCAAAGTTGAAGGCTGCAACGAGTGAAAAACATATACAATATTTCAGTTTTCACTTTATTCATGTTATAGGAAACAAGTAATGTGGTTCAGGAGGTGTGTATATACCAAAGTTTATCACATGCCTGAGAGAATTAACAATATGTCGGGAAAGACTGAGATGTTGTATCTAAAGATATATATCACAGGTGATAATAAAATTAATAATACAACAAAATGGTATGGAATGTTAAAATAAAAAAAATAAAAATTTGGAAGAAATTTGTAGCTAGTTAAATGACAATACTAATAATAATGAATGATGGGTCAAAAGGTGGAATTTTATTGGTGGTTAAGGCCAGAAGGGTGTCTGGTATCCAGTATATATATTAAAATTCTCATAAGTAGGTTCATGGGGAAATTTCACTTGAAAGGATATAAATCTGGGTGTAGGGATCCTGCCACTACTGCATGCAGTACATCACAATAAAATTAAACTAGGTATCTCAGTATAGTGGATACATGTACTAAATTGATCAGACTGTCAATACAACTTCCATTGTTGCTCAAAATCTCATCAAATGTTATTTTGTATGACCCCTGCTGTATAAATGCTAATAATATTTCTCAGAAATAAACTGCGAAACATTTGTGATGAGGGACAAATTTATCAACAAAGTAGTTGTGTGACAGTTTCTATTGTTTATAGAACATTTTGCTTCATAAATGGATCAGTGGAAGGTAATTTGGTGAAGAAATTGATGTGAGCCACATCAAAAAGTCTGAGTAAATTTGTATGCAGATTAGCAGCGTTGCTTTAGACAAGGATGATATGTGCCTCAGATAGTGGGTTATTTGTAAGATATTTGAGTTTAAATCACAATGTGAACCAAATTGATAGTGTAGTATTAGATCTCTCCAAGGTATCTGACATTAAGCCCTAAAATGGAGTTAAGGTAGTTAAAAACCATCGGAGTGGATTAAAAGGTGAATTAATGGGTAGAAATTCTTGAAAGATAGAAAGTGAAGAGCTGAGGTAGGTAATCCAGTACCAAAAGAGACTGAAGAGGAAATGACATTGCCACAGAATAGTCTATTGGTGCCATTGCTATTCATTCTTCTAATTAGTGATTGCTTTAGTGATTTATATTAAAAAAAAACGGTTTTTGCATATATGTAACACGATCCAAACAAGGAAGGATTGTGAATAGCTGCAGGTTAACCTAGACTGGTTATCAATGTAGGTAGTTTGACATGGAATGAAGATGAATGCCAAGAAGTGTCAGATAAAAAAAACCTAGAGGTTTCTTATGATTATAGGACAGGAAAGAAATTACTTACCAAAGACCTTAATTGTAAATATCCTAGCATAACATTTCACAGTAAACTCATTGGGCAGGACACACAGGACAGATGATTTAAAGAGGTTCCAAAATCCTTCATTTACTGGACTAAGGGTAATGCACCAGGGAAGTGAATGGACTGATTGGGTATCAAATACAGGAAGTGGAGGGATCCAAAGAAGGACAGGTAGATTTGTTTGTGTAAAATGCTGCAGAGCACAATCAGTAAGTGTTATGACATAGGACGATGGTGAAGAGAGCACTGGGAGTGTGTGAGCCATATATTAATGATTAGGCTTGGAAGGGTGCTGGTAGTAGAATCAGGAGTAGTTCATGGAAGAAAAAAAATTGATTGTAATCACAAGTTGGCACTCAATATCAGTCATAAGGGAGTGGGGAAATGTTCTGTAGTGCGTGAGGACTCAGGGATTGAAATAAATTAGCAAGGGAAGTGACGAAAAATTTATTAATAACACTGAAACTATTTAAAATTCATGAATGGAAAGAGTAGTTGGGTGAAGAAATTGTAATCAGAGAATTTAAGGTAGTTGGGGAATTACCACTGGAGTATATGTTCCATCATAATTATAATTAAAGTAAACCAAATCAAAGTTGTTGCAAAAGTAATTTAATGGTTCAATTTTCAACTGTCACGAACAAATAAATTGGAAAACTGCATGGTATTTCTGTTCCAACCACCTCTAAAAATAATAATAATAATTTTTACTGTGTTTCACTGAAGGCACTCAAATAACAACGGCAGATGAAACTATAATGAATTAAGGTAACAGTAATAGACTAAGGACTGATGATGTCTGTCCCACAAAAATAAAAATAACAGAATGTTTTACTGTTTTTACAGAATTTGTGCATGCTCTTGGAGAACCAGGAGAGGATGAAGAAGCAGATGATGAAGATGAAGACAAGGATGAAATTTCACCATTACCTTAAGCAGAGAACTCCAAGAGTTTGTGCTAAGTTCTAAGAGATACAAGAGCTACCTTTCCTGGTTAATGAGAAGATAATACTATCTCTCATAATTTTTCTATTACTATGTGCACCAATTTTACAAAATATATGCACATGTTATATATTTAAATTATTCATATTACTTGTTGTTTGGCTCTAGTTGTTTATCATATCTTCAAAAGTTAATTTATTTATAATGGTACCAATGACTCTATGCCTGAATGTTGAGAAATTTTCCATTTATTGCAAACAGCATGGAAATGAGACAATTTAAAGTATCTTATAAATTAACATATGAACGCTTGCAATGTTTAAAGCTATTTTATGAGTTTGCAGTTTTGGCTACTACTGTTTTAAGAGCCAAAACTTTGCTTGCAAAGTGCTTTAGAATTATGATAGATACTTAACAACATATACTGTATTATCTTCTACATACAATTTTGTGCATGAATTTTGGAGTTCCACATTAACTACAGAAGCAAGTTAATTTAATGTTATTATAAATTTTTAAAAATGTATTTTCTGCAACTGCAGAGATATGTGATTTACGAGTCAAATTTGCAAAAAATGATAAACATTATATAGGCTTGTCCCATGAGCACTATAATACATGTTGTATGATGTAAAAGTGATATTAATGGAATCATAAAGAGGGACTTTATTTTCCTGTATTCAGTTTTTGCTTCTTTCATAACAGCAAGAAATTTTTCATAAATTGTTAGAATAAATACTGAAATATTTATCCCGAATAAACAAAATTTATTACACCACATTATTAATTGTAAATGTGTGTACATGAATCTTATGAATGGAACTGTGATTGAAATTTCATGTACCTAATACTCACCTAAATACTTCTTGCCTTCTGCATTACATATCCTATTTCTTAAAGAGAGACAAGATATAATGTAACTTTCAATATACTTCCGGTTCAAAATGTTTTTAAAAATTGTCCATTGTATGTGTTGTGATACAAATTAAAATATGTATGCATGAACCACAATTGTGAATAAAGAGTATTATATAACAATAAGATATCCTGAGTGTTCTTATAACAAACAAGTGCTCAATTTCTAACACTAATCAAAATAACTTGATTCCTAAGGGATTGATGTTTTCAGTCAACATATATTGCAACACATGTAGATGTGGGTGAGTATAGTTTCTTTTACTGTTCTCAAACAAAGAATCTTTTACATCCAGCATGATTCTTTCTGATTTGTATCATTTAAGTTTTTTCCTATATTGATCCCATACTTATTTTCAGCAAGTGAGGAACTAGAAAGTCTGGTTCATATTGGAGATTTGTAAAACAAATTCAGTTTCAGTAAAGCATGTGTACTGACAAACAATATTTATTTCACAAGAAATATTACAAAGACCATGGATTTTTGGGCTATGAGTTGGTACTGTGTTCTGTTACTAACCTGTAATAGTCCTTACATTTTGAAAACCATCTGTAAAGAATTTAAATGAAATGCATGGTGGTAAAGAACCAGTTTAAGGTCATCACCTTGCGATCATCAGAAATGTAACATTTATCATGAAAAATCCTGTAAGTCAAAGCTGTTTATGACAAAATATGTTACAGAACCAGTTTAGTCAGTGACTTACTAATACCAGATATTAACATATAATTACATAGAAGTTCTGTTTAAAAACACGCAAACAGGTAAAAAATTTGACATTACATGATGTTTGAAGATATATTAGCAAAATTAATTTTAAACACACTATTTCAAATCTTTGAAATGAGCATAATTATTCAAACAAAATGCCCAATTTGGAATAAAAAAAAAGAAAAAAATCACAAGCTCCCAGATGTTTTGGTAAGTTGTCCAAACTGAAAAACCAGAACAGCTGTTCAGCTGGCCTATGGATCCATACATACTTTTATCATGGCTACCCATGTCCATCATGGTAAAACATGAAATAGCTGGTAGTTATTTTTTTACATTCCTCTCAATATTCTTCAAAGAACTGCCCCTTTGGTCTGATGGGCGTATTTCATCTTTCCTTTTCATATTAATATCTCCTCATGGCATTTCTTTCTAATCCACTGTTGCAAAAATTCAGGCCAATTTATCATGGGATAATGGGTGGTAAAGAGAATTTTTAAACACACTTCACATTTTGAAGGAATTTATCTAATTTGTATGATAGACAAAGCCTGCAGTATAAACTGAATCTGGAAAGGGGATCTGTTTGAATCCCATAGGCACTTAAATATATATCGCCTTCTGGTTATACAGCATTTGATGATTATGGTTGCCCCACTTGATGTCTAGTAAGCTGTTGGCTACTATGTGGGGAGTTATTCCTCCATGATAACTGTATTATGCAGCTATAATTAATATTTATAATTTAATTTAACTACGAAGAACCACATACTCCCGTGGCAAATTACTTATGCATCTATTTTTCTTCTAGCACTATATTTCTTCTCCCTCTAACAACCTGCAGCAAGTCCTTCTATAATGCCACAGCTGAATTTTTTCACATTTCTTGCCCACAGTTGTTTCGTTTTTTAAATACCTCGATGTCAATGAGACATAAAGCCATAAAGAAAAAAATCACAATTGCTTTAAACATGTTTTTGATTATTTGAAGTGTCAGTGTAAAATATATAGCTATGACAGTAGTAATAAACATAATATCCACTAAGAAGAAAAATGACTCACATTTCTGTAGAGTTTTTAAATTTACTCATACTCCACTCCACTAAGAGTATGGAACCAAATTAGGGTTGTAAGGGATGTCATTTTTGTGGATGTAAATGTGGAGGTTCAGAAGTATACACTTAACAGTAACAGATGTGATGGTGGAATATAAATTTATAATTATTGAAAATTTCATTTTTTTAAAAAAATGAGATATTTTTATTAAAAATTGTATATTTTGCATTGGCATAAATAATTACTATTATATATATTAAGAAAAGAATAAGCTGTATGTGTGTATTAAAACATTTGGTTAGGAGAACAAACACTGCTTACCAAAGTTGAAAGTTGCTGCAGCATTGGAGCATGGATAGATATGTTCACACATTTAGCATTGAAATTTTGGGTTGTATCCTTTCATCTGCAGGTAGCAGCTGCATGATGGATGCTGGAAATATTGTTAGGAAACAAAGGAACTATAAAGTGAATAAATTAAGCACCTGGATAAGAGAATAACCATTGCTTGAAGGTTGCAGTGGCATCAATACAAATAGTTTGAGAAATGGGTTAAACTATGTTCAGAACAAGATACAGCACAAATATAAAAAAAGGAGAATATAGATAAAAGAACAGAAGGATAATTTATAGAAGGATGTCTCAGAGGAATGCTGGCATGGCCATATGGATTATTAAGGAAACAAAAACACTATAAAGTAGATAAATTAAGCATTTGGGCATCAAAATGTTCAATATATACAAAAAATAAGATAGGATAATGAGAAATAAGCTATTACTGACCAGAGGTGAAGACAGGAGGGCCAGACAAACAAAATTAATATTATTTTGGTTAATAACCTTAGTCTGCATGTTTGTGTTCTTTATGTATTTGCCTGTCTCCCCTGCCTTCAACTGTGGTAATTTTCCCCTGTCCTATCTTATTTTCAGTGCCTGACCACAATTTCTTTGTCTCCATTACCCACATGTTACCTAATATATATATATAGATTGTTAGGAAACAAAGGCGCTAAAAGCGGATATATTGAACATTAGGATAGGATAAAAAACCACCGCTTACCAAAGAAGGGGATTCCAGCGGCGTTGGTACACGAAAAAAACATGAACACACAAAGAATAAAATTTTCGAGCATGACTCTTCTTCAGTAGAAGTGAGATGGCTGCATGCAAGGGGCCGCAGCCAACTGCATGAGCCACAATGTCACTGGCTCACGGTGTGGGAAAAACAACATGGCAGGAAGTGAGGGTGGGGGGTAGAAGAGCACAGGCTGGCAAACGGTGATGAATAGTAAGTATAAAGCAGTGTACAGTTGGCTGCCGGCCCCCCTTCTTTGGTAAGCGGTGGTTTTTATCCTATCCTAATGTCTAATATATATAGATATATATATGTTAAGGTCAAAGACTGAAACCTATCACCGAGCAAAAAAAAAAAAAAAAAAAGTCAAAACAGCCACAATGTGAAATTCATGTTTGGTCCAGGTCACATACTCCATACATGATGACTCACATGATGGGTAATAAGAATCATATTGTTCATTTTCTGCAACAGTGACATAACTCAAAAATGCCAATTTTACAGGAGGACCAACAAAAATGTTCCTTGAGTAATAACTTTATGCATTTACTAGAAAACATATTATCTGCATATTCATTGAAAGAATAGAATGTAAAAGAAGGGGAAATGTATAAAATTAGTTGTAATATATACAAACATTGTCCATCCTAAGATTATAACTCAAAACTGCTTATTTTTTAGTTACCGTATGTCCTTATCGCAGCAAATGAGCAATATATATTAAATGCAGACTGACCAGATTTGTCATGTACATAAAGAGTCATATACTGATATGCCACAATGTGCTGTGACCATTTTCAAGAAACCATAACACATTGTGGTCAGTTTCTTCACTCAATGAGCAATTTCAACCTTTGATCCTAACAGTGATTTGTTGGGTAGAAGAGTTTTTAAAAGGTAGAAAACAGAAAGTTAGGGTAGGAAATGCAGTATCAAAAGAAGTGGAAGTAAAAATGGGACTGCTGCAGGGTAGTTTATTGGGACCATTGCAATTCATTATCCTAATGAACAATTGTGTTGATTGTTTACTATCTGAAATTAGATTGTTTGCAGACGACATAATGCCGTATAAAAGGATCAAACCGATAAGGGACTGTAAACAGTTGCAGGGTGATCTGGACAGGATATCTAGTTGGGTTGGTAAACATGGGATGAAGATAAATGCAAAGAAGAGTCAGCTAATTAGATACAAAGATAAAAAAAACTAAAGGTTTAATATGCTTATAAGGTGGGGAAAAAATTGTTTGCTGAAGACTTGAAATGTAAAATACCTTGGCATTACATTTGATAACAAGCTTAACTGGGCAGGACACATTGGACAGGTAGCAGGAAAAGGTTTCAAAATTCTGCACTTGTTGGATTGAGTGATGAGGGGATGTACGAGAGAAGTAAAGGAATTGGGTTACAAAACATTGGTCAGACCATTGCTCGAATATGGTAGTGTAGTATGGGACCCACATTTTGAGTAGTAGTAGTAGTAGTATTTTATTAGTCCTCTAAACCATATAGGCTATATGTACTTTATACATAATGATATGAGACACGTCAATTATAAAATATGATTTACATTAAATTATTTACATTACATTATTTTCATTAAATCAATTCATACAATTGCGATATTCTTCTACAGAGTAAAATGAGTGGTATTGAAGGTATGACATCAACAATTTCTCAAAATTTCCCCTTTCTGATGTTGCTTTTAGATTATGTGGTAATTTATTAAAAGCTTAATCCCTATGTGAAATGTTCCATTTTGATACATTTTTGTTTTTGTATGCATAATATGCAAATCTGATTGTTTCCTTGTGAAATGATCATGTACCTCATTATTTGTTTTAAGACCTGCATCTTTACCTATGACATTATTTCTAAGAAACATAATGGTTTCAAAGATGTAAATACTTGGTAGTGGAAGAATATTCATACATTTAAATAAGGGTCTACAAGATTCCCATGATTTGTGATTTGTCATTATTCCTATTGCTCTCTTCTGAATTTTGAAAGTACTTAGTGCATCTGATGATAAACCCCAGAACATAATTCTATACTTTATTTATGAGTGAAAATGGGCAAAGTATGCATTTTTCAAAGTTTGTTTGCTAGTGGTTAATTTTAAGATATGTAATGCATAACAGATTTGATTTAATTTAGAGTTCAAAAATTGAATATTTCTATTCCATTTAAGATCAGATTGAAACCATAAACCTAGAAATTTAAAATCTAATTTGTTTGCTAAAGTCTGAGTGTTCAAAATAATATTTGGGTTGGCAGGGTTCCTGTTTTGTGCAGTATGGAAATTTACTGCAATGGTTTTTTTCACAATTTATTATTAAATGATTGTTTTTGGACCATTCAGATAGCTGTTGAGTGGTTTTATTAATACTTTGCTGTACTTCTTCAGTTTCACCTTTCATTATAAGTGTTGTGTCATCTGCAAAGAGGATATTATCATGTGACTCAACATTTTCATTAATGTCATTGATATACAAAAGAAACAGGAGGGGTCCAAGAACTGAACCCTGTGGAATACCGTGTTTAATACTTCTAATGTCTGATACATGCTCTCTGATTATTTCACTTTCTGTGTCCTTACATTTTAAGGTGACAACCTGTTTCCTTCCATCAAGGTATGATTTGAACCATTTGTATGCTATACCCCTGATACCATAATGATAAAGCTTAGACAAGAGGATTTTATGATCTACCACATCAAAAGCTTTAGACAAATCAAGAAATATGCCAGTTACTTTTTCTTTTTTATCAATTATGTATCAAATACAGGAGTTGGGTAGGGTGTAAAAAAGGGTTGCGAGATTTGTTTCTGAAAATTACTACAGAATGCAATCAGTTACAGATATGATAAAAGAGCTGGAATGGCATTCATTGGAAGACAGGAGGAGGGTGAAGAGGGTCATGGGAGTGTACAAGGCGTATATTGGTGATAAGACATGGGAAGATAAGAATTAAAGGTAATGCATGGAAGGGAAAAGATGACCATGACCACAAGCTGGCACTCGATTTCAGGCACAAGGGAGAGGGAAGATTCTCATTTTTAGGTGAGGGTATCAGGGATTGGAAGAAGTTGCCAAGAGAAATGATGAATAATTTACCGAAAATGTTGAAAGAATTTAAAGTTAAAATTTGCTGAGGGTAAATGAAGGTGGGTGCACAGAAGAGGGAAGATGGGTGGTAGGGATATTGCCGCTGGGGCGATCGCTCCATTGCAATTTAATTAATATTATTATACAAGAATGTAAACCAAACCTCCTTTATACCTCTGCTTTAAAAGTGGTGGAAGCAGAGATATGTTTTCTTGTGCAAGTCCTGCATTTGCAGATCCAAAAGTTGAGCTCTCTTTCAATCCTAGTTTATTAACCTTAAAAGAGTGACTCCTTAATATTTCTTTTTAAGTAAACTAGACCTAAAAGTAATTCAAATCTGTAGTAAGTTATCATAGACAAAAGCAGATTTACATGTTGAGGGAAATCTAAAAAAGAGAAATTATATTTCTTTATGGTTTATTATTACAATGAAGATGGTACTCAGTATCTTTACATAAACAAAAATGATTTGCCTATTGACTAAGTTATAACTAAATGTAGAGTCGAATTCTGAGTCCATATGACTATCACCAATTTCAAACATAAAGAGGTTTAATCTATTTTACCCATGCTATTCACATGTGTCATTTAGCTCATTTGGTAGAGGAACTGATTGTGGTTTGGATCCTGCTGGATTTTTCTTCAAAGATGAACTTCTGAATTGCCATCAAGTTCCATTCACTCTGCTAAGCTAAGCAGTGGCTAATGAGGAAAGCAGTGTTTGGCCCCCTGAGCTGAGCTTGGGGCCCCCTGAGTTGAGTTTAGAGCTGCACTTGGGTGCCTCAGTGCATGGTGCATAGCACCACATAGCCCTCCGATAGCTACGTCCCTGCATACAGCTGCTGTGCGATCATGGACCCTAGTCAAAAGGAATATTTTTCCTTTTTGTTCACATTTTATTACTTAATTGAGAGTTATTTTAATTTATAAGTACAGAAAAAATATCTTTTATATGCCAATGAGTGTAAGCAAGTGGTTTCACACATTGTCTCTAGGGCAAATAACCCATTCAGATTGAGGATTGTTTTCATTTCAAATGATTTTGATAAGAAATTATTAGCATGATTCCACCCTGTACAAAATGTGTGCTATATGTGTTATATAGTCACAATTTAAGCAGTTAGAAGTGAATTGTTGTTTCATACTTCCTTCAAAGCAGATAAAATGTTCTGCCAAGTAACATTGTCATCCTTATTCTTTGAGTTTTTGAAATGTATTTTCCCATTGATTATTCTAGATTAGATATGTTCAGTCTAAACCCACCAGATAACAATCTCATCGACATGGAACAGTAGACATGATTCTTAAAACCAATAATATTACCATCTACTGAAGTAAAGGAATTGGGTTGCAAAACTTTGGTCAGACCATTGCTCGAATATGGTAGTGTAGTATGGGACCCACATTTTGAGTATCAAATACAGGAGTTGGAGAAGGTCCAAAGAAGGGCTACTAGATTTGTTTCTGGAAATTATCGCAGATTGCAATCAGTGAAAGATATGATAAAAGAGCTGGAATGGGATTCATTGCAAGACAGGAGGAGGCCGAAGAGGGTCCTGGGAGTGTACAAGGCGTATATTTGTAATGAGGCATGGAAAGATATTGCAGTAGGTATGAAAAGTAGTTCATGGAAGGGAAAAGATTACCATGACCACAAGCTGGCACTCAATTTCAGGCACAAGGGTGTGGGAAGATTTTCTTTTTTAGGTAAGGGTGTCAGGGATTGGAATGAGTTACCAAGGGGAATGATGAATAACTTACCGAAAATGTCAAAACTTAAAATTTGTAGAGCTCAAATGTAGGTGGGTGCAGGATAGGGGGAAGTTGGGTGTGTAGGAAAATTGCCACTGGAGCATGTGCTCCATTGCAATCAATTTAATTAAATTAAATATGCTTCTTATGAAATAATTACAAATGATTCAAAACCACATAAAATTTCAACTGTTAACCATAAACACATAAATTTTGTGATAATGAGAGAGAAATCTCTATTCTGTTGCTCTTGATGTTCTTTTTATTCTACCGAGAGATAAAAATATGAGAGTGGGAAGGCAGCTACATTTGTTTGAAGAACAATTGTCCTACCAAATTTAAGCAAGAACCTGGAACAAAGTTTCACTGTGAAGGCCCGGATAGGAGGGCAGGATAGGGCCATGGAAAAGAACCTTAGGCGATAATAAGGATCTCTGGTCATTACTTAGCCAATCAAATTTACGATTAATCAGTTAGATATAGGATGAGGGCACTACAGTTTTCAAGAGTACCACATATTATTATTATTAATTTAATTGTGATGGAGCTAACACTCCGCTGACAAACCCCCAGTCATCCATTTACCCCTTTTTTATATACATTTTTTTAAATTTTCTTTTATAATTGGGATGTTAAATTCCCCCCCCCCCCCCATTTACTGTTATGATGTTATGATTAACAAATTTTAATTCTAAACTCCTTAAGAGTTTTTGATAAATTGTTCATCACTTCACTTGGTAATTCGTTCCAATCCCTGACAACCTTACAAACAAACAAAAATTTTCCGACTCCTTTATGCATGAAATCGAGTGCCAGCTTGTGATCATGATCACCTTTCCCCTTCCATGCACTATTCCTAATTCTTTGTCCAATATCCCTCCAACCTGCATCACCAACATATGCCCTTTACATACCCAGCTCTTCACCTTCCTTCTTTACTCCAAAATTAAAAGCTGGGATGTTTGCAGATGGTATAACATTATACAATAGGATCGAAATGTGAGGGGATTGTAAACAGTTTAAGGGAGATATGGACACAATATCTAGCTGGAGAGGACTATGTGGAATGAAGATAAATGCTAAAAAGTCAGCAAATAAATGTTTTCTATGATTAATATGTGGAGGAATTGTTTGTTGAAGACAGAAAGTGTAAATATCTTGGCATATAATCTATAAACAGTAAAAAGTCTGAACATTTAAGATTAAAAAAAAAAAAAAAAAAAAAAAAAAAAAAAAAAAAAAAAAAAAAATTTGCGGCAATAAGCTGTAAAAAAAGTAAACAAATGCTTTTTAAATTTGTCTCTCCCTGTTTGTATGTTTGTGTGAATGACATTAATGTAAAAACAACCTGTAGTATTTTGATGAGGTTATGAATAATCAATATCCCATAAAAATGTTTATTATTGAAGTGAAGTTAAAAAGCTGAGAAATTTTACATAAAAATGTCAACAAATTAATATCCATTTTTTTAAATGTGATTAATGCAAAAACTACTAGTCATGTTTTGGTGGATTTTTGATCAATGTACAGTCCATTGCCCCAGGAATAAAATACGATGTGTTTCATTATGGCCAAACTTCAAAAAGCTGATAAATGAATGTAAATTGAACTGAAAATTGAAATACACTTTTCACTGAACATGATTCGCGTAAAAATTACTAGTCAGATTTTTATGGGATTGAAGATGGTAATAGGTAAAATTATAAAAGGAACATATTTCAGAACTGAAGATATACTTCAGGGAATATTCAGTACCCTATATGGTAAGAGGGTGCAAGTACAATGGAGACGGGGTGGGAACAATTTAAGGAGATCAATAGGAAAGAAATGTTTATTACAAAACAGAACCTAGAGAAAAGTACAGAACCTGCATACTGTAATGAGGAGAGGGGGCTAAAAAGGTTGCCGAGATGGGAACACAACAAATTTAAGAGACAGCAGCAGGGAACACTTGAAACAACTAAGCAAAGAAATAATATCAGCAAACAGGGGAGGTAAAGATGTGTTTATAAAGAATGTTATGTATGCAGGGGAACCATTGAATGATGCATTTAGAAATGTCAATGGCTATTTTAGGAAACTTGGGGAACAGAAGATATTCAAAGATTTGAAGATAAAGTGTGGAGAGGAAATTACTGAGAATTTGAAAAAAGAGGCAGAGATCTAAAGTAAATGGGTTGATGCGATTATTGGGGACAATGATTCAGGAATGGGAAGGTGTAAATCAGAGAACGAGCATAGCAACACAATGTGATTAAAAGGGCTGTGGTTTAACAGATTTTAGTTCCCGTTGTCCGCTGTAGACAGCGCGACTAGCACACCAAACAAGAATTGTGAGTAGCCCCCGCATTTGAAATATTGAATCTAATATCACATGTGCACCGAACATAAGTAGCGCACGCGTAAGAAATAGAAACAGGTATCTAAATTCCTATGTGGTCTGTCTGTAGGTGGCAGGTAGGTACTATACCCTGTTGAGCCACAGCCTTCTAATCACATCTGTTGTTCACGACTTTCGCCTCGTGAGTTTCTTCTAGTCTGTAATATAAAATTTTCCGATTGGAAATTTGATAATTATTTAAAATGTTTCAATTTTGGAGGCAATATCATTCGATTCTCGCTTAAAAGCAAAAATTGGATACCAAAATCACTGCATTATTCACAGCAAAACAGTGATAATCACTACAAAATTTGAATCGGCGTTGAATATTTTGCGGAAGAAACGGGGAAAGTTTGTGTCATGCCCTTCCGACCTCCATTTAAGAGGAAGGCGGTTGTGCAGACTGTCCCAGTGTATCTTCTCGTACTGTTCAATACTCGTCTAATGGCAGACTCCACAGGTGTTCACCACGCTCCTGTAAGAACTTGCGACATTTTGGGCAGATTGCCGAAGACGATTGCCCGTCGTATTTTAAGGTAACGCATGTTATAGGCCTATTGAACGGTGTTTATATAGTCATTACGGCAAGTGTCGTATTGTACTGATTATTAACTTACTCTCTGATCGTCTACAACTTCGGAAGTAAATATAGGTTCATTTATTTTATTTGAAATTAATCTTCGGAAAAACGTCCATTTCTACTTTGTTTATACTGCATTCAGCTTAAAAAACGGTTATGTAAAGAAATTTATCCTAGTAGTTGAGGAAGGGGGGAAAATTTTTCAGTAGTTTTCCAGTAAGTACTTCCTTTTTACTGCAATACTTCGGCGACACTATATTCAGTTTAAGATTGATTATGTATGAAAATTGATATTAACAGCTGGGTAACGGGTTAGTTACTTTTAAGCAAATTTTGCAGTAGTTTTTCAGTTAGTACCTACTTACTTTCTGCAAAAATTGTGTAACAACTTGGACATTGCAAAACGTTTTCATGACTTTAGGTACGAAATTAAGCTCTTATTTAATCCCGTTTACTTTAAATTAGTTGCGTGTGCCTGCAGTAATAAATGTGATATGAATAGTTCCTATTTTGCTTTCTTTTTCGATGGTTTAGTGTAGCCGTTAACTTAATAAATCTTATTCGTTCAGCACATTTGTAAATAGAGACTATAAGCTTCTGCCTTATGTTCTGATTAAGAAAAACTGAATAAAAAGTAGTTTCCTGAAATAAGTATTATATTTGTTGTCATAATTATGAGATCCTCGAAACATATTCTTTTCCTCGTATATTCCAGTCTACTGCGATAGCAGTGAACATTACACTAATCAGCCAAAACATTATGACCACCTACTTACTAGCATATTGGTCTACCTTTCGAAAACAACACAACAGCGATTCGGCGTTGCATGGATTCTACAAGTTCTTAGTAGGCATCCAGAGATAGTTGACACAAGATTTCTATGCACAGGTCACGAAAGTCCCTTAAATTACGGGCCAGCGGTTTGTGGGCGCTGCTTCTGGGAACGAGCATCTCGGAAACGGAGAGGCTGTTCGCGTGCTACTGTAGTGAGCCTCTATGGAAAGTGGTTGAATAACGGTGAAACCACGAGTAGGTGACAATGTGGTGGACACCCACGCCACATCACAGAACGTGGAGGTCGGAGGCTTGCCCGCTCTGTAAAGCACGATTGGGGGTGATCTATGGCATATAGATCACCCCCTATCCTGACGGAAGAGTACAATCCTGGTGCTTCCAGAATTGATTCAGAGCACAAGTTTCGCGATTCCGCCACAGATCACCCTCTATCCTGCTTTACAGAGCGTGAAAGTCTCCGATATCCACGTTCTGTGACATGGCGTGGGTGTCCACCACACTGTCGCCTAAAACACTTTCCATAGATGCTCTCTACAGTAGCACGCGAACAGCCGACCAGCCTCTCCGTATCAGAGATGCTCGTTCCCAGCAGTAGCGCCCACACACCGCTGGCCCGTAATTTTAGGGAATTTCGTGATGTATGAATAGATACCTCTCGAAGCCTATAGAATCCATGCTACGCCGAATTGCTACTGTATTGCGTTCGAAAGTTGGACTAATATGCTAGTAAGTAGGTGCTCATAATGTTTTGGCTGTAAGTGTATAAGTAAGTTCGTCTGGTGTTGTGAGCTAGAGACAGTTTAGATAAGCTGCGCATTCAGCCTCTGTGTGGAATCCAACCACGAACAGACTTGTGGTATATGTATAAACGAAGTAGAGCTTGTAAAAAATTGATCCCGAGAGCATGGGTTTATTTATTTTAGGAAAAGTTTGCTGTTATATGTTTCGATGTTATTAATATTACTTCATTTTCCCACGCAGCTTCTTGGATGAAGAGACCCTGCTGAACGCATCTAAAGTTTGCAGAAAGTGGTCTCGCCTATGTTCCGGAGACAAGCTACTACAAAAGCGCGTGTCTCGACTAGATGAGAAGAAGCGACTGTTCGAGCAGAGGCTCCAACAAGCTCAGGTGCCTGGCTCTCCACTCCGAGAAGGCATCAAGAGTCGCATAATATCTAGACTGTCGCCGGCTGTCAACAGAGGTAACTAACCACTTAACGCGATTAGTGAATGGAATACAAACAGTTATGTTTTTCGTATACACATGTCACACAGCTGTGGATGCCTCTTTTTTTCTGCTAAGGTTTGGGAGCGTGCACAAACTACGTGGCTCAGCCAAAAAAGAGGGGGTTGGCTGGAAGGTTACGCTGGGCTACGTGGGGGGAGGGGGTTCAGAGACAGGCCACGCAGCTTTCCTTTCATAACATCTTTCACAGTTAAAATGAGGAACAGAACACACAACAGCATGTGAGTATTCATTTCCCTCAGTTAATTATCTCCGTACATAATTTACGACAGTCTGACAAGAGAAAACCATACAAAATGTCTTCTGGAATTAATAGGGAAAAAAAGTTACGTGCTACTTTGAGGGACCGGGGGGGGGGGGGGGGCAAAAGCCACGTAGGGTTACGTGGGGGGAGGGGAGGCCAAAATGGAACTACGTGGTTTATGAACGCTTCCTTTGCTAGTAGAGAATCACATTTACAGATGTGTCCTACTTGAAATTTGATTATTCCTAGTTTAGCTACGGTAACACAACTCGTTGAAAGTAGCGTCATTAATTGATCTTTCTTCATTAATCTTACCTGTATTGGCTTGACGTGAGGAAAATCGAAATCTGGATGTCCGAACAGAGGTCCTCCGAAATGACAGTCCTGTGTATTGACTCTCATCTACCAGACTCTTTCCTGCTCTTGTATTGTGGACGGAAGTAAACTGAAAGATTATAATTATGTAATTTCCGGAACTTATGTAATGGGAGTTGTTGCAATCTGAACACGGTAGAAACATCAATAAAGCCATCAATGCTACTCAAAAAGTAACGGTTCTCGCATAATCTGGCAACGTTTCAACGCTTAGGGAGCATCCATAAACTACGTGACTCGGGCGGGGGGGGGGGGGGCGGTTGAAAGCTATTCCTCTACCAAGCAAATAACTTTTTGATCAAATCCAATAGATTTCAGTTTATTTAAAATCATTTTATGGTTCACTCTGTCAAATACGTACCTTCGAAAGATCTAGTGTCACACTATCAACATGGCCTCCCTTGTCAAATTCATCTGAAATATCTTGCCTTAGGAGCGAGACACGATGACCTTGTTTACTTCCTACAAATTTGAGAAACTAGTAACCGGGAAATTTTAAAATTTCTTGATGACCGGACATTGTATCCGAATGTGGAATACATTTTAAGTCAAAATGAATTGTCCGAAAAACAAATAAAATTGTTATGAATTGCTTGTCATTTCATTTCTTGTGATAACTCTGCTATCTTCACCTATAATAAGATTTATAAGATAATATGTTACTATCTCATTGGACAATTTATGAACGTTATGAACCGTGAATAACTTTAAAATATAGGAACGTTTCTTTACAAATGACGAACTAAATCATTTTGAGATACATTAATATAGGAACTCAAATTAAACAAAATATAAATAAATCTTCAATAATTAACTCATTAATATTAAAGTTACCTCTTTTGAGTGAAATACGAATTTGACAATTGCCGATAGGTTGTTCTTAGTGTGAGCCGTGGCATAATGACAAAGTTAACCTGTTGCAACAGTACAATTATTCCTTGTAACAATAGTTCATCATCCATTCTGAGAATTAACTATCTCACACAATCTTACTGCTGTGTATAGAAGCGATTAAATCTCTATACAACCATATAGTTGCATATTCACTCCTCAAAGATACGAAAAATGTTAAGATATGTTCAGCATAAGAAAATAAAATTTAAAAAATGAATAAACGAATGAAATCCTTCTTGAAAATAAATAGGTTTATGATAAATGGAATAAAAGATGAATTGAAATGCATTGACCTTATTCGTTAAAAGCTCGTGTTGGCACAGTTTCTGTCGCTGGATGTGTTCGTTTTGTTGCATCGGCAAGCGTAGAGAGGTTGACTGCACTCTACTCGATTGCTACCAAGCTGCAAAATCGTAATTTAGAAGCAGTAACAAGTTCTTACATTTTTATACAGTTCTGAAAGGATACCCTGTAAGCATGGAATGTTGTCCATTTGTTAACAACTTTAAAGGAAAAAATTAATATGAATAAATATGAATATGAATATAATGTACAACTATTTTTCAACCGAATTAATTTAGTGCCATCGAATAGGAAAATTGCAATAACATTTCTCTAGAATTAATATGAATTAAACAATAATACTTTGGTTTAATTTAAAAATTACTTTCAAGTTTTCATAAATTACTAGTTCTGCCATTGGCATGTTAATGAAATAAAATGGAAGAGTCAAATAATAATAATATTGCTAAATTTAAATAACGAAATGACCTATAGAAATAAATTCACACATGATAGTTGATTTATTTTTTAACTGCCAAGTCAATATAACAATTTTTATCTTAGTTTCCTTTTTTGTTATTTTATTATTTCATTTACTATTCTAACGTCTTCCCATCTAACTAAAAAATAAAGAACGTACTTAAACAATAAGAAAAGATCTTGACTAACTCCTGGAACGAATATAAGACGAATATGATTCTCTAATCTCACTTAAGATTACATATGGCGTACGATGTAATTCATCAAACAGTTTTAATAGTGCAGATTGTAATAGTTCTACAACATGGATGTAGGTCTGACAAAGCGATTAGGTTTGTACTCGATACGGTAGTTTGGACTGGGGTGGATATAAGTTTTTGCCATTATTGTGTGGAGCTGACTATAGGCTTCCGAATCGGTATAGCGTAGTAAGAAAAGTTTCAAGACTTCTTTCCATCGGGTATATACCTGGATGTTGCCCTGAAAAGTCACAGCTCGCAATTTTCCAATGTTGTCTGGATCATTTTTACATCACCCAATTTCAAATACAGTTGGTGCTTCCAATATTCCTTACATGTGACAGAGTTTTGACTGCTTACTGTAAGCGAGTAAGTATTTTTACCGTACACATGAAAGACATACCATTAAGGTTATATTTCTCTAAATGAAATATCAAACTGCAAAACATTCCTAATACTCCCAACTTATTCTTATTTTCAAAAATCCTGAATGTCGATTCCCTTCTCCATAATACTGTAACGCTTCTTTAATATACTTATACTGACTGGAAGTACAGAATATTCGTGGACTGCACCACTTTCGCAACCCACTCGAAATTGGTACTAAACTGTTGAAATTTGGTTTAATCGCTTCTTCAATATATCCTCTTCACGTTTTGCGCTCTTTTTTGCGGAAAAGTTGCTAGAATTTTAACTAAAAAGGCCGAAATATGAGAGGCTGCGCAACTGCGAAATGCTATCAGCACTGTAAAAATAACAAAAATAATATCTGTACAGTGATCATATCAACTTAAACAGTTTCGTTTTGTCATAAAGTTCTTGGTTCTCACCTCATATTAAGTGTGTAAATTTTGCACTGATTAAAATAATTAATTTGGATTCGTCTTCCGTATGGTTAAAAGCAAGCAATTACATACGGTTTCGCCTATTGCCATGCTAATTTTGATTTTCCAACTAATTTTGAAGGCATTTTCGTTGCTGAGCGACAAGTAGCAAGGGGACATGACGTCATTAGTTTTGTGATAAGCAGGTGTCCCCTCTAATCTGAGCGCACGTCTCCCAAACAACTGCGTGCAGCGTTCCTACTCCACCCTCCTGACTGTAGAAGAAATTATATCTCGTCGAAAGTTGGATCAAGCATTGTCAGAAACTCGCAGCAAATTTTATAAAAGCTCTGCAGAAATACTAGCGTGTAGTAATTCCAATTAGGTCACATAAATGCAATTAACTAGAAACAGAATAAAACATTCAACGGTCTCTTTCGTCTTGTAATAAATTCCTTCCCCTCACTTCTTCACACATTCAAATACCCTCACATCTCAATTGCTATACTCTCAACTTTAAACTCATTTCTCCGCAACTTGAAAATAGACCACACTGACAGACATCAACTAATTGAAGTGGCTCATATCTTTATTCACTATATTCTTATTTCTCATTACTCATCATCGTAGCTACTTAATTTCTTCATAATACTTATTCCCCATTAGACGTTGCAATGTATATGTCAATACTCTCCATTAATATTTCATTAATATCAATATTTCATCATAACTCCATAATCTCAATATACTTTAATAACTAATTATTTCATCATAACTCCATACACAATTCTACCAAAAGTTTTGCCGTATAACGTCCCATTTTGGCGGTTTTTACTTCGGCATTAAGTTCCTACTACTTTCCATTTCAAGGCCTTACCCCTGAATACACCACGAAACAAGCTACAAACACTGGTATGGCATGAAAAGCTGATGAAAATTGGAACAAACTCAATTTGGAACAAATACTGGACGAAATTATTACTGTACTTTTGATTGAATGGCATTCTCTGAACAAATCTAAAATTAACGGTCAGTTTTAATTTAGAAATACATGACATTATGCGCAGCTCAGTCTTATTCTAACTTAGCTTAAGAAACCCGAAAAGTCGAAATGACTAAGAGTCGAGAGTTGAAAATTATAGTGATTTATTGCAACGCCGTCGAAAAAAGTCAATCTAGCTTTGAGATCTGTGGTCCTTAAAGTCACACATTTAAGGAACATAATCCTGGATATTTCAAATTTACTAATAAATTACATAAGGATGATCCAGTTACTCCCCAAATATTCGCTACAACTATGTACACAAATCTTATTTAAAATCCCATTCTTATATCTTCACAAAGATTTACCCCAATAAAATAATTAACATGATACCATTACTTAGCACAAAATACACTATCAGCATATTAAAATCAATTTATTGTGATGCAATAATTATTCTTTCCTTCAAAATAACAATTCTTCACTTGTTTCCCATTATCGGTTAATATATTTCCCGCAAACACACTTAATTTCCTTTAAAACTCCACACTTATTTCGTAAACAACATAAAATCATTAATTACACTTCACTCCATACTTTTATAAACTTACATTAATCAATTAAATTAAACTTACATGTATTTCTACGGATCCCTCAAAATTCATATTAACGCATTTCGAACCGACAAAAGACACTATTTTTAAAAACTTTTTTGTTTTTATTCCCAGGAAATTTACAGATTCTCTACTTGCAAGACCAAAATATCTACAGCTAAATTGGCGTCTTAACTGCATTCAAATAACGGCTCCACTACTTTAATCAGGGCTTTCATTTAATTCAGCATTTAAATGCACATTATAATTCGCGTTTTCCTTCCACGTGCAAACTGAATTAATTTCATTTCCGCTCTTACCTTTACACCTTACATTAGCTTTCATCACGAACGAACTCCATTTTTACCGTTTGGCATTTTTCTACAACAATTAAATAAAATATAAGCTTTTTTAAAATAAAAAAAAATAACTACCTCTCCAAAATTGTAAAGCAAGGGCAAGATTCTAAGTTTACCTTTTTTCTGGCTAAGCGCTGCGCCGCGATGAGATGCTTTGAGATGTATCGCTGTCCGCGCCGGATTGGTTGTAAGCGCTGTTATCTGTGCCGTGTAGAACAGCTGATAGCAGTCACACGACCGCTGATTGGCTGCGTGAACTGCCTCGCCGTGTGCTGGCCCGCTAGATGCCACATCTGGTTCTCCAGAATCTCGAACCGACAACCCCTGGTTTCACGGCCATTGTCTTGCTCTCCGCCGCTACTTCATCTACCGCTAGCTAAGCCGCACCTGCTCTTGCGTCGTACTTTGTAAAGCCACAATTTTTGGTAGGTTTGCTCAACTAGGGTCCAGTGTTAGTATCCCACTTCTGACACCACTGTAACAGCTGGCCTTAGCTGCCGCGCAGCCATGTTCAAGGGTGCCAAACCAGGTATTGCCGCGTAAGCCGTTTCAAGTGACGAGCGCGGCAACGCAACCCAGCCATGATTGCGCGGCAAACTATCCAGGCACGGGCTTTTCGTGAAGCCACCGTGGACGTTTCATGTGCAAGAGCAGCTGCAACTTTCACTGTGATACATCACATTGTAAATTAGAAACCTAAACGAAAAAGAAATTGTATTAATAGAATGCAGTATGGTGTGAAACTTGTCTAAAACATGAGATATGAATCCATCGAGGATACAATTAACAAATTTTACGAGAGTGGCAAAGGTTGAAGTACAGTTTCTTAAAATCATTAATTGGGCCAAGTGAACACTTAATTGCTGGAGGCGATTTCGGTTATTGAAAGATTTCTAGCTATTGGAAACTCGTGTACTAGTCTGCAATACCTTTTTCGTGTTTCAAAACAATCATTTAAGAGAATAGTTCCAGATGTTTTAACGCATTATGCAAAGCTCTGAAAGAATGTGCAAAGATAGGGAATTCCATCCTATATTAAAGTTTTTATCGTTATTTAGTTTTCTGTTGCCATTCTTAAAGAGAACTTACTTCTTACTTAGATAAAATGTATTGAGTTAATCATGTCATTTGGCGATTCTATAGAATCGTTGCTCGGAGTTTCAAGTGTTGGTTGAGGTGGTAATGGGGATGATACCATCTGAGTCTATATGTGTCATAAAAGGAGACAATTTTACATATCCATGGTATCAAACTGTTGCTGTGCCGCGCGAGCCAACTCGAACAAAGACAGTCCCGTCTTAACTGCACGCGAGCTATGTAGGCTTTTGCCGCGCACCTAAATACCGACAGAGAAAGGCTCGCAGCTCATCATGCTCGCCCGCGACAAGGCCCCTGTAGAGTTGCCTCGCGAGCCAACAACGTATCCATTAAGCGCGGCTATTCGAGGGTTTGCCGCGCCCAGAGCACACGCAGCATTATTTCAAGTTAACTAATTAATTAATCAAGATTGTTTGACACCACGAGTTGGTCACGACCCTTTTACTATAGAAATAATATATACTGAACCGTTTAGCACAAAATGTGGATGAACTGTTTAATGATATTAAATTGGCGACAATTACAGTTGCGTTAATACAGAGAAGTAGAGTCCACGTTTGTTCTACTGAACCGCTACTCTGAGCGTAGAAGGTACTAAGCGAAACTCAGTCAACTATTACTGGATGAAACTTAAGGTCGTTACGATGTTAGAGATAGAGCGGCTAAGCTAAGCGGTTCGATGCCCAATGTTGCTCCTAAGCTGGCTGGTGGTGAGTAGAATGATTCATTGGTTTTCCAGGTCCCAATTTAGCTCTGTTCTGCTGAAAACCTATTCAGCATTCCTGAACGGACGACTTTACCCGCGTTTGCGCCGCATGACCGCAACTTTCCACTCTTTAACTTGCCAATCTCTCTATCATTTATATCACTCATAAATAGTAATAAAGCCCAAAAATGACCTAGAAATAAGTTTGTTTTCTTGTTACAGACATTATTCAACCTGACCATAACAGACAAGAAACCAACAATAGGCATTAAAAAATAATTTAGGTTGATATTTTTTTATCTAGGCAAACGAGTCGTATAGTGATCGAATGGAGAGACTTCGAAACGTCGCATCAAATTGACGTGCTACCCCATGGGAGACCAGAGAACATTTTATACGCTCGTATAGTATCTGTGCAAATTTAAAATAACTCCGGCGTTCAAGTGATTTTTCTCGCAAGAGGTTGGCAGCCATGCAGCATTACAACACAATCTGTCTGCGTTCACAACTTTGGTTACATGGGTGGCAGCAGATGACATACGTTAAAATTAACTTGAATGATAAAATATTTTAAATATTTTGGCTATAATCTCAAATGTTTAGTGTTACTAGGCGGCTTAAACGTGACCAGGTCGTTAAAGAGTAACATGGCGACTACTCGATTTGTTGTTTTTTATGGATCACAGCCCCTTTTCATAGATCTCGAGCAATGTTTGAAAAGATAAACAATTCATCACGGCTTCATTTATCTCAGCTTTTCACTAGGGGCTGTTCGAACGCAACACCCTAAAATTTCAATTAATTACTGATGATTTCTTGACACTGCATCCGCGTCTGGTCGATCATCTTTTGCTGAGAAAATAACATTCCTCGTATTTCTTTTACTTGTTTATTTACCGGCCGTACAAATCTAATTTACCAGTCAGTTGGACCGTGGAATTTGCGTACACGTTCAAAACTGGTGACTGGCGCTTTTTGACTGTTTTACCTAATCCTCCGGACGAATGTTGAGACCATCTCCCACTCAAACTCAACGAAACAATTCAAGAACAAAATAAAGTTCTGTACCACTCACAAAAGAACACCACCACACCGGAAACTCTAAAACTCGAAAATAATTTATATAGGCCCTACTGATAGTAATGCTCGCACTAACGCCAATAAATGGATTATTAACATAGATAAAAATTTGGTTGTTCAAATGAAAGGGACCTAATTAAATAAAATAAAACAAGCAGTAGCCGATCCAGGATTTTGGTTTGGGAAAGGGGGAGGGGTGCTTGAGCGGATTTTGGTTTGGGGGGCTTGAGTGGATTTCGTTTGGGGGGGAGGGCCTTGAGCGGATTTTGTTTGGGGGGGCCTTGAGTTATACCCGCCCATAAAAGATCAATAAAGCTAAAAAATAACTCCAAATCTAAAAAATTACGATGACCTTGGTGGACCTAAGTACTTTTGGGGGGGCTGAGCCCCCTACCTTGCCCCCCCCCCCCCCTGTTTCCACCACTGAAAAAAAGTCTTCACACTTTTTTGTGTGTTCGTAAATGTTCAGATCGACGATCATCATTGTCCAGACAAAGAAGTTAATGCAAATAATATTATATTCACAAATATTATGAATTATTTAATTTGTAATTACTTGTACAGTAGTCTTCCAGCTCTTTAACCGTTGCTGACTACCCTCCGTGACACCTGTGTTTTGAACACCATGTTGAAAGGTTTTAAATCTTGATAATACATTCTTTCACTTTGGTAACAGATAATCCTACACTCGTAGTCCGGCACAACATACATAGCCACAATACTAGGAATCAATACGAGTTGCACGAACGTCGTAATACAGTGATACAATGGCTCAGTGAAGAGCTAATAGCTGAACGCGATAAGATTTCCAGTTCGAATTAGTCTTCGCCGGAATTTCTATAGGCCCTTTATCTGATCTTCTCATCTGTGTGTTAACTAAGATAGAACGCATTGTACTTGGGATTCCGTATTAAGGGCCATCTGCAACAAAGGCTTGCTGAAGACTTGAAATGTAAATATCTTGGAATTACTTTTGATAACAAACTGGGCAGGACACATAGGACAGGTGGTAGGAAAATGTTTCAAAGTTCTGCACTTGTTGGAGAGAGTGATGAGGGGATGTACGAGAGAAGTCAAGGAATTGGGTTACAAAACTTTGGTTAGACCATTGCTCGAATATGGTAGCGTAGTATGGGACCCTCATTTTACGTATCAAATACAGGAGTTGGAGAGGGTGCAAAAAAGAGCTGCTAGATTTGTTTCTGGAAATTATCGCAGAATGCAATCAGTGACGGATATTATAAAGGAGCTGGAATGGGATTCATTGCAAGACAGGAAGAGAATGAGGAGGGTCATGGAAGTGTACAGGGCATATACTGGCGATGAGGCATGGAAAGATATTGGCGTAGGTATGAAAAGTAGTGGAAGGGAAAAGATGACCATGACCACAAGCTGGCACTCGATTTCAGGCACAAGGGTGTGTGAAGATTTTCTTTTTTAGGTAAGGGTGTCAGGGATTGGAATGAGTTACCAAGAGAAATGATGAATAATTTACCGAAAACTTTGAAAGAATTTAAAGATAAAATTTGTAGAGGGTAAATGTAGGTAGGTGCAGGATAGGGGGAAGATGGGTGTATAGGGAAATTGCCACCGGAGCCTGTGCTCCATTGCAATTAAATTAAATTAAAATAAATTAAATTAAATAAATTAAATTAAAGGCGAAATTAGCAGCATTTGAATCTATTTCACTGTTTTCAAAACCATATGATTTTAATTACACGTTGTTCAGGAGGATTTGTTACTTTTATATTCGATGTCATCCCACAAAATAAAAGATACATTTTAAGATCGTAACATCTATCATTCCAGGTTGGAACGATATTTGCTTCATAATTAATTTTACGCTCTAAAAAAACTTTATCTCGAACTTAACTAGATAAAGTAATAGATTCCCACTATTTAGAATTAAAGAAATCCACAGCTATTTACTATCGCAAAGATCTTTTACAACTTTTAGAAATTGTTTAATTTTGGAAACTGTTCTTTTGAATGTATCAGATTAATCTTTGTTCCTTATTTTACTTTGTTTAAATTCTTGTTAATAGTATTAATTTTAAACATATTAATTACGTGCCTTTTCATAGCTGTAATGCCAAATCAAAGAACTGTACTTAAGTTCTAGTAATTACCATTCAATTAATTTTGTACCAACATTATAACTGTTACAGCAATCGGTTATCAGTCTCCAGTAATGAAGAGCTCTTCTGTGGTGGTAAGCCTGAAGCAGATGGATATCTTGCCTGACAGAATTCACCAGCTAAAACTCCTCTAAAGCAACATTCCCAAAGAAGAGTGAGAAAGAGTGATTCTTCCAGCTTGCTCAAGGCAGTTCATAAGAACAGTGACGCCGCAAGATTATATGATCTACAGCAGGCAACAAATAAAGAAGTCATTCCTAGAGTCTCGCGTTATAAAACTGAAATTTTGAACTTCCATGTTCGGAAGTTATACTTATGAAAAGTATTTTGCTTGTTTAAAAAGTTCAGTTTTATTGGGAATTCCTTCTATTTGTGACTGTGGCTTGTAGCTGTTCAAATTTTACCCATTTTTCTTTAAGGTAACTATTGCTGAAGACATTAAGAAGCAATGTTGCATCAGATTCAATGTCTTGTAACGTTTATGCATAAACTGACTTTAAAATTGTTCCAATTAGCTATCGCGAATATAATTTCTGCAATGTATTGCGCACCGTATTTTTGGCCTTCGAGGGTTTGAAGATGGCATGTGATTCATGTAAAAACTTAAAAGTTCCTTCTTACAGTGATGTTGACAAGCAACCATTTTATTAGTAAACTGTTGGCCAACTGAAAAGAGAGCAAATGTGTAGGATGCTTTGAAGTGTTCATTTCGAGATATTCCATGTCTTGTATACAAGTTGACAACAAAATAACGACACTACAATAAAATTGGTTTTAATTTAAGCTACAAATACGTATTTTTAGCGTGGTCTGGGAATTTTAATAGGGAAGAGGTTGTTATTCCCATGAATTTGGGACGTTCGAAGACTTCGGTAACCTATTTCCTATAAGAGTAGGTAATTGTTATCAATTGAAGACTATATTGCAGATTGTTACAAGTATTGTTTAGCACTGCGTTTCTGAACCTTTTTCAATCCGAGGACCAATAAAATATCAAATAATTCTACGGAGCACCAACTTACGTGGGTCTAATTTCTTACCTTAACCTTTCGCCCATAATTGTATTGTAGTATTGTGATACAAACTAAAAGTATCATTTATGAAATTGGAAGTGAATTTACATACGAAGTTATGCATTGAAGACTCTTAATATTTATCAAAAAATGAATAATAATGTTATGTATCCACAGAGAGAGTAAATTACGGAAAATAAAGAAAGTTAATAGTATTACTTTATTACTCGTGTTAATATATTTGTTGTAATAGCTTTATTCATTCAGAATTAAATTTTTAATATTCTGCCTGAGAACCACCTGTCAACTTGAGACGCTAGTATAGCATATTTAGACTTCACTTGGTGCATATCATCCTTGAAATGTGTGGGATGAGATTAATATTGTGTAAAAGAAATGTGAAATAATTAAAAATACAGTGTTTTATTAAATGTGCAGGTATTTGGAACAAGGCAGACGCAGACGTTATGTACAATAAGAAAAATATTTTGCTAAAGAATATTGTGCATGTAATTGTGTAGCAAGAATATTATCCTTATTTTAGTTTCATTAGAATGGCTAAATTTGAAGATATTCCTTCCATTTGTACAGATTTCACATTGAGTCAAAGTACGAAGCTTAAATGATATCTTCGGTGTCAAGGACAAGAAAAAAAGTAGAAGATGCTATAGTGTCCAACATGCACGATATTTGATTCCTCAGACTTCCACGGCCATCTTTGTTCATGATTAATTGACTTGAAATAAACAACGCGGCATAACCCGAAAGTCAATTAATCATGCATGATATTAATTAATATTTTGATAATGACTGGTATTAACATGCATAACACTTCTTACAAATAAATACTGATTTTAACTATAACTAGGAAAACTAACTGGATTGAAATGAATTATAACAAAAGAAACTACTCGATTTCTCAAAATTAGTAAATCAATTTAAGTTTAATTTCATTAAATGACACGAAACTTTAATTGCAAAGTATTATTATAAACTTGAAACAAATACAAAGTTTTTGAATGAGTAAGAGAGTATGAAATCATTCCAGAAGTGTGGTACAATTATTTAACTCGTCTTGTGGAGAAATGTAGCGTAACCATACAATTGGTTAGTTTCACAGCAGGTAAAGAACTGATTGTTAGCTTTGACAGCTGTCGGACACGCCTTATATCGTCCATCGGCTACGAGGGGTAAGCTACCCTCCATGAAATCGTGGCGTTGTGGTAAACAATCGGTTTACAGAATGTTCAGCCCCAATGCCGAACCCACAGCATGCGTTATCAAAACAGAAGCGCCGACCCAGTTTGCCTTCTTTTCCCAGCTCTTTTGTCGCTGAGCAGTCTGGCAGTTCAGTAGTTAAGAAGTTTGATCTCGGAGTTAAGTCGCAAGTTCAAATTCCGTTGCGGCCAGGAATTTTTAAGAATTTCTCTTGAGCTATGCCAATTTGCTCCTTTAGGTTCCACATTGGTCCAGCAACGACAGAATCCACGGAAGTTTTGTTCAGTAATTTGTGTAGTTTAATTCCTGGTTCAGGGAACACCGAATATACTTCAATCGGCCCGATTTTATTAGTTTAAAATTGGAATTTGTGACTTGTTCCTATTTGTAATTGTTTGATGTTTCTCTGTTTATATTTAACATTATGCTTCTAACACAATAATAAAAAAAAAATAACTGTGGAGAAATCATTTACTTTGTCTCCTGACAATAATAGTGTGCAGTAATTCGGTTGAGGAATCTGAGCTCAAAAGTGATTATACGAATTTCTTGAAAGATATCAATTACATGTGGAATTTCAACAACTTAATAGTGTTTAAACAACAATGATTATTATTTACCAGACACGTAAAAAAATTTCGACTAAATTAGTTTTTGATCCTTATAAGGAAAATTAGAACGGCAACTAAAAGTATAATTAAGAAAAAATTTCCATTTGCGGTTGAGTTATCTGAAAATAAAATTTAACTCTGAAAATGCAATGTGGTGGAAAGGCTACTATTTTTTTTGCACTGCCACCACGGAGAGGTAACTTGTATGTGGGTAGGAGAACTTTTCATGTGAGCAGTAGCATGCCATACTTCCTCTAAAGCCATCAGAATTGATGGACAAGTAGAGAACAGGCAAGAAAGATGGATGTTATACATAATTTTAATGAAGAGGTGTGATTATGGCAGAGACGCCTTAATAGCTTTCATATGCATAAAAAAATAACTGTGATAAAGTACGAAGATAAATGTTGTCAGTGTCCTGCCCTTAGGCCTACTTCGGACTAGACCAGTAATTTAGTGGAGTGGCAAATATTTTATTAGCTTAAATAATCGCCACTGCCCGAAAATCGTTCCCGCTACGGTCTAGTACAATACACAAGTTTAGTGGTATTTTACAAGATAAACATGCTGTAACGCAAAGTGATTAAGCTGATAGAGCTTATGATAATTGCTATTTTAGAAGAGGTGGATGAAAAATGTTCGTGATAAAGAAATAAAAACGAAATTTGATTAATAGAAGAGATAAAATAGGAGCTACAAATTGTCTTCTGAAGAAATTAGCATTAGAAGATCCCAAATAATTCTTCGATAGTTTCAAAAGTCCGAAAGTTGTGTAAATTTTCTGTTAATGAAAATGCAGTCGCAAATTCGGCGAGAAGATAGACATTAAGAAGTGCAATACAGGTAGTTCTCTACTTTCTTGCCACTAAATGTAGTGTAACGACACTTCGTCATATATTTGGACTCGGAAAATCAACTATTTCCGAATTCATCACAGAAGTCTGTGAAGCAATCTATGAAAGATTAAAGGAATTGAAGTAATGTTTCATAGGGATGCATCCAATAAACTGAATTATTTTACTGAAAGAATGTAAACTGTATCAGTCCCTGCGTCTGAATTTGACTCCTTTATTTTTTTTAACTCCATGTATGGAGATTACGTTATTTGTTTTTACAATGTTCGGACTTAATATTCCACAAGCACTCATGTTGTACAGACATATTTAGCTACTAAATCACTGATTACTCGACTAAATTATTTGCCTAGTGCGAACCAGCCTTAAGGCAAGTTTATAAATGGCTGCACTCCACATGAAAAGTATTACCATGCACTACTAGCGAAGTATTAATGTGTTAGTATCCCGTTACAGTCCAAATAATCGAGGAATATTGTGTTGCCACCTGTCTGTGAAACGTTTAACTATATGTTTGTGTGTGATAAGTGTATTTTTGTTTGTGCGATGTGTATGTTATGACTTATGAGGCGTAGATTCACCTAGAAGATCGCACACAATCAGGACAGCAGGAGACCAGGGCTTAATCCTAAATCAGAGAGGAATTAATGAGGGAATTTTGGAACAAATAGGAACGCTTACAAGTATAAGAATGGCTTGCGGATAGATATCAGACACTCGGACTGATTTCCAACGGAGACTATAATATTTAATTAAAATGTGATGTAGCGCACGATACGGTGGCAATATCCCTACACACCCATATTATCCCTTTCCTGCACCCACCTACATTTGCCCTCTGCAAATTTTTGCTTTAAATTCTTTCAACGTTTTTGATAAATTATTCCAATCCCTGACACCCTAACCCAAAAAAAAAGAATCTTCCTACACCCTTGTGCCTGAAATAGAGTGCCAGTTTGTGATCATGGTCATCTTCTCCCTTCATGCATTACTTTCAATTCTTACACCAATATCTTTACATTCCTCATCGCCAATATAAGACTTGTACACTCTCATGACCCTCTTCACCCCCCCCCCCCCATTTCCTGTCTTCTAATGAATCCCATTCCAGCTCTTTTATCATATCTGTGACTGATTGCATTCTGCGGTGATTTCCAGAAACAAATCTAGCAGCCCACTTTTGCACCCTCTACAACTCCTGTATTTGATACTCAAAATGTGGGTCCGATACTACAATACCATATTGAAGCAATGGTCTGACCAAGCAAGTTGCTTTGTTTAATGAATGTTTAGACGAATAGATTGCTGAACTTCAGAGATATAGAAATCCAGCAGAGTTAAAGCCGATGTCATATGCAGATGACATCATGATATGGGAGGAAACATGATAGCATCTGGAAAGAGAACTAGAAAAAAAGAGCGATTGCAACGGAAAAGCATGATTTGGAGATGACTGTGGAAAAAAAAATAATGAAGGTATCAAGAAACACTGACTGATCAATGAAGGGAACAATGTCGTATCAAATAGGACAGAAAATAAAACAGAGTGAACTATTTTATAATCTGATTGTGGATGTAATCTGGAGATCGATCTCCTACCGAAAAAAGCCAAACTCTTACTCCATAAAGTGTTCGGACAACCTATATCGACAATGGCCCTAAAGCCTGGACATGAACGAAGAAAGCACACTGTAGGCGGCAGACACACGATGTTCCTAAAACATATGTCAAAGTTCACATGAGAATCGCATGAAAGGGGCCAAATAAGTTAATATAAATAATGGATCATCAGGATTCCTATATTTTACGCCAATAGACAATTTTCAGTAAATCTAAAATTGAAAAAATGGAGATATACCACTTTCTAATTGAATGGTAGGAACAGATGTGTCTTTGCCTATAACACAGATTTTTGTTCGCTACAAGAAGGTTGCTGTCCATTATCACTGTATCTAACGAAAAATAATCCAGTTTCATTTGCTAATTTGTGAATTAACAGCTTTCTATTAGGGTTGCCAACCATTCTTTCTAATAAAGTAACATACGTTATTTTTGGTGGTTATATGGTTTCCTACCGATAAAGTATGCCAAAATACTTTATTTCGAGTAAAGTATACAGTACAATACATGTAACAGGACGTTCTTATGCTAGTTCCACATCTTCGTGCAAGAAAAAGTGCCTGTTGGCCGGGGTGTTTTTTTCCACTTGCGTCCTTCAAATTGTGTCCTTAATCACTTCTGAGCCGAGGCAACAAGTGCATACCATCAACAATATTGAGTTCATGGTAGACTTATATCCGCTTGCAGATATTTTGAACGGAAGGTGGGTGGCAATCATGTGATTGACAAGCGGAGAATCCGCAATTTCTTCTGTTCCTCATCCTTTTGAGGTTGGACTTTTCAATGTCATTTTTCTTTTACAATGTTTAAATGGGCAAGTAATTCAGATTCTGAATGTGATAATAATAAGTGATACATCGGTAACTCCAAGTATGTGGTAGAAAACATATAACTGTATAAGAAGGAATCCTGCAAATAAATTCTTTGTGAATTTCATGCGCTATGAGTTTTACCATTGCGTCAGCTGGCACTACACAGTTAAGTCAGATTTTCAATAATTTTCAGAATATTGTCAGCATGATCTTTTGTTGAATAAATTTTAGGCCTAATTTAAGGTGAAATTGTGCCCCAATGCCCAGAGGCGTAGGATTGCTAACCATAATTTAATGTAAAGTATGATACACTGTTTGTGGTTGGTATACTTTATTCTAACCATAAAGTATGCGGAAATACATTTGAAGGAACGTTATTAATTTCCAAACGATATATTAGAGTGTATGACGAAATGAAATGACTGCAAAATGGTTTTAGCTACCGTAAAAGTGGGTTGTTCATTTATTTATAACTTTAGATTTAGCTACAACACTGAAATGAACCCAAAAATTAATAGCTAGTCTCCTAAGCGCATAAATGTGTATTTAAGGCAATAAATCCCTAAATTTTAAAATACTTTTTTCTTTCATATACTTTATATTTTCCTCTTTACTTTTTTTTTTCTAAATAAGTTGGTAACCCTACTTGCCATTATACACCTGTTATCTGTTGGTAGATTATTCCTCTCGACTGATAGGTTATCATTCCACATAGTGCTTCTTGAATCCTGAAATAATCTTGTTGCGGCAAGTTAAAACTACAGCACGAATAATAATTTAATGAATACCTTTTAACTTTACGTTTATTGATTTATGTTACCCCTTGTCTCTAAATAATATACCAAATCTACCTAATGAAAATGATTCCACAGACTGATACAAGTTACTGCATGTTTGAAAATAGCAGATGAACTGTTATAAGGATGGATTAAACTTCAGATATCCTCGCGAAACACATCTATAGAATAATATGGGACAATTTAGAACACATTCAGGAAACCGGGCAATATGTTTAAGATAAAACTGAACAGTAAATTGTTAATTTGTTTACTAGCAGTTCAATAAAGAATACAAATACAATACTGAAACAGTTACAAACTTTAATAGAAATGACTTGACACTAAAGCTTTGCTTGTGATAAACAATTTTTACGTGCCGAAAATAAAATTCTACTTGCTTGCGTCTTGTATTTACTTTCACTGTGAGTGACGTCAATCCTACGTATACTCTACCTCAGAGCCGATGATATCTTTAGAAGTCCATTACAAGTCGGCGTTAAATTGTTCAGCTCTAGGATTGTCTATGTCAGGATAACTTCAACAGTGAAAGGACTACACGATTTAAATGTCTATCTGCCTGTCGAGAGGAATTTGTTTTTATAATTTTTAGCTTGATGGTTTTATTGCCGCTCGTTTAGAATTTTCGTTAATTCCCCCAAATATAGGCCTACATAATTTTGAATAAGTTACTGCTACATTTCAAGTTTCAGATATATGCTGCTCAGTGATTAAAGTTTTTATATTGTGATTTTTCTGGATAGAGAATATTATTGGAAATTTGGGGAGTTTTTCGCAGAAATAAAGAGATTAAATTCTGCATTGATTGGCAGGCAAATATTTCATGGCTTAGAGTAGAAGAGTAAGAAAAAAATACGACTATGATGATAGTGTAGTAAAATTGAATTAAGTGAATTTGTGTTTCAAGCAGCATAATCACATGGCATTCATTTGGTTCCAGGCATTTATGAAATAATTATTATTATGTGGGATATGTAAATCTAGTGAAGGTATTCAAGAAATATATGAGCTACCATATAAGAAATGAGCAGTTCATTCTGTATTTAATATTTAGCAACCACCTTTTTTTAAAAAAAAGTTATGAATATTTTTATGCAACTTTATTAAGTTAATCAGTAGTGGGAAAGGTAAAAATACTCTATCTGCTTGAACCAAGTTCTTAGGCAGGAATCATAATGCAAACGAACAGAAGTTAAAATATAATGTTTTAATTTACTGGACTATCGCGAGCAAATCCGGAAATATTTTTTTAAATTTGTCAAGTCTGAGTCGGGTTATGGTATAATTAACTCGTAGGTTAAAATTGATAAATTTAATGATTAATTGATGTCTTAATAAGTTGAAAACTATTGGAGTGGATGAAAAAGTGACTTGAATGGGTAGAGGAGTTCTTAAAAGGCAGAAAGTAAATCGTTAGATTAGGAAATGCAGTATCAAAACAGGTGGAAGTGAATTTGGATGTTCCATAGAATAGTACATTGGACCCACTGCCATTCATCATTCCAATGAATGATTGTGCTGGTGGTTTACATTCAGAATGTGTTGTTTTTTTCCAGTCTGAAGCGGGATAATTAAGGTTATCTGATGAGTTGAAGCAGAAACAAAAAAGTAACTTGTATATTTAACACACTTTTCTCAGAATTTGTAATTACAATTCATAACGTGAACAACAGTATTATATTAGAGTAAAAGAAAAAACACTATCATTCCATTTCTTCTTTACAGTTTACAGTTCTTTGTGCTATAAAACAAAATGCATGATCAGCATTCAATACTTCCACATCAATATCAGAATGCTCGTTTTGAATAATTAAAATAAAGAAAGACAAATTCAATGATTTTACAAAAGCAAGAATCCTATAATACAGTAGAGTAAAGAAACCAAATTTGAAACCCCATTATGTTTGTTTACCTGTCTCGTCTTTAATTTGATTTACTTTTACTCGAATTTTAATGGAATACATCTTTTGGTATGTTTTCAAATAGCCTGCATGATAGAAGTTTGTAAACATCTGATCACAATCTTCAAATTCATTTTTAATAAAAAGTTGCAATAATAAACAGTCTCTGAGAAATGGGTAGCCAAAGTCGCATCTGTGTTAAGAACATGCAGAAAATTCCATTTAAATTAAATTGAATATGAAAGAGTTTTATTTTTAAAAAGTTTCATGAGGTATAAATAAATTAGCTTATTTGGCATTCATAATATTTGATAATTTACCATCTAAGAAAAAAATAAGTTTCTACGCTAATAAGTTCTTCCAATAACGAAAAAAATAATCACTTCTTTTATCAAAGTTTTTATTTGATTTGACCGTCTAAAACAGCATTTCAAAACACGTTAGCAAATTGAGGAAATAGTAATATGAATTATTGGGGGGGGGGGAGATGCGACTTATGAAACGCCGAGGGTTCCTACGCAGAGCGTGGAAGTTTCAGGCATTTAAAAAGAATGCTGGGTAGGTATCAGAGTAAACAAATGATGCAGTGATACAGAACAGTATTAGCCAAAGACACTGCAGTGAACAGATTGTTACTTTATCCCTGCAGAACACTATTAAAACGCTGTTTAGTGCACCTCTGATAAAACTTTCGCTCTTACTGATAGCACTATCAGCGAAACTGGTGGGATATTTGTCTCTGCCCAACCCTGCAAACTTCAAAAACACATCATTTCTTTCGATATCTACAAGTTCAACTATATGTCGCACCGTCCAAGAAAAATAAGGTTGGAATCCGACTTAGAAACCGGGGTTCGGGTTTGGTCACTTTCCTCTAATAATTATAAAGTGTCAATACAGTAAACATTGAATTTACAAAATTATTAAATAACTCTTACCTATAATAATTATTACATAAAACAATGTAAGTTACAGTTAAAAGCTAGTAATAATGTTTACACGTAACACTTGGAGGTAACAACGTTAGGATAAACAGGGCTGTCCCAAATGAGCTTGTGTTGCAAACGGGATGCAAATCAAGTTTCCAGTTATTTAATTTCAACATTACCGACTACAGCAATAACTTTAAGAATATAGCATTCATTAATGGTATCTGTTGCATCTGGTGAAAGGTCATTTGCCAAATTAAAAATAACTACTTAAGGTCAACCAGGATTCTGCAAGGACATAAAAATTTATCTGTTGCAATAGAACACGAACTAAGTAAACTACATACAAGAAGTTGAAGTAATACAATTTCAATTTGTATAATTATATTAAGTTATAAATATTTGTATCATTTTAATTCATTTTTCATTTAATTATTACAAAAGCTCAAATTTTGTTTAGTAGAACTGAAAGCTAAGCAAATGGATTGTTGAATAGACTTAAAAGTACATATACAGCATATAAGCAATATTAAAAAAATATCATTTCACAGAAGTATTGATGAAAAACAAATAGTTTGTGAAACGAGAGAAATTTTGAACCTTATATTTCGTTAAGTAAATACGATATTGCAACAGTAGCGTAATGGTGTGGCAAAGATAACTAATACGCTGGCTAAATCATATATCTGGTGATAGCGCCACATCAACCAATAACCAGCAATCATGAACAACGCAACTATTGGATGATTCCAAGACAACGCATCAAAATAAAACTAATTTTATCTCAACAGAAATTACACCCAAGCTTCCTAAAATAGATTTAAGGTACAATTAACTCAACGTAGTGAAAACTTTAGACTGTATAAATAGAATGCTATATACACCCTTTAACATACATCAGGTTTATTGTTATACAAATATCAGTTTGAAAAAAAAAATCAGAGAAATTTGCTTATGTGTAATGTGCAATAAGGGACGTAATTTCCACCTAGAGGAAGGAGAGCACACCAGTAAAAACTATTTATAAAATTTTGTTTAGGAATATTGTTTAGTGACGTGTAATAATTTTGTTTTAGTAAGGTAAAAAGTTAATTTTTTTTAGAGCATCAGTAATTGTTTATGTATTTGTTCTGTATAATGAAATTGGTTTGCTAAAATCATTCGTTGGTAAAATCAAGAGTGTATTAGGATATAATTAATTTTATTTATGATGCAGAGCACGCTTCGATAGCAATTTCCCTAGACACCCATTTTTTCCATTTCCTGTACCAACCTACTTTTTTCCTCTACAAATTCCAACTTTCTTCAGCGTTTTTGGCAAATTAATCATAATTTCTCCTAATTAAGGAAGTAGTGCCAAAATCTCGATTGCCTACAGGCCTAGATAATGAAGAATCCGCCATATTTTAACGTTTATGTGAACCTAGAGCCAAAAAAATTCTCGAGCTTTAAAAAATGTTGTCTCACACTAGGTTACGACTCGTCGTAAATTTCGAAAAAAAAAATCCAGATTTTAGGTTATGAGAAACCGGACCTTTCTGATTGGGCTGGATGGAGCGGAAATGAATTAATGATTAATTTCCAGTAACCATTGCGTGGTCCGCAAACTTAACAATTTTTAGTTCAATTCAGTATTTAAAAGATTCAACTTATTTTAACGCGATTTAGTGGTAAACATCTTTCCTACCGCTGCACATGGGTTTGGTTCCTTCTCAGATTTATTTTTCTTCAATTTTAACACTTCTGAATTTGTCTATTTAATATTTCCTTAGTACTGTTGAGATTATTACACGTAATTTATTTTTCTCTACTGTTTGAGTGTTTTGTTAAAGTGTTATGATTTTGATTAACGCAGTGAGAATATTACCGGTAAGCAATAAATTATTTTGATGTTTTATTTTGATTTGATCCTTTTAACTGTTATACCAGAAATTGTGGTAAAGTTGCCGTAGATTTTGTTGACCAAATTTCGGTAACATAATTTATTTTACCATCAATCATAAAAATTAGGTTGAGTTATAAGAGTTAAGCGGCATCATTAACAGTTAAATAATTACTTTTGTTGAACGGAATTATTTCATACAGTTTTCTAAATTACTTTATTTGTTCGCTCCTTAATTAATATGTCTGTTACCTGCAACGGTTTAAAAATAATAATAAAACGTTATTTTTTAAACTAATGTTAACGGTGTAGTCCACAGTTCCATTTATCTTAGCAATGGAGAAAAGTAATTCAGATTAAAACAGTTGATAATAACCTTGTCTAATGATACGAGCTGCAAACGCAATAATTATCTTTCTGATAAGTAACAACCAGGGAAGAATTGGACATCTCGAGACTCTCGTTTCCCGCTTGTCACGTTTCTCCACTTCATACCATGGACATTCCAGAGTAGCCTATTGTCCTCCCGGAAGATGCGTCCTAATGCGACAAAATTCCATTTTCTCTATGTAAACGATTCATAAAACAGCAAAATCACCCCAACCCCCAATGCATCACCTCGTGTGTGTTAGTAGTGCATTGTCAGTCGGTCGTCACATAGTCTGCGAAACTCCTCCCTGTAGGCTGGTTCAATTTCTGCGTCCATTGCCTCATAAAGTTTGTACAAAGACCTTACATCCGCGGCAGCATACGCCTTCATTTTTTCAGTTAAAGGTCGTACTGCGACTACATCTTTACGATACACACGTTTCACTTTGGTCGTTTTTTTCGGAAGACCATACTCCTCGCACAGATCGCTTAAGCCGATACGCCGTTGAGATGTCGACCCCTTCTGCTTCTGCAGGATCTCGTACGCTGCCTGGGTGTCGAAGACATTTTTCAGTTTTACCTTAAATTGAGCATACAAGTTAGCACTGTCGTTCCGACAATCGTGTGCTATTTTCATGACTGTATCAGATTCCAAAAGTTCTTTTAGAACACCTTTTGTTACAATTTCTGGACATTTTTGTACGTCCAAGAGATATATTGCTCCAGATTTAAAAGCGATCGGTATAAGAGTGATTGTCCCATTTCGACCTAACGTCTTACCCTCGCAGTCCAGAGAAATTACGCTACTGGCTGGGATCTTGCGAAGAATCTCCGAACAGCGCTTTTCGTCTTCTACGAGATCAATTGTTTCTTGGTCACTAGAAAACATAGACAATCTGTTAGAAAATATGTTATCCATTTCTGAAGATGAATTTGTTTTGATCCAAATTTCGCTGTGATATTTCTTTGCCACTAGGAAAAAAAGTTGGTCAATTCTGTAAATGAATTTGTTTTGATCCGAATTTCGCAGTAAAGATGCTAGAAGTACGTTTTCTAACGATAAGTAAAAATTGAGTATAGAAATTCCTTAAAAGTCTGATATGTGAATCCTACTTCACGATGTTATCACTTGACAGCCAAATCACTCCTTATCGTTTATATATCGCGTGACACGTACGTCATTCCTTTCTTCCAAGAACCTCAATCAGTGCTCGCAACACAGATAAGACATGTCGACCCAAAGTTTCTTCATTTTTAGTAATATAATACAAGTTACAGTGATTTTAAAATCTAAGTAAAAAAATGTTGGCAGTTATTGGGGACTGAAGTGAGAGAAGTCAAAACTTAAAACTATTAATATCATACGCGCAACCCGTCACACTTATAGCTACGGATATACTAAATAATAATAATTCCGTGTAGACTTAATGGCCTGGGTTTCTATTGGCTGCGCTTTCCGCCCCTGTTTTAGCCGCCTTGACATAACCCGGTAGTGCTACAAGGTACAAGGAACCGACAGTTTAACGTAGAATCCGAACCACGGAAGTGTTCTGGCGTACTTCACATTACCCAGCAAGCTATGCCAGAGGTGAAGGTCGGGTTAATGGTCTATGAAAATCCTAGCCGAGACAAAGAGTCGAACCGGGGAACTTTCGTTTGTCAGACAGACACCTTAACCACTGAGCCACTATACCGTAACAGATATACTGTCAACATTAGCATGTCGGTAATGCGACCCATTCAAAAATCGCCCTACGCGCCTAATGAGGTTTTCACTTCAAAAACTAAATATACAGGGTGTTACAAAAAGGTACGGCCAAACTTTCAGGAAACATTCCTCACACACAAACAAAGAAAATATGTTAATTGGACATGTGTCCGGAAACGCTTACTTTCCATGTTAGAGCTCATTTTAGTTTCGTTCCCATGGCCCCCACGCTCTCCTGACCTCAACCCTCTTGACTTCCATTTATGGGAGCACTCGAAAGCCCTTGTCTACGCAACCCCGGTACCAAATGTAGAGACTCTTCGTGCTCGTATTGTGGACGGCTGTAATACAATACGCCATTCTCCAGGGCTGCATCAGCGCATCAGGGATTCCATGCGACGGAGGGTGGATGCATGTATCCTCGCTAACGGAGGACATTTTGAACATTTCCTGTAACAAAGTGTTTGAAGTCACGCTGGTATGTTCTGTTGCTGTGCGTTTCCATTCCATGTTTAATGTGATTTGAAGAAAAGTAGTAAAATTAGCTCTAACATGGAAAGTAAGCGTTTCCAGACACATGTCCACATAACATATTTTCTTTGTTTGTGTGTGAGGAATGTTTCCTGGAAGTTTGGCCGTACCTTTTTGTAACACCCTGTATAACTTAGCCCACAATTCGACGGATCGTCGAATCTTCCCTAAGGAGATGTACCAAGCTATTGTGTCAGGGGCTAGAAGCCTAACTCCTTTCTTCAGGGACCTGCAGTTTAACGTGGAATCAGAACCACAGAACGTCCCAGCGTAGCTCATATAATCAAATATAACTCCTAAAAATTCTACTCACAACGGAATTTGAACCCGCGACTGGAGAGAGAACTTTCCGAAGTAATCGCCTTAACCGCTGAGCTACCAAACCGCCTTGATTTGAAGTATACGTGTGCTGAAATCGGATAAAAACTGTGGGTTGCATGAACAATGTTGACAGAAATTAAGGTGAGGGAGGGAAAGGAGGAGTGGGTTTAATTTTCTGTAAATCAAACATAAACAGTATTTTTCTATTCCTTTCAAAGCATACGTATGCAAAGATCCATCAAAATCGGGTAAAAACTATGTTTTTGTATAAAGATTTTGCGAAAAGCATCAGACGCGCATATCATACACGCAAAAGATGGCAATTTGGTGACGTAACGTGACGTCACGAGAACACAGATTTACATCTCATAACGCGCCTATAGAAGTTTCCATTTCAATAATTATTTTAATTCGCTTCAGACATGGTTCTAATTCCAATGATATTTTTGTGTAGTTTCTTCGATTGCAAATGTTAGCTTAGAGTTTCACATCAATTCTTTTTTATCGAGTACTTAGAGATATCGTCAGTTATCACGAGGATAATATGCTTTCTCACATGATACTTCGTCAAAGCGTCTGGACCCACCTTTTATCTTGGTTTCTTAATCCACTATTCTGTAACTCGATGTCGGCTAATAGTAAATGTGTGCAGTCTTTTGAACTTCTGAGAGAGTTTCAAAATACCACACATTCCGCCTTCGTTATGGCTTCACCTACAATTCCACGTCGAATCCGAATCACGGAGTGTTCTGAAGATCTTGACATGAAAAGATCTAAGCTTGGCAGAGGAGAAGAGATAAAGTGTCCCCAAAACCTTATTGCACGACCGGGACTGGAATCGAGGCCCCGGAGTTTACAAGTCGAAGTCCTTAAACACTGAACCATCAGACTGCTAATCCTCTGCTCGTTCATGTATTTCGGCTGGTGGCTTTTTTAAACTGCTTTACGTCTCTCAACAGCGAGGTCTTTAGAGGCGGGAAAGGATGGGGGCAAGGAATGGGAAGGAATTCGGCCATGGCCTTTTTAAGGAAGCATCTCGGCATTTGCCTGGAGTGATTTGGGAAACCATGGAATACCCAAATCTGGATGCCCGGACGGGGATTCGAACCGCCGTCCTCGCGAATGCGAGGCCAGAACGCTATCCGTTACACCACCACGCTCGGTCGGCTGGTGGCATAATACACACCAACTGCTGAGTTTTTTGGTACATCTATTGACCAGTAACATTGCTAGTTCTGCGTTAAAACACTAAACATTCTTTTTAAGAACTGAAACTTTCCCTGCGTTTGATTTAATTTAATTGCGATGGAGCACTTGCTCCGGTGGAAATTTCCCCACACAACCATTTTTTCCCTTTCCTGTACCCAACTATTTTTGCCCTCAACAAATACCAACTTTAAATCCCTTCAATATTTTCGGTAAATTATTCATCATTTCTCTTGGTAACTTTTTCTAATCCCTGATCCCCTTACCAACGAAAGAAAATCTTCCCACACCATTGTGCCTGAAATCAAGTGCTAACTTGTGGTCACGGTCATCTTTTCCCTTCCATGCACTACTCCTTATTCTTAACACCAATTTCTTTCCACGCCTCATCACCAATATACGGCTTTCACACTCCCATGACTAACTTCATCTTCCTCCTGTCTTCTAATGAATCAGATTTAAGCTCTTTTATCATCTTTGAACCCTCTCCAACTGCCGTATTTGAAACCCCAAAATGTGGGTACCATACTACACCATATTTAAGCAAAGGGCTGACCTAAGTTTCGTAACCCAATTCTTTTACTTCTCTGGTAGATACCCTCATCATTCTCTCCAATAAGTGCAGGATTTTGAAACCTTTCCCTATCACCTTACCAATTACGTTTGTATTAGCTCCCCAGCTTGATCCGGTCAACTTGCTTAAGATATTGGTTGCGTGATGATACTTTCATCTTGACGTTGCGGCAATAGTTTTTAAAAGTGAGGCCTCTGTCAAGAGTTATGCCGAGGTATTTTGGGTTATAACTGTTCATCAAAATCGTTCCATTCCAGATCACATTCAACTTTTGCATAGCGCACTTTTTACGCAAGTAAAACGTGCAAATTTCAGCTTTCTTTGGGTTTGTCTTGAGGTCATTCTGTTTGCAGTGAGTTCCAAGTTATTCGAGAGCTGTTTTAAGCCTACCCAGGATGACTTCAAAAGTTTCATGTTGAGCAGCCAGGGCAAGATCACCAGCGTAGATAAGACTTGCAATGACTGTCCAGGGTTGATCATTGCAGTAAATATTAAATAGAGTGGGGGCAAGAACACTGCCTTGAGGAAGGACATTCTTTGGTTTACGTAACTTCTTGCATTCTGAAAGCTGATGAAGAATTTCCTGTTTCTGAGAAGTCCGTAGACTATTTTTGTGAAACTGAATTCGCGCGTCATAATGTATACTTTAGGAATTAATTTCTTTATGCTGATCGTGTCGTAGGTAGTGATGGTTCGAAACGAGTAAATACGAGTAAGTACTCGATACTTTGTTTCGATACCGAGTACTTTTCGTATGCGAATTACTTCATTCGATACTTACTTGGTATCGGAAGATAAGTATTTGTATCGAATCGGAAGTATCGAAACGCATCGGGTGTTAAATTCTAAACGCATCAACCCTACTAAACCAATCGGGCACGCCTGCCAAAATAATTTCCCGCTGACGTCAAGTTGGTAGCATTGAAAATCAAACAAAATCAGATTCAGAATAGGCAACTGCCACAGACAATCTAATCTCAAAGAGTTTGTTTTAGGTCCCTATTTCATTGTAATAAAGTCGTACTTGGCGCGCATTTCGCTACGCCTGGCCAATGGTCGCTCCCGCGCAGCCCCAAACAAGAACTGAAAGATATGGTTCATGAGCAACTATGCAGCCCATGTGAATCGGAAGAAGAAGCTGCTTCAGTTAGCGTTTCACAGGAATATCACTTCTGGAAACATCACAAAGAGTCAGCCCACGGCCACAATATGAAAAAGAAAATGCACCGTAGCGACAAAGTCTCTCTCTCTCTCTCTCTCTCTCTACTTGCCAAACACTGTAAAGTCTCTAATAAGCAATCCATTTATAGAATGTGAAGAAATGAAACTTATTTCCTTGCCTGTATAAATACGGACAACAGTATCTTAATGTTGTAGCAACGTCAGTACCTAGTGAATGTTTGTTTTATAAGGCAGGTGAAACTATGACAAAAGAAACTAGCTGTCCCCAAAATATTTGAAACAATAGTTTTTGGGAAACCTTCCAAAAGCGAACTTTTTTGTTTAAAAGTGTTAAAATTATAATAAATAAGTATTTAAAGATAAGACAAAACCTTAAAAGTTTGCATACAATGTGCGCTTTATTTAATTTTAATAAATAAATAAAAATGTTTAGTGAGTTCTATTTGATTTTATTACACTAGCAAATAAAATAAATAATTTAGCAAAATGTCAAGTATACTCTTACATTTCGATATTAATTCAAAAAAAACTATCGATATGAGTAAGTATCGATACTTTTGCAGTACTCATATGAGTAAGTATCGTAAAACAATTTGAGTAGGTATCGATACTGTGATGGTATAGGAACATCACTAGTCGTAGGTTGCTGTCAAGTCAACGATAGCTACTCCTGTGACTGGACCCTTTTGAAAGCCATCTTCACTGTACTGTGTTAGATGTGTCTGTACAGGAGGAGGCTGTGTAATATACTGAATATTACAGTAAAATGTATTTTTTTTAAATATATTTTTTCGTAGCAGGCGGACCTACCGAAGCTGGTGGACATGCTGTCGTCCTCGATCAGATAAGATAAATCAACCGTGTAGGCAGATTGGCCGAGCGGACGTGCTGCTACTCGCGGTTAAATAAGATTTCGCAGAATGGCACGAGGTTATTTGGTGCTGACTAGTATAAAGGGCCACAGTGTCTATAGGGAGAGATCAGTACCATCAAGTTGCTATCTAGCGCTGTACAGTTTGCATTGCTGTGCTGCTCCGTATTAGTGCTGCCGTAGTTGACCAATGGATCTGACTTGGGGAAACAGTAACTTTCTCTCCCGCACCTAGCATAACCTAACATCCTATTTCAAGCTGTCTGTAGAACAGTTTCATTTCTATTAAACTCCAATAATACCGGATATTTGTCAATTCTAGCGTGAGTTTTGCCTGCCTATTTTCCATCAATTTTCCTTTGGTGATAGCCGCTCTTTGCGTCAAGTATCGAACCCGTCTACTCAATGTTTCAGGTTGTGGTCAAAAATTAAACCGAGCGCGGCGGTGTAACGGTTAGCGTTCTGGCCTCGCTTTCGGGAGGACGCCGGTTCGAATCCCCGTCCGGGCATCCAGGTTTGGATTTTCCGTGGTTTCCAAAATCACTCCAGGCAAATGCCGGGATGCTTCCTTTAAAAGCCCAAGGCCGAATTCCTTCCCATTCCTTGCCCCCATCCCTTGCAGTCTCTAAAGACCTCGCTGTTAAGAGACATTAAGCAATAAAAAAAAATGAAAAGTTAAGTGGATGGGACAGCTGTTCTCAATCCGGCTTGTTGAAGTATCTTAACGGCAGTTTATTTAGGGATTTGTTTGACCGTTTTTGGATCATGGTAGGCTATTTTAAAGTGTGGCACAATGATTTGAGGAGCTCGAACGGAAGAGTTGCACCACCTGTGTTTAGTGGAAAAACGGTACCTTATGAAGGTGTCGGTGGGGTTGCAAAATATCCCGAAAGTGTGAGATGTTTATAAATAGAGGTAAGCCGAATGTGAGTGGGCTTAATAAAAACTTTTCCTTCTTTTGTTGTAAAGTTACATACTATATTAAAGTATTTTTAGTATTTGTGTTTTAAACATAGGATATGGTAGATATTGAAGAAAAATTTCAATTGCTTAGATTATACCTTTTTTTAGGTAGATATTGTAACAAAAATGTTCTAAAATAGATCATTTTGAAGGCCGTCAATTATTTATTTTCCAGTGAAAATATTGTCTTAGTCCTAACGATTTCACAGTGGGGCAGAAAAATATTTTATTTTCGACTCAAGTTGTTATTATGGGACGATAGCTTCTAAAGTAATTTTAAATCCGGTTCACCCACCACGTAACATATACAAATTTGGTCTGCATGTAGTTCCAGTTACGAGCTATAGGACTCTTGACAGACAGCATATTGATGTTTTTCAGAACAGGGGTGTAGCTACTATGGGGGGCTAGGTGGTGCAGTGCACCGGGGCCCCAGACACAGGAAGCCCCTCACTGCTCACGGGCCCCCAGCCACAGCTCAGGGGGCCCCTACCAGCAACACAAAGCAAAAAAAGGTCGCCCATCTGGCCTGAGGGCGCAAAATAAATTTTTTGCACCGGGGCCCTTCTTTACCTAGCTACACCACTGTTTCAGAACTATAAAAATTGTTCGTTTTACTCTAACAGACATAGAAAGAAAAAGATGTTTGCTCTTAGATGGCAACAAGCAAGCACTTAAACAATTTTTCGGGAAAGTACCCAAACGTTACGCGTCTGTTTTCAAGTACCTTAATCAGCCTTTGGCCAACGATAAGCAAAGTTCAAGTGCTCGGACGCCTGTGAAAAACAATGTTTTGTAACAGTCGTTCTCAACTGCTATTTCAACAGATAAAAAAATTCTCAAGACTCATAAAAAAGAATAGGAAATAAGTCTTCCTGTAACAATCAGGCGAAGGGTAGATACATACAACCGTGTGCTTGTATGAAGTTTTTACTGTCGTTGCAATCAGTCATACTATTAATTTAATAATTGTTTCTAATGCACATTTAAAATTGCTGGAAAAATAGCGGAGTGCTCTTGTTCCTGGCATGTGATTTTAGAATTTCTTGACGACAAGTGATGTAAGTTTTAAATAAAGTGCAACCTTCCCAACGTACTAATCTCTACATTGTTGCAAGATATGTATTTAAGGTAATAGAGTAGTGTAGTGTTTCAATGAAAACGGCATAATGTAGAGTGAAATGACTGAGGCTGCTATATTTAGAAGCGCCTAACCTACCCTTCACTTGTAATATATCTTCTTTTGTCTATGTACAGTAAGTAGACCGTTTACTTCATACATATACGACGTACAGTTGTGGAATCCCTTTACCAGTTGGTATTAGGAAGATAGGATGACAGAGGCCAATGGAAAGTTTGTGTATTTTCATGGTCAAACTACCCTCCATGTCTTCCTGGTCAATAATGTTATTCGCGTCATTATTATTAAATATGTAGCAGGCTGCATCTGTCTGCTTGTTTGAAATGGCATCACTCAAAAACCAGCTAACTGATTTGTTTTAATATTTTGATAGCTTATGTTCTAGCGTAAAATCCGTGATATGTCATGGCTCTACATAGACGGGAACCGGAACAATAACTGGAAATATATTGTATGATCTAAGTTTTTTCTCGGCATTGTAAATAAATAAACTGTTGTCTGGCTTCCAGCCACATAAAAAGTCACGCTTGTGGGACGCTTCAAATAACTGTTAGTTTACGCGCTGCCATGGAAACGGTGGAAGACAAAGCCAATCCAACGCGATGACGTCATCCACTATTCTGCTCATTACCGAGGTGAAGCTGTTTCAGCAGTTTGATAGCCGGGTTGCAGGCCACACTGAATAAACAAACAGTTAATTCAGTGACATCTGTATTGAAAATGAGGGCTGAGATAGACGCCTCCGAAACGTCCTAAAAATGTGACTGTTTAACAAGGCTGGAAGCCCGAGAATTGATTTATTTATTTATACTGTTGTTAATGTGAATGGATGCAGATCACAGATTCTTAATACAATCAGGCGAGAGATTACACACATACAAGATAATCTATCCACTTATCATAAAAATTCGTATCAACATACAGAAAATTATTTCTTACATCGCTATTCGTTGTTTTCGGCATTAAACATACGTTTGCAACTTCACGAAACTGTGAAACTTTCTATGAATTGTGTACATGCCTTCACAAATTTACGTAATTTGTGACTGAAGACTTTACAGAAGTAACTCACATATTTTTTGGGATACTATTCGCTGTTCGAGGCATTTCCATGGAATTGTCGATGTAAAATATACTCCGGTAATTTCGTACATTAATATTTTTTCGCCTTTGGTGAAGAAAAAGTTTCGCGTTAAACAGTTTCCGAAAAACGATATTGCGAGCCGGAATAAACGTAACTGTTTTTTCTTGTTACAAAGATGCTACACGCTTGGGTCGAAGCCGGTAAAACCTAGTTATTATCTAGAATTGTTCACAGTGTGTTTAATTTAAAGTGTTAGCTTCCCAAAACTTTAAATTTTATGTGAACCTTTCAAGTTGCTTACGGAGCGTGCATAAACCACGTAGCTCCATTTTTGCCTCCTTTGAACGCCCCCCCCCCCCCCCACGTAGCCCGATGTGGATTTTGCCTCTACCCCCCCCCCCCCTCGCCATGCAGCACGTAGCTTTTTTCCATATTGATTCTAGAAGACATTTTGTATTGTTTAGACTGTCGTAAATTACATACTGGGATAATTAAATGACGGAAATAAACATTTACATGCTTCTGTGTGTTAATTTTAACTGTGACAAATAATATGAAAGAAAAGCTACGTGGCCTGGCTCGGACCTTCCCCCCCCCCCCCTCCACGTAGCCCAGCGTAGCTTTCCAACCAACCCCTACCCCCCACCCTCTCTAGACCGAGCAACGTAGTTAATGCACAATCCTTCAGGCCAGTATTGGATAAGCCACGTAGCATAAGTTAGTAAATGCTACGGGCCCTGCGCCTTAGGGGCTCTCACGCCTATAAGTAAAAATATATCTACGTATCGAATTATTTACTTAGAAATATTTATTTTGCTAGTGTTGTCTCTAAATTTGCCCATATTAAATCAATAAAGGTAGTTATGTGAATCTGTTGTTTTATTTTATATCCTAAGCTTTAATGCCTAAAGCAAACCAAGAGTCTATTATTTGCTACAGGGCCCTCGCTTTCTTAATCCGGCTCTGGTTTAGGCGGTAGAAAAGTTGCCTCTCGAGGCGGATGTTAGACATTGTATACTTACGTAAATTGTTTAACTGAAAAGTCACTAACAGTATGGACTGCAGACTTCTCGAAGAAGCGTGAGGAGGAGATAAGCACTACCAGCATTTTTTCTTCTACTTCTTCTTCTTGTCCTTTCTTTTTTATATACATATATAAATAAGTTCCGATTATTTCTAAGCGTACAGTGGATTCATTTATGTGTTCTATTTTTCTTAATCCGTAACCAAAACCAAACTAACTTAAGCAAATTTTCGATTTTCCATATTATGTTGTACAGTAAATTTAAACTTTCCGTTATCAGTCGACTTCTAAAATCTTTTGAGTCATTAGTTGATTGTTGTAACTCTAATACATATTATACACAACTAAATAAATAGATGGCGATAGTTTACACAGACTTAAGCCATTCATCCCAAAGAATACTTAAAACCAGTGTGACAGGGGCTAAGTATAGACTATTTTAATATCCTGGAAATAGTTTACAATGATTTCCATCTTTGTGGACTTCTGCGACTGTCATTAAGCAGTTCAGATGTTCAAATTCAAATTGTTTCCGTTATTTAGTACATCAGAACAGCAGTCATTTAGATTTACAATTTATAAATACAACTATACTGAAATAGGGCATTTAGCTAAAATCAAATTACGAGAAATATTCATAGCGTGGCTTCTCTTTCATTGGTGCACTGCCTGTTAACAGTAGTAAAGTCTCGAGGAGGCGAATCCGTACATATAATTTTTTTCAAACCAATAATATTACCAACCACTGATTACCGTTTAGTTAGTTAACACCACTTTAGTATAGTCATTTTCCTATATTAGCTGCAAATATATAACATCCGATGTATATGAATTCAATTTCCAGATACTCTACTTGCTGCATTTGTAAACTGAAAGAAAATCACGACTCATTTTAGTAACTGTGAATAATTGTCATCTTCCCCTTCTGTACCCCAAATACATACAATATTGTGTCAGCCATCTTTAGTTACCAAACTCCAGAAATTAAATTGTGCTTAAAAATCATTTAGCTGAACCTATGGTTCAAAATATACTAACAGGTAAATGTGAAGTTAAAGGAAATAAGCACTTCATTGTTCTATGAACTGACTTTTTATGTATTTCGCGAAGTTTTTTTTCAATATATGTGAAGTGTAACCAAGTTGAGATTCAAGATGTTTTATCTAATCGCTCACAGATTGCCGTCGAGAAATTTTCATTACGAAAGCATTGCGTAACATAGTTTTAATTGAGGGAATAAAAAAATCAGAAGTAAACTTGTATTACATTAGTAAAAAGACACTCGATTTCAGAAATAAAAAAGTCGGAAATTTTTCTTTCGTAGGTAGGTGAGTAAGGGATTGGAATATATTTACCAAGAACGCTGCAATAATTTAAAATTATCCTAAATGGTAAAAACAGGCGGGTACTAGAAAAGGAAAAGTGGATGTGTAAGGACATTGCCACCAGAGTGAGCGTTCAATTGCTTTTAATTAAATTAAATTAAATTAAATTAAAGATCCAATATGAAATTTTGGGAAAATATGTGTGTTCACCATCATGACTATTGATCACATTTCATATCCTCGCTAACCATAAATTACTGAAAAATTACATTTAAATTTGTCAGTACCGTAATACGAAAATAAAAATTAATATTAAATTTTTAGGAAAGTGGGTCTTTATATTCAAGCTATGGCATGATACAAGAGGCACTTTGGCTGGATGTATTAAAACTGTAATATAAGCTTAATTTTGCTAATACATTATCAATATTAGTAATAAAAAGTTGTTAACCTATAGAAAATCACTCTTAAAGGAGGTTTCTAGTAGTTTCAGATATAAAAGTCATCATACAAAGCAATGTTAGATCGAAACGAGTAGCCAACATATGATATATAGGGAGTTTTGCTTATTGTTTAGCAGATTTTGTTCGCTTCATTCACACAGCTGCAGAATTAAATTACGATTAAAACGAGGTATGACACTTTAGGTCAACAAGATTTGATGAAGGTAATATCACGACATTAGTGATATAGGACCACATGGCAAACATGAAATTACGAATAGTTTTTTTTTTAAATTTAGCAACTCCAATTTTTTACTTACAGCAAAGCCTTATAGCTCATAAGATACAGAAAAAATTAAGACACATTATATAGAAAATCAGAGTCTGTAGACACAACAGAAGTGAGTTGTTTTTGTCTAATTTTCAAATTTCAAATTGTCTGTAGCTCAGTCACAGCAAAAAATTGAATATTTAAAGTTCACACAGAGCGATTTTCTTAAAGATTCGAACAATATATAGGCCGTAGATGAAAAAGGAGAATTTAAATTTAAAACAAACAAAAAAATGCGGCCGGCTGAAAGTAAGCTGTACAAAGGTAAATAGATAGTGAGTAAATAACATAACTATTGGATAGGGAATTAAATTTAGGAAAGTCTGACACGCGTTACTGATCAGTAGCACTCATACTTTCAAAGAAAGACAATATCAAAGTTTTTCTAATTGCGCAAAATTAAAGTTAAGAGTAGTTTTTTCTATGACCCCCCTGCCCTGTCTCTTCTTTCAAAAGTTTCTGTCCATCTTATCCGATGGACCCATGTAAACGGGCGGACGCCTGGATGCATGGAATACATCATAATCCCGTCCCTGTGATCACAAACTTAATGCATGCAGAGGCGAGCAGTAGATAACAGGAAGGCCGCCATGCTTGGAGGAGCGGATTTTGGGGGGCTCCCCCCACCCCCAAATTGTTTCGGCAGACATGGTAGTGAATGGACGTACTTGATGTAGGTTGCACCATGCGCCTGACTAGAGAGAATGAACGCGGTAGTATCGCAATGAAGCGTAATCCTCCACTGTCCTCCTAACATTAACACCGGGTAGAAGTGATGTCGCGTTTGCAATGATTTAGAACTTTTGATCTAGTGGGGTTTCATTGGAAGCTGCTTATGGCATGTTTCAGTGGTTTAATCTGCAGTTATAATTTTGTAAAGAAGTCTGGTACCTTGTTTTTACTGCTACTGAACATGTAAAGAACTTTGGAACAATATATAGTTTTTAAAATTACCAATTACTCAACTTCTTGACAAACAGAATCCGGATATTAATTAGAGCTTAACTTATGAGGTTTCTATTTAACACATTTATGTTGGTAAAATGTTTAATTGCCCTTCGGTTAGTTCAGAACAGGGACACCAGATTAAGAGAAAGAAACAATCATTCCATTCCTCGCTTTAGGGTTTACAGATCTTTGTTCTGTAAAATTAAATCCATAACCAGCATTATTATATACACATGAATGTCAGTAAGCTTATTTTAAATAATTAAAAAAGAAATATTTATTACAGAATTTTATTTGCCCTTAGTAATAAACAAAGTCAATGAATATACACAAGCAACTTCCAAGATAATAATTAATAATTATAAACTTCAATACAGTTTACAAACACCAATAAAAATTGAATTTACAAAATTATTACATAATGGTATCTATAAAAATTATAGAAAGCAATGGAAGTTACATTCAAAGCTAGTAAGTATGTTTACATATCAGGCCATTTACAATTTGAGGCACCTTAACGTGCACACGGGCGGCAAATCTTTTTTTCAATTATTTAATTTCAACATATCTAAGTACAGTAATAGCCTACATTACTAGCATCAGTTACATCTGGTGTAAAGGTCATTTGTCAAATTAAAAATAATTAAAAGTTGCGTCAAACAGAGTCCACCATGGCTTCAGTTTCTAGGTAATAAACTCTTCAGAAACACAATTAAATGTGAACCGGATGTTGATGGATACATTACTTTAAAACAGTACCTTCTCTATATATCGTTTAGTAAAAATTATCGGTTTTTCTGAGGTGATTCATTTTTTTTTCCTTGGGGACATTTTTTTTTAAAAACGCTATATAGTAAATTTTGTCAGTCTAAAATCAATATTATTTTGATCTGTTGTCGCGATGTTCCCAATATTACTCGGCTCAGAGGCAAATGCCTATTTAATATTTCTTTCAGAATTACTTAGTAGTAGCCGTTATTCGAAGTAATACCAAAATTTCTTTTTCAGTATATACTTCACTGTTGTTAGATTTTTTTTTGGCAAATTATTACGAATATGAATAACGTAATGAGAATATTACCTTTAAGTAATATAAATTATCTTGATGTTTTATTTTTATTTGATACTTTTTAACTGATATATCAGAAATGCTGGTAAAGTTGCTAGATCAAATTTTAGTAACATATTTAATGCCAAAAATCATTTCAAAATTTATGTCACTAAATCATAAAAATTAGCCTGAATTATAAGAATTAAATGGCATAATTAACAGTTAAATAATTTTATACATTTTTTTTATAAATTACTATAAGTTATTTTATTTGTTCGTTCCTTAATATTACTTCTTAATTATTATGTCTGTTAGTTATAATGCTTAAATAATAAAAAAATTTCAGTCTACACTTGAAAAACTGCATGAAATTGCAGCTAAATGTGGTCTCGAAATATCATATGCTAAAACCCAATATATGGAAGGATCTTCACGGTACCAAGATGGACAACCCTTAAAAACGCGATTTGGCAATATCTCTCAAGTAGCTAAATTCAGATATCTAGGAGAAATTATTCAACCTGCAGGATTAAATCGTGAAGCAAACAAGGAGAGAATAACTAAATTACAAAAAGCCTACAGAATCACCTGGAACAGATACAACAAAAAGTCAATATCCCGAAATGCCAAGTTAAGACACTATAACACTGTAATCAAACCGGAGGCATTATACGCTTCAGAAACCTTGATTATTGGAGGAAGATCATTGATTAAAGATATTGAAAAGCAAGAAAAGAAAATTTTAAGAAAAATCTTTGGCCCTATTTGTACCGGAGGAATTTGGATGAAAAGGAAATCAAACGAACTGTATCAGCATTCGGAAAAAATTTCAGACACATTCAGGAAAAGACGAATTAAATTCTACTGCCATATTATCAGAATGAGTAATAACAGACTAACAAAAAGAATTCTAAATCTATCCCTTTCAATGAAAATTAAAAACAACTGGCTAATTGAAATTGAAAAGGATCTCCGGGAAATAGGAATAACAGACGACATCATACAGGACAGATGCCGATTTAGTAGCATGGTCAACAATCACCAGTTTGCCAACAGCCAGTATATCAGAAGAAGGAACCCTTGGACAGAAGAACGAAGGAAAGAACACAGCGAAAGGATGAAGAGGTTTTGGGAACAGAAGAAAAACACATCTGCTAAATAAGTTCACTCGCGCTCCTGAGTTGGGCACAACGATGGAAGAAGAAGAAGAAAATTTCAGTTAATTAACTAATGTTAACGCTGTAGTTCACAGTCATGTTTAAGTTAGTAATGAGAAATAAATAGATTAACACAACAGTCACCTTTCTGAAAAGTAACAACCAGCAAAGAACTGGATATCTCCAGACAAGTAGATTACTCTCGCTGTCCGGTCATTGAGTTTCCCCAAAGCTGCCGGTTGTCTTCCAGGAAGATGCGTTGTTAACACCACAAACAATTTCATACGTTTGCAGCTTCTCTGTGTCGATGATTCACAAAACAGCAAAATCACCCACAACCATCCAACACCGACATCCCCAATGCATCCTTTCCTGTATTAGCAGTTAGTTCATTGTTAGTCGCCTGACACATCGTTCGCGAAACACCTCTCTGAAGTTCGATTTAATTTTTGCGTCCATTGCCTCATACAGTTTGTACAGAGGCCTCACATCCGCGGCAGCATACTCAATCATTTTATCAGTCAAAGGGCGCTTTCCGACTTCATCTTCTCCATAGTAACCTCTTATATTGGTCGTGTTTTGTGGAAGACCATACTTCTCACAGAGCTTGTTTAAACCGATATCTTGTTCAGGCTCCTTCTTATCCTGCTCCAGCAAGATCTGGTACGCAGCCTGAGTGTCGAAGACATTTGTCAGTTCAACTTTAAACTGATGACGCAAACAGGCACTGTCATTTCGGCAATCGTGTACTATTTTGGTGACTTTTTCAGATTCTAAAAGATTTTTTAGTCCACCTTTTGTTACAATATGTGGGCATTGCTGTACGTCCAGAAGGTATATAGCTCCAGATTTAACAGCGATCTGTACAAGACTGATTTTCCCATTTCTACTTATCCTTACGCCTTCGCAGTCCAGAGAAATAACGCTACCGTCTGGAATCTTGCCAAGAATCTCTGAACAGCTCTTTTCGTTTTCTACAATCTCAATAGTTTCCTGTTCACTAGAAAATATGTTACCCATTTCTGTAGATGAATTTGCTTTGATCAGAATCTCACAGTGACAACAAAGAAGTTTGAGGTACGTTTTCTTCCAAGCAGCGACAACTGCGTTTAGAAATTCCGTTAAATGTCTTGTATTAATCTAGCGCAGAAATAAGAATCCTGCTTCAAGATGTTTTCACTTGTCAGCCACACCACTCTCTACCGCTTATATGCCGTCTTACATGTACGTCAAAGTTTTCTTCCAAGAACGTCGATCAGTGCTGCCAACATAGATAAGACATGTCGACCCAAAATTTGTTCATTTTTACTAGTAGAACATAAGTTAAGGTGATGTTAAAATCTAAGAAAATAAAATAATAAAATAATTATGTTAGTTCACTTCAACCATGGTTCTGATTCTAACGGCGTTTTTTTTTTTTTTTTTTTTTTTAGTTTCTTCGATTCCAAATGTTGAGAACTTCTATTTATCGAGTACAGTAGCGATATTGTCAGATATCACGGGGATATTTTTCTTTCGCACACGATACTGCACAAAGCGTCAGGACCAACTTTTAGTCTTGATTTCATAATCAGCTGTTACATAATTCGATGCCGGCTAGTAGCAAATTTGCGCCATCTTACGAACTACTGATGAAATAATACCATACATTCCGCCTCTGTTGTGGCTTCACCTACTGTTCAACGACGAATCCAAACCACTGAGTTTCCTAGCGAACTAGACATGAACAAATCTAAGTTTGGCAGAGGAGAAGAGATTAAGTGTTCCCAAAAACTTGTTACAAAACCGGAATTCGAGCCGGTGCCCAAGAGTTTTTAAGTCGTAGCTCTTAACCACTGAGCTAACAGACCACTAAACCTCCGCTTATTCACGGATTCCGTCTGGCGACGCATAATGCACGCCAACTGCTGATTTTTAACCTATTTAAAAGAAAATGAGGTTTTCAATTGTTTTTTTTTTTTTTTTTGCGTATGTTCAGCGATATCATCGCCAATTGTGAACCGATTTTAATTAAAAAAATTTAATGGATAGTGAATACCTTCAAAGTGCTCCCAAATAAATTTAATTGAGAAACAACCCCTTTACACCCCTTAATTTTTATACAAACCCATATTTTTATCAGATTTCTATGGAACTTTACACTCGTATAATTTAAAATAAAGAGAAAAATACTGTCAACATTTGGTTTACAAAAGCCCACCCCCTTAATTTTTGTCACTGTTCTTTATACAAAGCTACAGTCGACATCGATTGACCAATCACCATGATAATTGATACATATGTGTATTTTTTCATGGAAAATATCTCCGAAAAAAAAACCAATCCCGATCCCTCTTTACACCCCTTATTTTTTTATACAAACCCACATTTTAATCTGATTTCGATAGAACTTTGCACACGTATACTTTAAAATAAAGAGGAAAATACTGTCAACATTTGGTCTGCAGTAATCGAACCTTCTCCCCCTTTCCACCCCCATAACTTTTGTTAATGTTCTTTACACAAAGTTACAGTCGACATCGTTTGACCGGTCACCATGGAAGTTGGCACATATATGATTTTTTTTTTTCGTGGAGCAGGTTTCTGACTACATGAAATTAAAAAAATCACAACTGTCTCCCCCTTTACATCCCTTAATTTTTATACAAACTCACAGTTTTTATCCGATTTCGATGGAACTTTGCATGGTGTACTTTAAAATAAATAGAAAAAGAAAAATACTGTCCACGTTAGTTTTACAGAAACCCAATCCCTGTCCTCCTTTCCACCCCCTTAATTACTGGCAATATTCTTTATACGAAGTTACAGTTTCTATCAGATTTTTAAGGAAGTATGCACGTGTATACAGAATGAGTTACCAAGGGGAATGATGAATAACTTACCGAAAACGTTAAAAGAATTTAAAGTTAAAATATGTGGAGGGCAAATGTAGGTGGGTGCAGGATAGGGGAAAGTTGGGTGTGTAGGGAAATTTCCACCGGAGCGTGTGCTCCATTGTAATTAAATTAAATTAAATTAAATACAGTCTATATTTGGTTTAAGGAAACAAACCCCTCTCCCCCTTTCCATCCCCTTTAATTATTGTCATCTTCTTTATACATAGCTACAGTTTCTATTTGATTATGAAGGAACTTTGCACACATATACTTTAATACATACAGAGCAATTATGTTTAAATTTGGTTTGCAAAAGTACAATCCCTCTCCCCTCTACCTCAATCCCCCTTAATTTACATTGTCCTTCATAGAAACACAAAGATCATATCAGATTTCGATGGAGCACTGCACACATATACTTAAAAACAAAGAGAAACATATTGTTCATATTCTGTTTACAAAATCCAATCTCTCACTCCCTTTACCTCATTTAATTTTTGCAAACGTTCTTCATACAAAGTTACGGCATTTATCCAATTTCTATGCACCTTTACAAGCGTGTACTTAAAAAAAAAAACTGTTGAAATTAGTTTTACAAAAGCCAAACTACTCTTCCTCTCTACACCTGCTTAATTTTTTCTTTGTATGCATACCCACAGATTTTATCCGATATCAATGGAAATTTGCACGTATATACTTTAGATCAAGCAGAAAAAGACTGTCTAAATTTAGTATACAAAAGCCCCATCCCTCTCACCATTTTCCCCCCTTTTAATTTCCAATGTTCTTTATAGAAACTCACAGTTTTAAATTCCGTAAAAAATAAATTAAATTGTTTTTAAGTTATGTCAGAATATTCGTAAAATAAATGTGTCCTAATGTCTCAAAATGTACGTCAGATTTTAACTTGGACCTCCAAGCTTTCCCGTTGTGAAAACCCATTAAATATCTATATTTTTTGTGAGATGCCACAACAAACAAATATATTCCAGATACAGATTTAGGAATGCGGTATGTATTAATGCCTGGATGGTACCTATTTCGACTATCAAGCAGCAACTTTAACAGATGCTGAAACACAGCATGGACCAAAATATAAACTGACATTATTTATCACAGCATCCACTTAAAACTGTTGTAGGAATTGTTGGTATAGCGTGCCTGATTTTTTTGAAAGCAAGCGCCTTGACCACAGTTCTCAAAATTTGAACTGCTGTTCCATTTTTAAAATACAAAGCAAACAATAATACCATTAAAAATTTAATAATGAAATAATTATTTAAAAAATTAAAACAGACTACAAAAAAAAACTAAAGATTTTTAAATAATTTTATACATTGCTTAGAAGAAAATAAATCTAAATGGACAATATTTTACTTTAAATTACTATTATTGAAATTTTTCCATTAATCAGCTATTTTTGGAGTCGGTGCCAGCCAAAGCAAGAAAAACAAAAACTGAAAATATAAGGAATGAATGTAATACTTAAAAAGCATGTTACTACTTACCTATCATTAATGCTAGAAACATGTTTCAACAAAACTGAATATACAGATGATACGCCTATAACTGTAAAGCGTTTACGACATGATGCAGCCTACCAACTGACAATGTAACGCCAGAGATATGCCTCCACGACAGACAAGGTGAGCCACAGATTAAAATACCGTCTAATTTGTTCCCCTAAACTGTCTCCCGCAAAAAAATATCTGCCTCACTATATGCTGTAAAATATTCGGAATTTTCCTTTGTACTCCCCGTGTCGCTTTGAACAGCAAATAAAATGCAGTGATTCGTTCTTTGCAATGTGACAGTCTGGCACCGACTCCAAAAAAACTGATTAGCGTAAAATTTTCAATAATAGTAATGTTAATTGTCCATTTAGATTTATTTTCTTCTAAGCAAGGTATAAATTTATTTTGCATTTTTGTTTTTTTAAGGCGTGTTTTTTTATGAAATAATTATTTTATTAGCATATCTGTTGGACAGTAACTGCTAGTTCTGCGTTCGTATACTACACGTAAATTTCAAATCTTTTTGTGACTTCTTACTGGTAGCTACTTTTTCTGAATCACATGTCTTCTTATAAATATGTAAGAGCTGAGACTTTCCCGGCGTATTGGTGACTGCTTGCTACAGTCCTTACAAAAGCGTCACAGAATTGATTAATAGATTGGGCTGGGAGTCTGTGGTAGATAGACGATGCACGTTTCGTTTGAACTTATTGTTAAACACCCTCTTTCACTTACTAGTGCGGTGAAATGCTTCGTCCACTGACCTATTTGAGTAGCAATGATAGGAGAGATAAGATTAGAAAAATAAGGTGCCACACTGATGCTTATATAAATTCTTTCTTCCCTGGTACCATTCAGGATTGGAATTAACAGCATAGAGATTAGTTTTGGTGCTGAGCACCCTCTGCCGCTTACAGTTTTCTGAACTACAGAGTATATATGAAGATGTATTAATAATGGCCAAGTTATCGTTACTCTGTAGCCGAATGCGAAAACTACTCTGGGTATGAGAAGTGATTCTACCGGGGAGAATATAGCAAACACTAATAAAAAAAAACTGGCTATTAGAGTTCAGTACTTTAAGTACACCTTAACAGATATAAATGGTTTGATCAGATGTCAGTCGCTTCATGAAAAAATCAGTATTTTACATAATACCTTGTGCTTTAACAAAAGGAATATGTGATACTAATGAGAAAAAAGACAGTATTGCGTTACTGTTTCTTAGGATGACATTGATGACAGATTGTGCAAAATAAGAGTGATGGAATTTTTCAGCGGCGGCCAAATTAATTGTCAAAGTGTGTTGCATTGCACTCTGAACTAAGAACACTTTCAATTAAATGAAATAATATTGTTATACGGCAAAGAAAAACACAGAATAAAAACTTTTCGTTGTTTTATTTGAAAATTACAAACTATATTGGATTTAAGCATTTTCAGATTTAAGAAAAAAAATAAAGAGAGGGACAGAGAGAGAGAGAGATTGTATTCTGTCGATAATTGAGAAATTTTAGTTTCCTAGAATATACACTTAAAAAGATAGATGTATCGAAAATGTTCCGAAATCGATTATTTTGAATGCCGTCAATTGTTTATTTTCCAGTGAAACTATTATCTCAATCTTCCTGATTAACGATTTCACAGTGGAACAGAAAAATATTTTATTTTCGACTCAAGTTACTATTATAATTTTACTAAAATAATTTTAAATACGTTTTTCGGTTCAACGCAACACATAACATGTGCAAATTTGGTCTGCATGTAGTTCCTTTCACGAGCTAGAGGACTCTGACAAACAGCGTAGCTACAATAATAGTGATGTTTCCCTTGGCGTTCAGAACTTAAAATAGGATGTGAATCCATCGATTGTTCGATTTTACTCTAACATATATGATCAAAAAGTACGATGCATCGGACTGATTTAGATAAGTTAGAGGAGATAAGGGGACGTGTTAAGAATGTGATGCGTGAGGCATTTAATAACTTTCGTGAAAATTCTCTCTCTAAGAGCCTCACTGAAAACCCTAAGAAATTTTGGTCGTATGTAAAAAAAGTTAGTTGTAGTGGGAACAATAAGCCAGTTCTAATAAAAGACGGACGGGAGGTTGAAGACAGCCGCGGCAAGGCTACCTTATTTAACACCGAATTCTAAAATTCATTCACGCAAGAAAACATGGAGAACATCCCCACTTTACCACATCGTGTGGAATTAGAGATGGATCCGATAGAAACTGATAGCGTAGGAATTGTAAAGCAATTAAAACTCCTGAAGTGGGGTAAAGCGCCGGGTCCCGATGGTAAACCGGTAAGAATACGCGGATGATATTGAACCATTTCTGTCAGATATATTACGTAAATCACTAGAAGAGAGAAAAGTACCTTCTAGCTGGAAAATAGCCCAGGTAATTCCCGTTTTTAAGAAAGGAGATCGGTGTGATCCTGGGAATTACGAGTTACTTACACCATGTCAACACGGATTTCGGAAGAAGAGATCGTGTGAAACACAATTGGCCCTATTTTCCCACGACATAATGAAAGTTATCGATGCAGGTTCGCAAGTTGATGCGGTTTTTTTGGATTTTCAGAAAGCTTTTGATTCTGTGCCACACAACCGACTTTTATCGAAGATTCGAGCTTACGGTATTTCGGCTCAGATTTGCGAGTGGATACGTGATTTTCTAACTGGTCGATCACAATATGTCGTTGTTGACGGGGAAGCCTCTTCTAAGATAAATGTTACTTCGGACGTTCCTCAAGGAAGTGTAATAAGTCCACTTCTTTTCTTAATATTTATAAACGATCTAGGTGACAACGTCAAATGCTGGTTGCGATTGTTTGCCGACGATGCGGTTATCTATAGGGAAATAAGGTGCTCCGACGATTGCTTAGAAATTCAGCGTGATTTGGATGCTATTTTCGATTGGTGCCGTAAATGGCAGCTTACACTTAATTGCAAAAAGTGCAAGGCAATGCGGATAAGTAACAAGAAGAATCAGGTTGTTCACGAGTACAAAATAAACAATTCACCTGTTGACACGGTTGATTCCGTGAAGTATCTGGGGGTGATAGTACAAAGCAACATGAAATGGGACATGCACATAACTTCCGTCGTAGGCAAGGCAAATTCTAAATTACGATTCATAGGTCGTATTTTGAGGAATTGTAATGCTCAAACAAAGGAGATAGCGTATAAAACACTAGTGCGTCCGCATCTGGATTACTGTTGTGGGGTTTGGGATCCGTATCGCAAGGTTCTGATTGACTCAGTTGAGAGGGTGCAGAGGAGAGCCGCTAGATTCGTGACTTGTTGTTACAGCCCTTATGAAAGCGTCACAGAATTGATACATAGATTGGGCTGGGATAGTTTGGAAGACAGACGACGTAGCTTGCGTTTGAATTTATTGGAGAATATGCCAAAAAATTTAAATTTCGAGTGCAATGAAATACTTCTTCCGCCAACCTATTTAGGTCGCAATGACCGGAGGGATAAGATTAGAGAAATAAGATGCCGTACTGATACTTATATGTATTCCTTCTTTCCTCGCACTATTCGGGATTGGAATGGGCGGGTTTAGGATTGGTGCTTAGCACCCTCTGCCACCCACAATGTTTGTGATTTGCAGAGTATGGATGTAGATGTAGATGTAGATACATGCATGAAAAAAGACGTTTGCTCTTAGATGGCAGGAAACAGTTTATACAATCTATCGGGAAAGTACCCAAACGTAGCAATTAACGTGATTAATCAGACTTGGATATATCATGTTTGGCTAACGATAAGCAGAGTTTGAGATCTCGGACGTCTGTCAACAAAGTACTGAAGTGTTATGTAACAGTCTTTCTCAGTTGCTATTACCACAGGTAAAAAATTCTCAAGACTCATATTAAAAAAGAATATGAAATTAGTTTTCCTGTAGCAACCAGGAGAAGGGTAGAGTCATTAATTTGTATGCATGGAATTTTTACTGTAGCTGACAGTCAGTCATAGTATTAATTCAACTGTATCGCACATTTAAAATTCAGTTGCTGAAAAATAGCGGAATGCACTTATTTCTCGCATGTAATTTTAAACTTTTTGACAAGTGATGTAAATTTGTATACCCTCCCAACATTTATTTAATGTATTTAAGATTGTAGAATGGTGTGGTGTTTCGATGAAAACGGCTTAACGTGTAGTGAAAGGACTAAGGCTAGAATTCTGATTTCGACTACTGTATTTTAAAGTCCCTAATCTACCCTTCAATTGTAACATATATTATTTTGTCTATGGATGGTACAGTAGACCGTTTACGTGGAACAAATGTGCTAACTTAAAATCTGTGGTATGTCTTATGGCTCTCCGTGGACAGGTATTGGAACAAGAACTGGGAACTGGGAACCATGAATAAATGCAAATCTCATATTCTTAAAACAATCGCGGACAGAGATTACACACAAGTCTGCTTGATTCCTCACCCCATCCTGGAATATAGTCTTTCCGGAAGCCTCGCGGGATGGTCTTATTCGCTGCTGCTTTTATTATTCCTACAAATCTCTGGAACTGCTTTGATCCATCGGATGTTAGCGTCAGTACCGTATACTTCGAATAGGCTTCCCAATCTACTCTCTGGAAGCTCCACCGAGATTTAGGAGTGGATCGGATAGCAGGTAACTGGATTCTTATTTTATAGATTGGGTATGGGTCTATCTATGCTGACTGTGAGGGAAGTCACCGAGAACTTTTCTCCTTACGCGACAGAAAGGAGCTGCTAAACCAGAAGAGGCGAGACGGAGGTCTGGTGAGTAGTCTTGTTTCCAGCGAGCGGAATGAAATGTACCTTTGGCTTTAGGATCATGTATTAACGTCAAGTTGTTGACATCAGTCCATTCTATTTATTTAATAACGTTCTCGTCACTCTGGTTATCCCCCCATATCGTATGATGGGTGTTGAAATCTCCAAGGATAATGCTGTTCTTAGTGGGAACCAAGTCGATAGTTTCTGGCCAAGGGGCAGTAGGTGTAGATGTTTGTAACCATAACATTTTGCCAAGGAAGTTTGAATATTCATTCTGCATATGAATTACTGAGATCTTGCCCTTCTATAATCCAAATACACACAGTATAGCGTCAGCCATATTTAGTTACCAAACTCCAATAAGTAAATTAAATTTAAAAATCATCTAGCTGAAACTATGGTTCAAAAAACTAACAGGTTAATGTGAGGTTAAATGAAATAAACACTTCACTGTTCTATCAACGACTATTTATGTATTTCGCGAAGATTTATTTCGATATATGTGGAGCGTGACCCAGTTGAGATTCAGGGTGTTGACAGAATGTTTTATCTCGCAGATTGGCATCGAAGAAATGTTCATTCCGAAAGTATTGCGCAACTTACAGTTTTAAGTTTCCAGCGGAAATTATTGAGGTAATAAAAAGAAAAATCACAAGCACATTACATTGCATTAGTGAAAAGACACTCGATTTCAGAAATAAGAGTGTGGGAAATTTTTTTCGTAGTTAGGTGGGTAAGGGATTGGAATATATTACCAAGGGAAGTGATGAATAACTTCCCAAAAACGCTGAAAGAATTTAAAATTCCTAAAGGTAACAGTGGGCGGGTACAAGAAGGGGGAAAAATGGGTATGTAGGGAAATTGTCACCGATGCGTGCGCGCAATTGCTTTAAATTGAATAAAATTAAATTAAAGGTTCAATACGAAATTTTGGGAAAATATGTGCATATATCATTGCTCACATTTCACGTCCTAGCTAAGCATAAAGTACAGAAAAATTACATTTGTCAGTTGTCATAATATGAAAATAAAACTTAAGATTAAATTTTGAGTAAAGTGGGACTTTATATTCAAGCTTTGGGTTAATCCTGATTGTAGTGTTGTGTGGATACGTTAATCGATTGCTCGAATATGGTAGTGTAGTATGGGACCCTCATTTTACGTATCAAATACAGGAGTTGGAGAGGGTGCAAAAAAAAGGCTGCTAGTTTTGTTTCTGGAAATTATTGCAGAATGCAATCAGTGACGGATATGATAAAGAAGCTGGAATGGGATTCATTGCAAGATAGGAGGAGGATGAGGAGGGTCATGGGAGTGTAAGGGAATATACTGGCGATGAGGCATGGAAAGATATTGCAATCGGTATGAAAATTAGTGCATGGAAGGGAAATGATGACCATGACCACAATCTGGCACTCAATTTCAGGCACAAGGGTGTGGGCAGATTCTCTTTTTTAGGTAGGGGTGTCAGGGATTGGAATGAGTTACCAAGAGAAATGATGAATAATTTACCGAAAACATTGAAAGAATTTAAAGAAAAAATTTGTAGAGGGCAAATGTAGGTGGGTGCAGGATGGGGTGAAGATGGGTGTGTAGGGAAATTGCCACCGGAGCCTGTGCTCCATTGCAATTAAATTAAATTAAATTATTGAGCATATCTGTGATGTCTTGGAACGTGCCGTTCAGAAGAGATCTCCACCCCATCGAACTCTTATGGATAGCCCTTGAGGATGCATGGTATCAATTCCCTCTAGCACTACTTCAGACATTAGTTGAGTCCATGCCACATCCTGTTGCGGCACTTCTGCGTGGTTGCAGGGGCCCCACACAATATTAGGCAGGTGTACCAATTTCTTTGGCTCTTCACTGTAATTACTGTCCATCAATTTAAATTTAAGAAATGCCAATCAATTGCACAATATTATACCAGGCTATTGCAGTACATCTGCTCAAAATTGTAGATGAAAAATGCCACAACAGCTGTAATTCTTGACATGAAAAAAGCCTTCAGTATTGTGTGGCTTGAAGGAATAATCTACAGATTACATCATTTATGAGTTGCCATTTTTTTTCTTATGAATAATCAGTTCCTATCCATCAGACAGAGAGCTCCGTAAGGAAAAATACTATCAGGTAAGAGCTCCCTAAAGCAATGTTCTGGCACCCATCCTGTATTGCATACACAGTATTTGTATGTTGGTGGCAGCAATATTCATCTATATGCTGACATTTTATAAAAACAACATGGATACAACAAATGCAAGCTCCAAAGATTTACGGAATTTTTGACTAAGTGCTGTACCACTTGGAACCTAAAAATCAACACTGCAAAGAGTAAAGCTGTTAATTTGACAAGAAAACAGATTTTTTCGAACTTTAAATAGCACACTCATAATGGTGACAATACATGGCAAATTAAGTACTTTCAGCTGCAGGTAGACAAACACCTGATCTGGATGCAGTAAAGAAAAAAGAGAAAGCTCTACTTATCAGGACTTATCCAACTCTCAAAGATAATAACAGAAGAAACACCTATCATTCTTTTGTCCAAATTATAACAGAAATATTGTTTGTTGGTTAAGTGGTTTGTTGTTATGTTGTTTGTTAAATTATAATTGGATGGGGTTGTGCCAGTCTTAGTTGAACACCTACAGTGTTGGCACTTATATCCATAATTGTCCAAAATGATATTTGATGCAACACAGAGAATTAAAGTATGGTCGCTACTCAGAATATCTGAGAAAGTGTCTGCCCGTGACTAATTATCAAATGAGCATGAAATATAAAAGTTTCTTCATAAAATTCACTGTGATTTATACACGTGACCAATATCTACAATAACAAATGACCATACCAGTACTACGTTTCCAAAATTAAGTTCACTGCAGAGTTTCTTCAAAGTTTTATTTCAATAATTTCTCACTACATTTGAAATATGCATTATAGTACCATGCTAATTGCCTAAAAATCACACCTGTTCAAATCATCTGTTACTTTGTTCGTATCTGTAGTTTTCTAAATTCTGTCTTTTTTATTTTAATTTAATTTAATTGCAATGGAGCACAGGCTCCAGTGGCAATTTCCCTACACACCCATCTTCCCCTATCCTGCACCCACCTACATTTGTCCTCTACAAATTTTATCTTTAAATTCTTTCAAAGTTTTCGGTAAATTATTCATCATTTCTCTTGGTAACTCATTCCAATCCCTGTGTTATTCAGAGTGCAAATTGTTTACTCATCAAATTGAATTTTTATGATCAACTTCATCCAAATTAAATAATGTTTAAGTAATGATAGAGTACAAATAAATGCCATGAGGCTATATTTATATGGAAAGGAAAGATAAATTATACCCAACACTCACTAAGGTTATTTTTTTTTAGTTTAATTTAATTGTAATGGAGCACAGGCTCTGATGGCAATTTCCCTACACCCCCATCTTCCCCCTATCATGCACCCACCTACATTTACCCTCTACAAATTTTTTCTTTAAATTCTTTCAACGTTTTCGGTAAATTATTCATCATTTCTCTTGGTGACTCATTCTAATCCCTGACTCCCTTACCTAAAAAAGATAATCTTCCCACACCCTTATGCCTGAAATTGAGTGCCTGCTTGTGGTCATGGTCATCTTTTCCCTTCCATGCACTACTTTTCATACCTACTCCAATATCGTTCCATGTCTCATCACCAGTATACGCCTTGTACACTCCTATGACCCTCCTCCTGTCTTGCAATGAATCCCATTCCAGCTCCTTTATCATATCCGTCACTGATTGCATTCTGTGATAATTTCCAGAAACAAAGCAAGCAGCCCTTTTTTGCATCCTCTCCAACTCCTGTATTTGATACATAAAAGGAGGGTCATTGAAGGGAGGAGGTTGGCAGCATCAAAAATAATATACAAACACAAGTTTTGGGGTAAACCCTATTTCAAGTACATAGTAACAAGTGGCTGAGCTCACACAAGTGCCCACAGTCAACACAGACACATGTTGCTGTTGCCCTCCTCTCTAAATAGTTTAAGCCCAAACTTGTAACTAATGAAAATTTTCTATAACAGTATTATAATCTTCATTTAATATTTCCACTTTTTGTCTGTCATATCCTTACACCAACACTTTACTTATTTAAAATCAAGGCACCATCTTCAAGTAGCCATAAATGAAAAATATCTAAAAAAAAATGTAAATCAAACAAAATTCTTGGGATTACGAGTACAACGGAACATGAAATGGGATGTACACATATGCAAATTGTAAAAAAAAAAAAAAAAAAATCTATAGTGTGTTATTGATTGAAAATTCTAAGAGATACCACAATTAGCAGCAAACTAATGCAAGTGTACTATGCTCATTTCTGCTCACTGATAACATATGGAATTATTTTCAGGAGTAACTCATTACAATGCATAGATATAGTTAGGATGCAGATAAGAGCAGTGAGAACCACATGTCAAGCCAAAAGGTTAGAATCATATAGAACACATTTCATTAACTTTGTTATTCTAATGTTCCATACCTAAACACCAATGAAATAGTTCTTTTTACAAGAGATTATCTGCTGACAAACAAAAAGGTAATAAAAAGTGATATGGTACACAATTACTTCACTAGAGGACATTCAGACATCCATAAAACATTCTGCAGAACTTCAACATATCAAAAAAGTATTTTAAATTAAGGAATAGCACTTACAATAAAATTCCAGAAGAATTAAAAGATTATTCATATAGCTCATTTAAAACAAAACTAAGGGCATTTTTGGTGAGACAGTTATTATTCTATTAGTGAATATATCAACTCATGAAAAATGTGCTTTAAGATATTTGAATTTCTGTTTTTATTCATTATTTCACTGTGATTATATTTTTTTAGTGTATACTTATTTTGTCATTGTATTATTATTTCATTGCATTATAATTGACACAGGAAAAGGGGGGAGAGGCGTTACAATATTTCTATATAAATTAAAATTAAATTAATTTCCTGGAATACAGAAGCTGTTTTCTCATCAGAGACAAAATGATTTTTCTTTTAAAATCTGGAGAATTTATTATGATATTATGATTGACATAATGTTGTAGTTGCTACATAATTTTTTGATGACAAAAGTATAGCAAAATGAACATAATAGTGTAGAAAAAGTGCACTACTATTTTCTAAGATATATTTGCTAAATGCTACTAGTTAAGTAGACCAAATTTATTTTCAAGAAAAGTGGTGAGAGCATGTGAGAATCATGTATGTACTTATAAAAGAAATAATCTATCAGCAAGAATTGACTTGTTACTGTTTTGTTGGTGGTAAATTAAATAGAACTGATATACTGGTAACCATAAGGCAATTTAGATTCAATATAGCTGAACACCAGTTCATTGCACTTTAAAAGATTATAAAAAATTGTCATTAGACATAGTTTTGACTTCTTATACTGTAGGACTCTGATTCTGAAAGTTAATGTTTATTAAAAGCTGAACAGTCGCCTACAAAATTTTATTTGAAATCAATAAAGGGAGACACAAACATTTCATCAAACAGGTGCAAAGAACCTATATTTATCTTATAACCAATATACCTAGCTACATAACTATTACTGATGGCTGATTTGTCATAATTATGATCAGATACCAAAAACATTCATTTTAATCAATTATTCATTAGATTATGTTTTTAAATGTTTTTCATTTCTGGTAATTAACTTTAATCATAATTGCTTTTGAATCTTCACCTATTGGCTATTATTAAAAAAATGTTCAAATTGAAAAGTTCTGTGTTGGATAATATTTCAAATTAATTCATTTAATTTTTCCTCAGAAAGTGTAGTTAACCAGAAATATAAAATGATTATCTGATTCATTATTCATTCATAATAAGGTAAGTAAAGAGGAACTCGCTCAATATTCAAGTATAATTAATAAAGTTGTGAATATGTAGCATAAATTGGCTCAGTGCCATTTATCCTTTTATGCATGGCAAATATACAAATTTTTTCTGACATTATAATTAATATATACATATACACAATGTGAAAATAAGGAAGGATGCAGACAGTACCACCACTTAACATAGATGAAGACAGGATGACAGAGACAATCACATATTACAATATTTTTGTCAAGGGGGTATCAAGGATCAGAACTAGAGGGGGGCAAGATTTAAACTGGGGGGCAGCTCATATTGGTTTTGTGGAAGTGGAGTTGGGGACTGAAACATGAAAATTTCTTACAAAATGAAACTCAAACCTATTCAGGAAACTATTTTTATTATTGATTAATATAGTAATCCAACCACTAAATCTAAGGACCTACTATGTAGTTAATTAAGATCTTAAGTCAATTAGTTTTTTATCTAAACATTAATTGTCTCGGATTTTCAGAAAAATTTCAATAATTTTGTTTGTCAATATTTCATGGTGTTCTTTCACGAAATTTCAATGCACACTCATCAAGCATAATCCAGTCAATCTTTCTCTTCCAAAGTGCTCCTGAGCCAGTTCTTCACTCATCGAAGCGTACTGAAGGCAACTTAATTTTTCTTTTAGGGGGGAGGCAGCAGCCCCCCTCTGTCCCTCGCTGGATACGCCCATGATTTTGGTGCTAAAACTGAAGGACTCAGTGGAAGCAGAAGCAGTTAGTTAGCGAATTAAATTGCTTGAACAAGAAGAAATTGATGGCAAGACAGAATCAATGCATACACTTACAAAACAGACAAACACAAAACATTATAAAATGAGTGCAAATCCACCATCAGCAGAAGAACATGATGTGCCCGGAGAAGAAGTCAAGAACATTCATGCTTCTCTAAATGAAGCATTTATGCCTGAAAATTTCTGTTTTTTGATTGTGTCATTACCTTTTTCATCTATTGAAGCAATCATGTTGTCATCCTTCGCAAGCAGTGCTGTATTTTTATAATTAAAAAATAAAAGTCCCACTGGTGATCATATTTTAGTTTATCATCCATGTAGTTTATTATGACTGACAACTTGATAATCTTCCATTAATAGACCTATATAAACAAGCAAGAGGACATAACTATGTGGTGGAACAGATGGTGGGAAAATATATGTTCACATCTATGAATCCTAGAAAGTCTGAAAATAAGGTTGGAAAGCATGTAAAATCATGTATAATAAGGATAGGGTCATATGGTAAGCCTTACTGTGTGAACTCATCTCATGTCAAATGTTCTGCTCTTCCCTAAATGAAAGAGGTTTTAAAAAGAAATATTGCACACTCTTATTCATCTAATTTGTTCTATACTCATTGCAGCCCTCCCACCTTCAAATTTGGTGAGTAATGAGTTATTTTCCCTATCCTTTGGTATTTACACTGTCGAAAACATGTTTCTTTTCCTTAGTGTAGTTAAAAAGTTTATTAAGAATTTTATAAAAAAAGAAAAGGATACTATAATGATATTCAGAACAAAATGATCACATTCATTCCTCCTCATCCCCTTGACTAACAAGATTCCCCTCATGTAGCCTTTCCTCATGATATTCACTCCCTGGTATGTCATAAATCAAATTTAATACCTTTTGTCCTTCTTCTTAATGATTTTATGGTCATTTTTTTTTTTGAATTAGCTATAGATAGATTAGAACTTTAATTTAAAAACGTGTCAGTTACACAGTACAGTTTATAAATGGTATCAACAACCTATAAAAGATTTTGTTGTATATTGACTCCTTCCAAATCCCACAGAGTTAGCCTCTTAAATAATAATCTATAGTAATAGACTGCATCATGTTATGTTACTAACCATAACTAAAGAATTTACTTTTTGGAATGTAAAAATAGTAACAAGACACCAGTGTAATTCAGCAGTTCACCAAGCTGTCATTTATCCCATACTGTCCGTGTGGATTGCAAATTTATTTATGGCCATGAATATGTTATTTCCTCAAGTGCATAAAAGCTTTAGTGGAATTATTACATTTTTGGCAAATAACACAGTACTGTAATAACTAAAGAACTATTTGAATAATATTGCATGCTTGCAAAACCTTATAGGCATTCTTAGTGTTGCAAACTGAAAAAAAAACAAAATGTTTTTTTTCAGCTTTGTGAAAAAAAACATGAAAAAAAACCTAGCACCCGTGTTTTTTTTCTAAATTTTGTTTTTTTTTTCAGAAAACAATATATTTGATAAATTATAGTTTTATTTAAGGAACTTTCATTTTACAAGTGTGTTTTAAGTCTTACTGAATCATATAATGTCTCACATAATGATTCATAAGTGTATCTATATAGGTAACATAATTTTATTCATCCTCTATGTCAGTACCACATTCATTAGTATCAGAAATACCAACACTAGTTCGGTCGGTGTCGGAATTTTCTGTCTCTTCTTCTGTCTCCTCTCACTTCAGAAATAGTTAAATTTTCTTTTACTGGTTGTTCTTGTATTGTGCGCTAAAGATTTTGAGATTGCAATTTTAAATTGTGAGCAAAGTACACACTGTGCATAAAGACTGCACCTATAGTTCTGTATTATGGTCTTTTAAGTTTGAATTAAAATTTATTATCATACAAAATAGGAGCTTTATTTCTTTTCAATCGTTTGTTTACACCAACGGTTGCAAGGAAACGATTCATAATTAGGGACCGTGCACAAACTACGTGAATCGGTCCAGAGGGAGGAGGGGTTAGCTGGAAGGCTACGCTGGGCTACGTGGGGAGAGGGGGGGGGGTTCCGAGCCAGGCCACGTAACTTTCCTTTCGTAACATTTTTCACAGTTAAAATGAGGAACTGAACTCATAACAGCATGTGAGTATTTATTTCCCTCAGTTAATTATATCCGTATGTAATTTACAATAGTCTGACAAGAGAAAACAGTACAAAATGTCTTCTGGAATCAAAACGGAAGAAAGCTACGTGCTTTGTGAAGGGGGAGTGAGGGGGGGGGAGGTAAAAGCCACGTAGGGCTACGTGGGGTTCACAGGAGGCCAAAATGGAGCTATGTGGTTTATGCACGCTCCCTTACTGACAATTTAATGAGTCAGTACCACTATACTCTGAGAGTTAACAAGTATACGAATATAAGGAAAGCCCAATAAGGCAAAAAACCGTGGATAAATTTTAAATTCCTGATTTTTTTAAAAGATCTGTAGGTAATTTTGTAGGGCTGGCAGCACTATTTCAAATAGCAAGTATCAATCCAAACAATGGGGAATGGGGATTCATTTCGCGCAACCTAGTCTTTTCGGGAAATCCCCGTTCATAAAGAAAATTTCAGTCAATTTTGCCAATATTTTCGTAATTTTTTTTTCTTACTGAACCAGAAAAATATAGTAGATTTTAAACTAAGATAAGAACTTAGAATAAACTCTAAAACAGTCATTTTAAACGATAACTGCCTTACAAATTTGAGATTTAGTAGTTGTGAAAAAAAACGTGTTCCAGAAAAAAAACATGTTTTTTTTTCAAAGTTTTTTTTCATGTTTTTTTTCAAGCCAGAAAAAGAAAACCGTTTTTTTACAACACTAGGCATTCTCCATGACCATATAAGATGAGGAACTGGCAGTAAAAAATGTAATAATTACACTTCTGGTCAAAACACTTTTTTTTATCCGATTGTATTTGGCTTGCTGAATCTGAATCTAAACTCATTTTCAAACAAAACAGCATAAAACCATACTGAAAGTGAGGCCAAAATTTCTGATTTCAATCAGTATGGTATAATTGTCAACAGCTTTGAAGACATGAGGCCAATAAGCAGGCAGGAGTCAAAGGAGAGAAAAAACAAGAAGAAGGGTAAACAAGTAGTGACAGTAACAAAGATTGACTTATATGGCTTAAGCACTTCAAAATATTACAAAGACAAGATTGAACAGGGACCAGTAACAATGTTACCAAAAACTGGAAAGGAACATATAACCATATTACGGAGACTGGAATTGAAAAACGAGTCTAAGAAATGGAAAGCAAAAGATGTAATAATAATGTAACAAAAGCATTTTGGAAGTAACTGGGAAATGTAGGAGAATTAGGTTGGTACAAAAACATTTTAGAAAACCCGCAGGAAAAATAACGGTGAGAGGGACGATAATGAAGAAGAATGTCAGGACAATAGACACGACGAAGGTTGTTATTACAAGAAAATGCTCAAAATATAGTGAAAACACTAATTTTTTTTAATTTAAGAGAGAAGTGAATTTTTTCAGGTGAGAGTTAATTTTTTAATGATTAATAAATCAAAATGTTATTGAACTAGACTAAATAAAGGTTTTCGAAACCTAGCTTACAAAGAACTTAGTATTTACAATAAAAATGACTTAATTGCATCCTGGTGGCAGCAAAAACATAATAATTGCATTAGTGGCAAAAAAAAAACTGATTTTTTCAAATTTGAATATCTTTGATGTTACTGGAGATAGGAATTTGAATTTTACATTATATCAAATAGAGTTCCAAACACCACAAGAGTAAATAAAAAAACCACCCCCAAAATTCCATTGCATGTATGTTATTTAATATTTTTTCTTTCCTGTAAAATTTAAATTTGTTAATTATTACATTTTTTTCATCAGCTCCACACACAGTGATATACTACCAGAGCAAGTGGGCTTTGTGAAAAAATAACGGCACAGATCCTGTATTTAAGACTGCTGAGTGAGAAATCTACACAATACAACACCTCTAATGATATGCGTCCCGTACTACAGTAAGGTATTTGACTGTGTTAGATGGGAAGAATTGTGGCAGGTATGAAATGAAACGGGGATTTCTGAACACCTTATCACTATTATTACAAGCCTGTAAATTGACACTAAAGCAGTAATCAGACCTTCTGAGCCTTCCAAAGGATGTGGACATGGATGTATTCCATCACAAGTTCTATTCCATATCTATGACGAATGTAATGTAAAGAAATGTCTAGATCACAGGTTCCCAACCTGTTTTGGCCTACTGCTCACTTTTCAGAATAAAAAATTACTCACTGCCACCCTTTTTTTTAAAAAAAAGTAATAGCCTCGCCAACTCTCCTCCTTGAAACAAATAATGTAGCCCATAATGCTCCAATATGTTTGAAACAGTGATTCGATGGCGCCGCTCTTATGTAAAGTGTATGATATCGTATATAAGAAACAAGGAAAAATCTCTAAAATTACTTTATTAAAAGATATAATGAATAATGCTGTATTGTTCACAATTTGATTAAAAAATACATATTACAAAAAACATTAATTAGAGGGCTCAGCTTGGTGTAATAATTTATTTTATATTGGTGCCTTACGGGATGTTTATTAATTATGTGAGCTGAAAATAGGGGGAGGGGTGGGAGTTGGGTGATATGACACCAAATCTCATTTAAAGGGAGGGAGGGGGGTTAATAAAACTTCAGATCAACTTTTTAGATCATTTTTCTTCTCTAATTTCAAGAAAAATTTAGAACGAAGAAGACATCAATATTAACGCTTAGGTATTTAATGGCATGAAACAAAATACATAAACATATCAAATAAATGTAATTAATTAAAATTTTAAGGCATATTTCACGTAAGGGAGGGTATGTTGCTGAATAAGAAGCCAAAACAAATGATTTGTTGGAGTGAATTAAGTATGAAAGCAGGACCCTAGGCATGTAAATGAACAAAGATAAAACCAAAATTATGGTAACTGAAAGGGCCAATTTTGTGCCTCGGACAATTTTAATAGGAGACTATCAGAAAGTAAATCAATTAGTATACCTAGGCTCTATGGTAGGTTTGGATGGTCACTGCTCACAGGAAATACAGTAAAGAATAATGTTGGGGAGAGATGGCGTGTGTCAAAACTCAAAGTTATCATGAAGAACCATTAGATAATGAGATGGGCTAAACTGAGACTATGTAAAGCATTAGTTTTTCTGGTGTATACATGGTCTAGAAACATGTACCAACAATGCAGTGGGCTGTAGGTAATAGATGCTTTTCAGATGTGGACACATAGGGAAATACTGCTAATATCATGGCTGGAGAAAACACTTCCATCCTAACAGAACCTATGGTGTCCCATCTGGTATACCCCGAGACTTATTGCTTTGACAACAAAGCTTGATTAGTTAATTAATAGATTGTGGGTGTGTTTCTCAACTGAATGGTCATTCACATTATTGCAAGTCAAACATAATAGATACAAAAATGACATATTGACTTTATTAACCTTAAGACATGGAAAACAAACTTTATTTAATGAAACAATTACAATCATGAATAAATGGTTGTTTCCTCAAAAGCAGTGTAATTTACAGTTCTTAATTTATTTTAATGAGGAGCTTTTTGTGGTCACTTTGCAGATGATTGTGTACATCAAAGTTACCATAGGGTCGAGAAGGTGCTGTGTGAGACATTGTGTCTGGACGCGTCAAGCCTGGTTGTTGCTCTGAGGGTGATTAGCTGAGCAAAGAGTGGGCCGTGGCAGGTAGATGCATTGGTGGCATCTGATATAGCTGGACAATGGTGTTGTCATCCCAGAAGACCTCAGCAGTCCCAGACCCACTCGTAACAAAGAGTGCACCCTGCCGTCTCCTAGCGCCGAATGTCCACTACCATCCTCGGTATCTTCCTCATTGACTCGCCTTGAGTGGGCATTGCCTGCCTTTCTCCTGCGACTGAGCCATACATACAACAAATATTAACAATTATTAGAAACAACTGGGAATGGATTCTATTGTATATAACATATACCACCACATCAAACACTTTCTTGGGAAGCTATGCCCTCCAAAGAGCCATGGTATCTCTATTCTCATTGGAGTGCACTTCCCACACACAAGCAGTTTATTATGAACAAATATTTCTCTGTTTTTAATCATTTATTTATGCCAGCAACATCTGTGAGGCATTTGGTAGATAAGATCTAGCTAACAATTTATGACTGTTGTTTGAATGAGGTCTTTCATTCCAAATAGCCAAACAGACAAACTCATAATTCCACAATTGATAACACTGTGTCCATTGTTTTAAACCAGACCGCAGTATGCCAGGGCATCTCCATCATCCAAGAAATTAATAACAACAACATTAGGGAACACTCAGGCAGTCTGTTCTTTGGATACCAACCAGACCACACAGACATGTGTCTGGAAACGCTTACTTTCCATGTTAGAGCTCATTTTATTACTTCTCTTCAAATCACATTAAACATGGAATGGAAACACACAGCAACAGAACGTACCAGCGTGACTTCAAACACTTTGTTACAGGAAATGTTCAAAATGTCCTCCGTTAGCGAGGATACATGCATCCACCCTCCGTCGCATGGAATCCCTGATGCGCTGATGCAGCCCCGGAGAATGGCATATTGTATCACAGCCGTCCACAATACGAGCACGAAGAGTCTCTACGAAACTAAAATGAGCTCTAACATGGAAAGTAAGTGTTTCCGGACACTTACATATCCACATGTCCACATAACATATTTTCTTTGTTTGTGTGTGAGGAATGTTTCCTGAAAGTTTGGCCGTACCTTTTTGTAACACCCTGTATATTTAACATGTAAGTGCATTAAATATTTCTCACAACAACCTTGTCTGCCAAAAATCACACTAACTGTAAAATCAAATCAAATTAACTTATTGAAATTAATGAAAATCATAATAATAAAACCATTGAGTCTAACCACCACATTCCTTGTTGCTGATCAACATTGAGATTTATTGAATGGAAAAGTTGTTGTCTTCCATATGCTAACAGTGAATTCCACATTACTGTGATCATTTTGTTTAGAGACAAGAAGACAATCTGAAAAAAGAAACATCACCCAGGTAAAAACAAAAAAGATTACCAGTGTGATGGCTAATCCAGATTGTGCAAAAAACAAAGCTATAGTGGACACACATGTTGAAATTCATTGCAATATTTACTCAACAGATTGGCACAAGTGGTGGGCATGTGAAATGATCCAGTAGTCAAACAACGGTGCTTAAATACTGTAATCACAACAACAATATGCCCACATCATGGAGAGATGAGGGCATTATGCCACAATCTAATAAGCTAAAATAGTCCCTTCCACTTTAGTCATCGGGGTGGGGATTCAGGATAGCAAACCCAGGACTGGACTGGATTTGGGGCCTCACTACCACTTGCTGCAGCTGCCAACAGCACTGGCCAGTGGTGTTACTTGCCAAACAACCTTGGCAAGCCAAAGTTCCTGAAGAACACAAAAATTTGCAACCTTTACACACAGCTGCATGAGGTAGGCACAGGGACAGATTGTAACACATGCCAGATTGGTTGAGGGATAGTCCTATACCTCGAAAGAAATAGGGAGTGTAATTTTAGCTTGCAGGTCCGCTTGCTGATTCACAATTAACCTTTTAGTTTACAATCAGTACCCATCAATGCCAGCAGGTTACACCAATTTTCCTAGATGAATCTATTATCTAGTTTTAAATATACCTGTATATGTGTGAAATAAATGTGTGAAATAAATGTGTGCAATGGGCTGAATTATCAAATTTTCTCTAAGACACCTGCTTCCGTTAGAATGTAAATGGTAGTGTGTGCTTAGGTTATAAACTGGCCACACAATTTTTACCCACAATACAAGGTGTTTACCAAAAGCAATAGGACTGATTTAAAAAATATATATATATTGAAGATATCTTTACAATTCCTTAATCCTCTTCGAAATAGCACCCTGGAAGTCAGATTCGGGGACACTGTTGAGAGCCCTCATCAATGCTTCTTCAAGGTCCTGAATCGAGTCAAACCGCAGTCCCTTCAGCTGCCTTTTCATTCGTGGGAATAAAAAAAAAAAGTCAGTTGGAGCCAGATTGGGACTGTAGGCGGGGTGCAGCAATGTGGCAACGCTGAATCGGGCCAACAGATGCCTTCCACGTCCTCCTGTCCAACAAAGGCTCGCATGAGCAAATCAAAGATCAAGACAATTCTGATCTTGTTTTTTGACCGTCGTGGGGTAATTCATAAGGAGTTGATTTCCCCTGGGGAAACTGTCAATTCGAACTTTTACGTGCAAGTGCCAGCCCACCTGTGAGACCGAGTGAATCGCGTCCGACCAGTCATCTCCGCCAACTGGATTCTGCATCACGACAATGCACCGTGCCAAAGCGCCGTCATGGGGCAACTGTTGGCTTGAATGGACATTGCTGTGTTGCTGCACTCCGTCTACAGTCCTGATTTGGCTCCATCTAACTTTTGTTACTCACACGGATGAAAAAAGCAGCTGAAGGAATAGCAGTTTGACTCAATCCAGGACGTTCAAGTAGCATCGACGAGGGCTCTCAACAGCGTCCCCGAATTTGACTTCCAGAAGGCGTACGGCCAATTGCAACAGCGTAATTCTAGGTGTGTAGCTGCCCAAGGGTGCTATTTCGAAGAGGATTAAGGAATTGTAAAGATATCTTCAATAAAAATAAAAAAAATCAGTCCTACTACTTTTGGTATACACCATGTACTTCTCTTGGTGGCATCTGTTAGGACGCTAAAGGACACTGGTGTCAGGTGTGGAGCATAATTATTCTGTGAAGCAGATAATCAAAACCAGCAGACAGATTATGCAACATGTTGCTTAATGTTTAGAGTATCAAATACAGGAGTTGGAGAGGGTGCAAAAAAAGGGGTGCTAGAATTGTTTCTGGAAATTACTGCAGAACACAATCAGTGACAGATATGATAAAAGAGCTGGAATGGTATTCATTGCAAGACAGGAGGAAGGTGAAGAGGGTCATGGGAGTGTATGAGGTGTATATTGGTGATGATACAAGGAAAGATATTGGTGTAAGAATGAAAAGTAATGCAAGGAAAGGAAAAGATGACCATGGCCACAAGCTGGCACCTGATTTCAACCACAAGAGTGTATGAAGATTCTCTTTTTTAGGTAAGTGTTACCAAGAGAAATGATGAATAATTTACCCAAAATGTTGAAATTTGTATAGGGCAAATGTAGATGGGTGCAGGAAAGGGGGAGTATGGGAGTGTAGGCAAATTGCCACTGGAGTCTACACTCCATTACAATTAAAAAATTAAATTTAAAAAAATGGGTCAGCAACTTTCAAATCTTAAAGATTGATGACAGAAGAAATTGTCAAATATCTATAGGGTATATCAAAGTACTAAGGATGTGAATGTGAACAGTTATGCAGTGCATTGATACCGTCAAATAATGTTGTTTATTTGGTGTTCAGAAGACAGCATTTCCCACTGATTTAAGTCAAATAATGAGTTGTTAGCAGAATAAGCCATCAGCAACTTGCAGAACATGGTTTAGATATCATGGTACACTTAAAATTTATACTCACTTCTGATTTTTGTAGCAGGAAATCCTGAGCACTTCAATCTAAGTGCTAACTTAGGTAACAATAATACTAGAAATAAATTGTCAATTGTACAGAAAGTGAACACATTCTTTGGATCAACTGGGGAAAAAATGTTATCTGCAGAAAGCCTGATAGCTTTCAATCAAAACTGAAAATTAATTAATTTTAGAACCCACTTCACTATGCAAAAGAATTCTGTTCCAATCTAAGTGCAGGGTAAATTTTTCCTATCTTTTAAATTTTACCAGCTCTATGAAAACATTTCTAACTCATGGCCCAGTCCACCCAAAGTCAACAAAAGAGTTAATGTCAAAAATGAATAATCATTCCATGACACCACCTGAAACATGTTAATACTGTGGCACATGCTCGATGAGAAGACAGTTGATATGTTATTGCTGGTCTGTTTGTTAAACGTTGATGGCACTTTAGTAACAACTGAAAGCTAGATTAAGGTAAATCATGCATCAAGTTGGTATATATGTTACACTCAAAGACCGAAAAATATTCACTGAGCAATAAATATGACTCCAACATGTTCTGGTTTCTTGAAAATGTCCACAACATGTTGTGGCTTATCAGTATCTAACTCTTGTAATGAACCCGTCTTGTGACCGCTAGTTATATTAATAAACTATATGTTTATTTTTTTTTTTTTTTTTTTTTTTTTTTTTTTTTTTTTTTTTTTAATGGAGAATATTTTAGTTAGCTTGTGGGTGCTAAGCGGCTGGTCAGGAATGTCAGCTGGCCAGGTTCCTAGAACTGGCGGACGAGTTTTGCTGGGGTGATGCGACGCTGGTAGAGGGGAGTATTGTATTGTGCTAGCCAGGTAGAGTTACAGAGTGATGGAGAGGAATTTCTGTTTTCATGTGGCACGGAGGAACATTCAGTGCTGGTCGGCATTCACGATCGGTCGATGTGCACTGTCTGTGCGTTAATTGAACTGTGCTGCCTGGAATGGGACATCAGCCACTTTAACTAATTTTGTTGTATATGTCATGTCAGTAATTGAAATAAAACCATTTGTGATTTCTCATACAAAGTATTCACGCAATTGTTAAAAAGGGACGTTAAACTGTAAAAAAAAAAAAAAAAATATTCACGCAAGTTCTACCTTTCATGATCATTCAGTAAAATAATAACATTAATTAAGATTTTAAATCAGGTAATGAGGTTAGAAAGCTACACTCTTTGTGTTCAAAACAAATTGGTCCAGGCTGCATTTAATATATATCATTCTTCTTACTTGTTGCATTACAAGTCTCTAAAATAAAAATGTGAATCATCATGTATGGAGAATGTGACCTGGACCAGACAAAAATTTCGTGTTGTAACCTTTCTGAGTTAGACACAACGTGTGCTGGCTGGGTTTCTTCCCCCCCCCTGGTTTCTGAGCATGACATATATAAAGAAGAAAAAAATCAGAGATAAAAGTCAATGCTATTCCGGCGTGCCACAGTTTAGTCAAACTGAATAATTTTTGAGTAAAAGCCAAGTGTAGCATCCAGATCTGTCCAAGCTATTTGAAAGAGTGATTCATAAAAGGAGTTAAATAAACAGGGAAAAACATTGCACTTGCTGGGTAGAACGGATGAAAGCAAAAGCTTTAAGGGAGGAAATGCAGTACCAGAACAGGTGGAAATGGGAATGCCACTGTATTGGGGCCATTGCTAATCATTATTCTAATGAATGATTGTTTACATTTAATTGTTTACTGGAGATTGTAACGAAGATATCTGCTGCAGAAGTGAGTGAATTAGGTCACAAAACAGTACACAGCTTCAATATGGTGGTGGTGTATGGCACCCACATTTCAGAGAGTCAGAGAGGATACAAAGGAGGGAAACTATATTTCTTTGTGGAAATTATCACAGAATACAACCAGTAACTAATATGATGAGGGAGCTGAAATGGGATTCATCGGAAGACAGCAAAGGGGTGAAGAGAGTGCCGGGAAGGTACAAGGCATATATTGATATTGAGGATTGGAAAGATATTGGCAGAACAATTAGCTGTGGTGCATGCAGGCCCACCATAAGTGGGCGTGCAAGGTGTGCATCGCACCTGGGTGGCATATCCAGGGGGGGGGGGGGGCGGCAAATCAAGCGATTGACAAAAAAAAGGTCATCCGTGAAATAAATATACCGCCTTTCAGGCACAATTTTGAGCCCTCCTGAAGCTGAGCATAGGTAGCTATAGTTAAACAGGGGTGGCATAATCGGTATTGCACAAGGGCACTTAAACAGATAGCGGCGGGCCTGAGTGCATGGAAGAGATAAGTTGACTATGATCACAAGCTGACACAGCAGAGAAGGTAAATTTTATTTTGAAGGTCAGGGATTGGAATAAATTACCAAGGGAAATGATGAATAATTTACAAACATGCTGAGAGAATATAAAATTAAAATTTTAAGGTCAAAAGTAGACAGGTAGGAAAATTGTACTTGATAAATTAAAGGTAAAAAAAGAATCTGAGAATTTAATTTAATTTAATTGCAATGGAGCACAGGCTCCGGTGGCAATTTCCCTACACACCCATCTTCCCCCTATCCTGCACCTACCTACATTTGCCCTCTACAAATTTTATCTTTAAATTCTTTCAAAGTTTTCGGTAATTATTCATCATTTCTCTTGGTAACTCATTCCAATCCCTGACACCCTTACCTAAAAAGAGAAATCTTCCCACACCCTTGTGCCTGAAATCGAGTGCCAGCTTGTGGTCATGGTCATCTTTTCCCTTCCATGCACTACTTTTCATACATATTGCAATATCTTTCCATGCCTCATCGCCAGTATATGCCCTGTACACTCCCATGACCCTCATCATCCTCCTCCTGCCTTGCAATGAATCCCATTCCAGCTCCTTTATCATATCCGTCACTGATTGCATTCTGCGATAATTTCCAGAAACAAATCTAGCAGCCCTTTTTGCACCCTCTCCAACTCCTGTATTTGATACATAAAATGAGGGTCCCATACTACACTACCATATTCGAGCAATGGTCTGACCAAAGTTTCGTAACCCAATTCCTTGACTTCTCTCGTACATCCCCTCATCACTCTCTCCAACAAGTGCAGAACTTTGAAACCTTTTCCTACCACCTGTCCTATGTGTCCTGCCCAGTTAAGTTTGTTATCAAAAGTAATTCCAAGATATTTACATTTCAAGTCTTCAGCAAGCAATTCTTTCCCCACCTTATATTCATAATTAACCTTTTGTTTTTATTTATGTATCTAATAAGCTGACTCTTCTTTGCATTTATCTTCATTCCATATTTACCAACCCAATTAGATATCCTGTCCAGATCACCCTGGTTATTTATAGAAATTGGGACCACAACATTCACTTAATTGTGATTAAATTATAAGTAGTGCAAGGTGTAAGTAAAATGAAAAAAAACAAAGGTGAAAATATAAGACAGTATGAAGTCAGATCAGCATGTCATTATCATGGTAGACATGGTAGATTTTCTAGGAATACATATAAATTTGGAGTGGATGAATTACATACAAAAACCTCAGCTGTAGTGGACAACACTTATTAGGTATTCATACTGCAATTGATTTACTGAAGAAATATGAAACACTGAAGAAGTACTGAGCATTTTTTTTACTAGTAGCTGACCTAACAGATACAATTCCATCAGTGATTTTTTAACAGTAGAAATAAACATTTCATAATCATGATATGTACAAGAAAGAACAGAACTATTTTTGTGGTTACAAAGGCAGTGAGAGATGTTTTCAGTTTGTATTGAGGTAGTCTGCTTGCGCTAAGTGTTTTACATTGCAGGGGGGTTCACCTCACAAGGGGCAATTTCTGAGTCTGTGGAAAGAGAAGGCCAAGTAAAAGTTTTGTGAGGTGAATTGAGCGATAGAGATCTGTTAGGATGTGAAGTAACTTCTACGACTTTTTCCCTATAAAACATGAAGCAGAGGCAAGGAGGGAAAGAGGTGGATGATTATTCAGGTCAGGGGTCACCAATTGGGCACTTGGTTCACCACAGAATTGCAGGGAAAGGAACCAACTGTTAAGTGTGGTGCAGATAGTACAAATCTGCATAAGTCCATAATAAGTGTTTTTTGGATGGTGAAGCCACCTGTCTATGTCATGGCTTGTGTTTTTGTGATCCGTGAGTGAACAGATGCACTGTGGTACTGATTGGCTGCAATGGTAACTATCATTGAGCAACACAAGTGCATAGCTCTTCAGTTTCAGTTGAACCTGAAATGCTCTGGCAGGAAGACCTGCATCTATAAATAGATTTCTCAGTGCCCTTTGTAATCAGATAGCTGATGTAGCACCCTATTTAATTAAAAATCACATGTGTTAAATCTAAGAATTTCTGCCCATGAATGCAAGGGGTTTTCAAAATACATTTAATTGAGTTGTCCTTTTGTTTGTGTGTAAATAAATGATAAAGTGTGAAACATTAAGCTTTTTGCTTTTTTGTAAATGCAAAAAGATGTTCCTTCAACATTAATAATTTTAAAATCATAAATAATTAATTAACACGATTAATAATTAACTTCAACACAGTCATATTTTTTTAAAAAATTTTTATTTCATAGTTTGATCATAAATCAAAGGACCCTTTGGTAAAAGTTACAAATCAAAATATAAACCTTCAAAATGAAGTGAAATACTTACACAGTAAGATAAAATTTGCAAAATTAGATGTTGTTGAGTGACCTATAACTTCCTGTTTCCTTCCTGCTGCTAGGAATGAGAACAGAAATAGACACACTAATATTCTATAACAGCACCTATGTTACATAGTATACAGTAAATTGAGCACCATTATGGATGTAGAGAACTGCAGATATATTTTTGTTTAATTTGAAAAGTTGCTGAATTGATAGTATATTTCAACTTCTTTCGTTCGATATTAAGAATGATCTGGCATAATTTTTTAAGAAATCTTTAATTTGATAAATTAGAAACAGTATGATTGAATTAATCTTTTTTAAAAAAAAAAAAAATATCAAGGTTAAGAAATAATCATGTGATTAGACTTAAACTTACTCCACGTAAGTGGTATTAAACAGAGGAATACAGTAATTTAAATGTGAAAAATGTTATTTCTGAAGCCTATATATGATTACTTTGCATTATGACTCAAACTGAATTAATTTTCAATAGTATTGAAACAAACTTTAAAAATTATTTTTATGCCTCATATTATTATTATTTGTGATTGATCTTATGGCATTGCTGAGATTTGGGCTACAGAACTTTTCCAGTAACTGATGTGATAAAACAGTTTGGCTGTGTCATACAGGAGACAGAGAATGCTATGATTTTATAGGGTGTATATTGGTTATGAAGCTTGGATTGATATTGGTAGAAGAACTGGGAGCAATACATGAAAGGAAAGTCCCACTAGTGTGTCTGGCTCATTAAAGTGGCTCTGGGAGATTCGACAGGACATGGTTTGAGTTCTGAATCCTGCTTACAGGCCGCTCTGAGTGTAGTTCTCAGTAGTTTTTTATAATCATCTAGGAGAATTTTGGGATGGTCCCCAATGTCTGCCTCATAAACTACAAATTTCACAAACAAAAAATACATTTATCATACAGAACACAAGTTACACAGACAGTCATTCGTTTGAAAATAAGCACAGCCTCTGTAAGAAAGATGTGCTAAACAATCTGCAAAAGTGGAACTGTTCAAAAGCTAATGAAGATGATGTGAAGAGAAAGAGATGACCATGACCACAAACTAGCATTTGATTTTATAAATAAGAAAAAGAGAATATTTTTTATTATTATTAATTTTGACTCAGTATAATTGATAATGTATGAAAACATTTTACACAGCATTGAAACACCCGATTCCATACTTGCAGTTAGAAAATGTATAGCTTAACACACTTTATAAAATGTTCTCAGGTCTCCAAATGGGGAATTGTGTCAATTTAATGTGCTGTTTTGAAGTTAGTCTCCAATTATAAGAAACAAACTAACTTACTTATCTCTTCTTGCCAATATTGACTCATATTACCAGAGAAAAAAAAAGCTATTAAATTGATTGGGAGTATTTTTACATTTTAAAAAATATTGTTTCCATTATGAATTTCTGTTTCACAAGGATTACAAGTCACTTTCATTTGTATTTAGAGATACATATTCAATAACTTAGCCTAGGGGCCCAGAAAGCCTAAATGCTGCCCTGGCAGGTGATAAGATTAAATTCCGGAAAAGACTGAAACAATTTTTGACAATTTCTTCTGCTCCATAAAGGAATTTATTTCTAAGCTACCGGTACCTCCAAAGTAATTGCTCATAGTTTGAGTAAATGTAGCTGATGAATTGTAAGCGGACTGAATATCAAATTGAGCCTTTCCTAACATGATTTCAGGACGCTAGTCATTGATGTAATTCAAACTCAAATTCATAATGTCATATCGGAATTGTTCTTAGTTTTCCGTTGTAGGGTGTGATAAAAAAATTAGGGTTCCAGCTTCTCTTTAAGCATAAATTTTGATTGTTCCGTTCTAAATTTGATACAGAACCGACTACCTACGAGTTTGTTGAACGTTAGTAACACTAGATGTCACATGTTTCCATTTTTGTTAGATCAAAGTAGATACATCCCTTTCGTCTCATGCCAAAGTAGTCTCCGAACTGTCAAACAGTTTATCGAACTTTTAAATGTAATGACATTAATAGTAACTGATGAAAAAATTATTTTTCAACTAAAATCACAAATTCGATTGACATACGCATTGTCACCTACAAAAGAAAGAGTACTAAAAGAATAGCATATGTTTTGAGGTCATCTAATGTTGCTGCGTCACTGCTTTAAAGCAGGGAAGGTAGAGAGACATAGTTATTAGTAATTATTCTTACCACTGATCTACCGAATCATTGATCAATGCGAACGAGTTACATAGGTACTGATACAGTACAAGAACATGTATTGTCAAGCTTGGTGCAAGTAGAATTAACTGGATTTGATTCGTGGTGCAAATAGATTTAGCTGAATTTGTTGCGTCGTACAAAAAAAAATTTGCTGGAATTGTTTGGTGGTACAAAAATATTTAGTTAGATTTGTTGCACGGTTCAAATAGATTTAACCAGATTTATTGTGTAGTTTTAGCTGTATTTGTTGCGTCATACTACGCCTAATTTTTCTACCAATACACCACATCCCCGATAAGCACTTTATATACTCCCATAACACCCATCTCCGTTCTTGCAGTGACTCACAACCAGCGTCGGCCTTAAGTCATTGCGAGGCCCCGGGCGGCAGATCTTTGCGAGGCCCTTGTCCTTTGTACAAAATATATTAATCGTAGGTGTTTCTGATTTAATTTCATTTCAATGGAGCACACGCTCCGGTGGCAATTTCCCTACACACCCAACTTCCTCCTATCATGCACCCACCTACATTTGCCCTCTTCAAATTTTAACTTTAAATTCTTTTAACGTTTTCGGTGTTATTCATCATTCCCCTTGGTAACTCATTCCAATCCCTGACACCCTTACCTAAAAAAGAAAATCTTCCCATACCCTTGTGCCTGAAATCGAGTACCAGCTTGTGGTCATGGTCATCTTTTCCCTTCCATGAACTACTTTTCATACCTACTGCAATATCTTTCCATGCCTCATCACCAGTATATGCCCTGTACACTCCCATGACCCTCCTCATCCTCCTCCTGTCTTGCAATGAATCCCATTCTAGCTCCTTTATCATATCTGTCACTGATTGCATTCTGCGATAATTTCCAGAAACAAATCTAGCAGCACTTCTTTGCACCTTCTCCAGCTCCTGTATTTGATACAGATCAACGATAAATGCAAACATCATAAAAATAAACTGAGTTTTAAAATATTATATTAGAAGATTTATTAAAAGTTTATAAACATAAAGATGACAAATCATTAAGGATAAACTGAAGTACATTAAGGCCTTGGAAGATATACGCACAGCGATTTAAAAATGATATTTGCGCCTTTTCCTGAAACTAAAATATTTAATAAACGCACAAGAAACTAACAAATGAGCTATTTGATTATCAATTCAAAGAATAGAAAAAGCTAAAAATTAATATTGTGTCATCGATTTCCTCAAATTTGTTTTAATATTTTTTAACCATAAAAAACTTCTTTCTGCGGACGCAACTGTATTACGTGTGGCGGCAATAATTCTCAAGACTATTTCGATAGTGGGATACACTTCAGTAATTAAGTTAATGTTTTTTCTGTTATTTATGTCATCACTGTGATACCGCCGTCGCTTTCTTCATACAGTTCTTGTCCATCAATATCAGCTATTTCTCCTGCTATTATACGAATGTGAAAGTCAATAAATCTAATTAATAAATTTTGATTAATTAGTAATTAATATATACTTTACCATAAATTAAACAAGTTTATTGTTGCACTAACAGCTGAAGATAAAATAATTTTTTAAAACATAAACTTTAATCAACTCGGGTAGCTGCGCGAGGCCCCTCCAGGAGCGAGGCCCTGGGCGATTGCCCTGTTCGCCACCCCGTAAGGCCGCCTCTGCTCACAACCCACCTTCTTTATAATGTTCCCCTAATCACTCCAGGCGAATGTCAGGATGCTTCCTTCAAAAGTCCATGGCCGGATTCCTTCCCGTTCTTTTCCCCCTATCCGTTCCCTCCTCTAATGACGTCAACATCGACGAGGCGTAAAGCCATAACAAAAATATCTTTATCGTGTTGATTGTATTATACAGTAGTTTCCACAAACAACTCTAGTTGCCTTCCTTGCTCTCCCTAAGTCCTGTATTTAATGTTGACCCTTTCAACTAGCTACCCTCTCTAGATCGCGTTGCAGCTGTTCACAGTCCTTTTCAGTTTTAATCTTATTACATAACATTCTGTCATCAGCAAACGACCTAAGTTAGGACTGTATGTAACAGCTAAAACAATAGTTCTCTAAAATAAAGAATTGGAATGAAACCCCTGCGGCACTCACGTTCTCACTTCTTTTCTGATGATACTGTTTTTTTTTTTTTTGTTTTTTTTTTTTTTTGTTTTTTTTTTTTTTTTTTTTTTTTTTTACCCTAACTGTTTGGCTTTTACTTTTAAGAATTCCTCTACCTAGTAACTCTTTTTTATATCTATTCCAGTCGTTTTTACCTAATTCACCCCAATGTAACTTACCCAACTTAACTGGAGCTCTTACAAGATAGTGCACCACCAAATACATACGGATACTATTTACATTACGTATAACCTATGCGAGACAACATCGAGCACTTCCTCTGCATCTGGCTAAAATGCGTATCTCTTAAGACTTAAAATTATGGTCTCTTTGATGCTGTAGCGCTACTGCTGTCTTATCTTCATGTCCCACATGACCATTTCTTGCATGTCCGTCACAAAGTTGAACTATACAAGTCTGATTCTGTCGGCCCACATTCAAGCGATGAACCACAACCTCTTGGGTTACGTACGCCAAGGCCATCCTTCACGTTACCAATCAACTTTTTTTTATCTTCCTTGTAGGTCTTAATATGGCCCTTACGCCATTTCTGCTCAAGATTAATAATAATGATAAAATTGCCATGGAGCGCACGCCTCGCTTGCAATCTCCGTACACACCCGTTTTTCTCCTTTCCTCTTCGCTCTTTTTTTTTTATTATTATTTTTTTTTTACTCCTCGTCGACGGCTAAGGTCATTAGAGGCGGGATGGGACTGGGGAGAAGGAACGAGAAGGAATTCGGCCATAGCCTTTTTGAAGGAAGCATCCCGGCATTCGCCTGGAGTGATTTGGGGAAACCATGGAACACCCAAATCTGGATGTCCGGACGGGAATTCGATTCCTCTTCCCCCCACCGAGGTTACAGCACACACGAAACACAAAAGGCAGAAAGGTAACGAGGTTGGAGTCGTTATTTTATCTCCGTCTGCCCTTCTTGTCCTCATACGTAGATCGATTTTTCCTCTTGAACTCGTAAAGTTCCAGAGAATGATAAACGAACTCAAAATGACAAAGCAACCTCTATCCCTATCACTCTGCTTCCCTTCCCCACCATCCTACAACTTCCCTCTCCACCTGCCCCTTACCCCTCCACCCAACCCATATTCCCGCGCGAATCATCAGGATCCACACGGAGTTCATCAAATTCTTTGATCCTACGTGTATTGAGAAATACAATTGGCTTTTGACTCTATATTCGTAGCTGTATTGCCATACTGAATCCCCCAATCTTGTTATCTTCCCGTTTTCTTGAGAGACCATACAAATTAAATTTAAAAACGTATTCCAGTAAAAAAAAAAAATACCGAGGTAAGTACAGTTGCCTATTTCCAACAGTTGGAAATAGGCAAATCTGCGATGGCAGAGATGCTATTTTCATCGTCAGTAGTGCTTCGGTCAGATTACCGATTTGCACACAGGATTCCTTGTGTCCACGCACAAAGCTAGTGACGCAGATCTACAGAGGCGTACAATAGGTCTTCACTCGCCAAATATGCCGCTCGCCGAAATAGACCTCCGTCTGTTGGCAGCGACTAGAACTTAGCAGGTGACCTGTCACTTACTTTACTCCCCCCTCCCCCTCCCGCTGACAATTGCTCTCTAGGAATAACTGCCAACGTATACCATTGCCAGATTTCGCTATCTGTAGTCAATGATTGGTTAGAGCTAGAAAGATACCGTACTGTAAACCAAATTAGCAGGAAGATTAAGCAAGAATTATCCATCTAAAATATACTAGCTATGATCGATAACTGTTTTAAGCGAAATTTCAGATTTGTGCTGTTAAGGGAACGTCCATAAAGTACGTAGCTCAATTTTTGCTCCTGTGAACGCTCAAGCAAGACAGTGGAATTAAAATGGGTCAAGGTACACTGCAACCTCTTGGAAAACGAGATGGCTGATCGGTATGCCAAGCAAGCTGCTTGCAGAGGTATAAAACACTACAATACGGTTCCTTTTCCAGACGTAATTGGACATATCGAAGGCAACATAAAATAAAAGTGGAACACGGAATGGAACAGCTCACTTACGACCAAAGGCGAACATTAAGGGCGCATTCACCCGGAAATACCCTCCAATCCAGGGCCGTCGTAAGCGGGCGTGCAAGGCGTGCACCGCACGCGGGCGGCACATCAAGGGGGACGGCAAAACGAGTGATCGACAGTCGCCTCCCCGCGATAGTTGCCACTCCATTGTCGCCGCGACGAAATTTGCGGCGTATTATGTAGCTAGCGACCTTTTTTTTTTAGCACAACAGCTGCTTCGGGCGGCCGACGACACTCGGGATGGTAACAATAACAATGGGGGCGGCAAGTAATGTTCGAAGGGGCAGCAATCTCACAGTTTTTTGACCCGGTTCGGAAATTTCCTAAAACCACCACTGGCTCTAGTTAGACAGGGGGCGGCATAATCGGTATTGCACACGGGCGTTCAAACAGCTAGCGGCGGGCCTGCTACCATCAATGATATGAAAGACATAAAAGCCCCCGCAGACTCAGCACTTGTATTGCTAGATTAAAATTCAACCATGGCTGTTTCAAGCAACACCTTTACAGATTACACGTAATAGACTCTCCCAACTGTCCTTGTGGGGAAATTGAAGATATAAAACCACCTCCTATTTGGCTGCCGATTGAAGAAGTTGAAAATTGACAATTTCTTAGATACCCTCATGAAAGTAGGAATTCCGTTGCCCACTTGCGCTGTCTCACTCCTTGCATCTGAAGATTATACGGTTTATAAGATTTTGTATCTGCATATAGAAAATATGGGTATCACAATTTAAAGCAATTGTAAATAACATGCACTTAATGGTATGATATTATTAATATTATTGATAAATGACTGGTGGTATTCGGTAATACAAAAAATGTCTAATGCACGATCTACCATTGTTATATTAAGGATGTTATCCTGTAAACTGGAAATGGCTAATTGCAATTAATTATTATTATCCTATTATCAAACTTATCCTATAAAATGAAAACGGCTAAAGGTATGATATCATTATTATTATATTATTGATGTTCTTGCGTAAAACGAAAATGGTAATTGCATGTAAATATTATTCGTATTCTATTTATGTTATTCTGTATAATGAAAAGAGCCAATTACATGATATTATTACTGTTATATTATAAATGATAAATTGTAAAACTAAAGTGGCTGTATGGGTACATGCCCAAATGCCAACAAAATAAATTTTAAAAAAACCCTCCACTTCCCTCTCCCTCTTTGATATTTAGATAATGTTTTGACTTTTAAGATTACCTAAATAGTTGTCTTCCCTACAAAAAAGCGAGTTTCCATAATATGAACAATTTTTTCACTTGATGTCTCGAAAACGGCACTAGCGCCATCTCGTACACAATTCAGGTACCAGAAAGACAACAAATAGATTCTCTCTGATTTCAAAGAATATTTAAATAAACAGTTCTTGTATACTGGCTGACGCGTGGAAATAGTAACATTGCAAGTTTAATTGTAAAACATTTAAAAGGGAAGATAATTAAAAATTTATGATTGGTTTTGTCAGAGGTGATAAACTTCTTTGAAAATAATATTACCGGTACCAGTTATAAAGTAATCATCGTTTACTTTTTGATCGTAAAAAGTGGTTGTTAGTTTGTCATTAAATACTACCACGCGAGGTATGAGCATAGTTTTATCGGAGTGAATGAATTTAGCACTGATGATGTTCTATCATTACCGTGACGTCACAATCTGATGATGAATTCTTATAGAACGCGACAAAACATATCGAAAATAAAGAATAAATGTTCTTGATATCTCACTTGGTTTACGAGATATAGCATGTCAAAAATCAGTAATAGGTATAGTTCCTTGTGCTTTTGGCGACGTTTCTTCTGGTCCAAGCTGTATTTCAACCTAACAACAACCATTAGGAACAAAATAAAGCACTGAAAGTACATTTCCACTGTATAGACACAGTACTTTTGGTGGATTCTTTTCTGGTCCAGGCCGGATCTAATCCTAACCTCTTCACTTGAGGTATCAGAAAAATAAATTCTTTATTTTCGATTTGTCTCGACGAGTTTCATACGAATTCATCATCAAACTTGGCTGTGGCGAAATTTATCTTCTGGTCCAGGTCGGATTTCAACCAACCATGTCAATTTTGCAATATATCTTGAGAACTAAGCGAGATATATACATAAAAAAAAATATTTTGTACTTTCAATTTTTTCTCGTCGAGTTACATAAGAATCCATCATCGAGGGTTTTCGTAGACTGTCCTGAATTAAAACAAATCTCGCAACATTAATTAATCCCTGACTGGCATTAAGATTTCTATTTAACATAATAACAGCATTTTTCTTTGAAAGCAATTTATGAGGCATTTTAATATATTTTTCTCGAGCTTCCAGCCGTGTTAATATGTCATATTTGCGGGACGTTTCGAAGGCGTCCATCTCTGCCTTCATTTTCAACCTGATGTCAATGTTTAACTGTTTGTTTATTCAGCCGCTGCTACGGAAACGGTGGAAGACAAAAACCAACACAAGGCGATTACGTCATCCGCTCTTCTGCTCGAGACCGACGCGAAACTGTTTCAGCATTTTAATCGCCGGGTTCCAGGCCGCACTGAGTTGATAACCAGTGTCCCTGTTGACTAATAAATCAGTTAATCTAATTTCCACAGCCTCTGTAATAACGCTGGCCCAAAAATCTTTGACCCGGGCTAAAATGGTTGTTTTTTCAAATTCAAAAGTGTGACCCTCTTGCACACTATGTTCGGCCACCGCAGATTTTTCTTCTTGCCCAAGACGAACATTTCTGGCGTGCTCTACACATCGCTGAACAATGCATCGCTGTGTCTGTCCAATGTAGCCGCGGCCACATTCACATGGTATATAATATACACCAGGGGTTCGTAAACCTAGGTCATCTTTAACGCTGCCGACCAAGTTACTAATTTTAGTGGGTGGTCTATAAATTGTCTTGACTCCGTGTTGTGATAGCAGTCTACCTATTTTGAAACTTAGGGCACCCACAAACGGCAGAAACGCAAGGCCCTTGGTATCAATCTGATCTCTCCGTCGATTTTCCTTCTGTTTAAACGCACGAGTAATCTGTCCCTGATTATAACCATTATTTAAAAACGTTTTCCGGAGATAGTCCAATTCACCAGCCAGGCTATGTTTGTCACAAATCCTTCGTGCTCTGTGTACCAAGGTAGTTAATACAGAGTTTCGTTGTGCCGGATGATGACAGCTGTTGGCATTTAAATATAAGTCGGTATGGGTAGGCTTCCGATACACAGTGTGTCCCAGCGAACCATCAGCACGTTTAACAACAAGCACATCAAGAAACGGCAGGCAACCGTCCTCCTCCAATTCCATTGTGAACTGAATATTTTCATGGATTGAATTGAGATGCGCAAGAAATTGGTCAAGACTGTTTCTGCCATGGGGCCAAATCACAAAAGTGTCATCGACATACCTATAAAAACACTTCGGCTGGAGTGGTGCGTGGCTTAGTGCCTCTTCTTCAAAAAATTCCATGAAGAAATCAGCAATGACAGGAGACAACGGCGAACCCATTGCTACACCGTCCACTTGTTCGTAATATTCTCCTTCAAACTTAAAATAAGTGGTTGTCAACACATGGTGGAAAATATCAATCATTTTTTGATCAAAATACCTCCTTAACAGATCTAAGGAGTCGACCAAGGGAACACGAGTAAAAAGAGAGACCACATCGAAGCTCACCATTAAATCACCAGGATCTAACTTCATGTTGTCTAAGATTTCCACAAACTCACTGGAATTTCGAATACTGCGATGAGCCTTCCCTACCAATGGGTTGAGAATATCTTTGAGGTATTTAGCCAAAAAGTACGTAGGGCTATCAATTGTACTTACAATAGGTCGCATAGGTACTCCTACTTTATGTACTTTCGGTAGACCGGTAGGAGTACCTATGCGACCTATTGTAAGTACAATTGATAGCCCTACGTACTTTTTGGCTAAATACCTCAAAGATATTCTCAACCCATTGGTAGGGAAGGCTCATCGCAGTATTCGAAATTCCAGTGAGTTTGTGGAAATCTTAGACAACATGAAGTTAGATCCTGGTGATTTAATGGTGAGCTTCGATGTGGTCTCTCTTTTTACTCGTGTTCCCTTGGTCGACTCCTTAGATCTGTTAAGGAGGTATTTTGATCAAAAAATGATTGATATTTTCCACCATGTGTTGACAACCACTTATTTTAAGTTTGAAGGAGAATATTACGAACAAGTGGACGGTGTAGCAATGGGTTCGCCGTTGTCTCCTGTCATTGCTGATTTCTTCATGGAATTTTTTGAAGAAGAGGCACTAAGCCACGCACCACTCCAGCCGAAGTGTTTTTATAGGTATGTCGATGACACTTTTGTGATTTGGCCCCATGGCAGAAACAGTCTTGACCAATTTCTTGCGCATCTCAATTCAATCCATGAAAATATTCAGTTCACAATGGAATTGGAGGAGGACGGTTGCCTGCCATTTCTTGATGTGCTTGTTGTTAAACGTGCTGATGGTTCGCTGGGACACACTGTGTATCGGAAGCCTACCCATACCGACTTATATTTAAATGCCAACAGCTGTCATCATCCGGCACAACGAAACTCTGTATTAACTACCTTGGTACACAGAGCACGAAGGATTTGTGACAAACATAGCCTGGCTGGTGAATTGGACTATCTCCGGAAAACGTTTTTAAATAATGGTTATAATCAGGGACAGATTACTCGTGCGTTTAAACAGAAGGAAAATCGACGGAGAGATCAGATTGATACCAAGGGCCTTGCGTTTCTGCCGTTTGTGGGTGCCCTAAGTTTCAAAATAGGTAGACTGCTATCACAACACGGAGTCAAGACAATTTATAGACCACCCACTAAAATTAGTAACTTGGTCGGCAGCGTTAAAGATGACCTAGGTTTACGAACCCCTGGTGTATATTATATACCATGTGAATGTGGCCGCGGCTACATTGGACAGACACAGCGATGCATTGTTCAGCGATGTGTAGAGCACGCCAGAAATGTTCGTCTTGGGCAAGAAGAAAAATCTGCGGTGGCCGAACATAGTGTGCAAGAGGGTCACACTTTTGAATTTGAAAAAACAACCATTTTAGCCCGGGTCAAAGATTTTTGGGCCAGCGTTATTACAGAGGCTGTGGAAATTAGATTAACTGATTTATTAGTCAACAGGGACACTGGTTATCAACTCAGTGCGGCCTGGAACCCGGCGATTAAAATGCTGAAACAGTTTCGCGTCGGTCTCGAGCAGAAGAGCGGATGACGTAATCGCCTTGTGTTGGTTTTTGTCTTCCACCGTTTCCGTAGCAGCGGCTGAATAAACAAACAGTTAAACATTGACATCAGGTTGAAAATGAAGGCAGAGATGGACGCCTTCGAAACGTCCCGCAAATATGACATATTAACACGGCTGGAAGCTCGAGAAAAATATATTAATATTCAACGCCGTGAAAAATTACGATCCTACAATTTATGAGGCAGTCTCGCAAATGGATCTAGCGATTTGGATGATATTTCATATGTAGATAACGTTTTGGTTTACAAGTTTTTAACACGATTTTAAAAATAAAAAAAAGGAGCAATTTTTGTTTTTGGTTTCTCGAAAACGGCTCTAACCTCATTACGTAGAAGGTTCAGGTACCAGTAAGCATACTGATATTAGTTAAGCTTCTCTTTGGTTAACTGTGCACCTCAAAACGCCTAGGAAGCCTTTTACTTTAATCAAACTTTACTCGAAATCTTGGATATTAAACAGAAATCTAAAGATACCGAGCGAAGATCGGTCACCCAGGTACTATATATATAATGTACCGTGCTCAACATAGGCCTAAGAAATTGCGACATATAGTTGCATAAATAAAAAGAAAAGAGAAGTTAATTTTTTATATTTGTGCGTGAATGAAGATTGGATTTTTATGTTTCTTTTATGTACATAAGATTTTCAGAGAAGTCGGATGTTGTCAGCTAAATGCATGTTCCTGATACGAGCTGATTTACAACTTAAAGGCAGTTAACACACTATATATATAACACGCTATAAATCATAATCGAGGACGTTTCGAGGAAAGACTATAAAAATTTAATGGAGGCAGTGTAGCCAGAAACACGGTTCAGGCCCTTTAGACATCCAGAGTTGAGCCTCCACAACAATCTCATGGGACTTGGGGTTTGTAGTAGTTCGGTATGTAAGGTTTTAATGATTTTTTTTTTTTTTATCCTGAATATCAAACATACAGCTCCTGGTCAGTCGCTCCAGAATACCCGTACTACGACAGCCAAATTTACCGAGCGGGGTGGTGTAACGGTTAGCGTTCTTGCCTCGCATTCGGGAGGACGGCGGTTCGAATCCCCGTCCGGGCATCCAGATTTGGGTTTTCCATGGTTTCCCCAAATCACTCTAGGCAAATGCCGGGATGCTTCCTTCAAAAGTCCATGGCCGAATTCCTTCCCATTCCTTGCCCCCATCCTTGCCCCCATCCTTTCCCGTCTCTAAAGACCTCGATGTTAAAAAGAGACGTAAAGCAGTTAAAAAAAAAGCAGCCAAATTTCATAAAATCATAAGCGTCTGCAAATCCTTATGAGACAGACATCAAGAAATCATGTCGAAAGTAATAACAGATATTTTGTAGGAGCCGAGAACCTGATGATTCTTCAAAAATTGAATACAAAATCCTTTACTGCTACTTCAGTTATTGCATACTTCGGGTAAAGTGGAGAAGGGAAGCCAAATTGACAATGCAGGACTAGATCTCTCAAGGGCTTTTGATAGAGTGAACCAGAAAACGGTGGTAAATAAGGTAAAACTATTGGAGTGGAAGAGAAAGTGATTTGCAGGATAGAAGAATTCTTTAAAGGTAAAAAGCTAAAAGTTAAGATAGGATCAAAAGAAGTGGGAGAGCCACCGGGTAGCGTATTGAAACCATTGCTATTCATTATTCTAATGAATGATTGTGTTGATGGTTATCAAAAGATAGGTTGTTTGCAGGTAAAAGGATCAAAACAGTAGACTGTGAACAGCTGGAGGGCGATCTGGACGGGATATCTTGCTGGGTTGGTAAACAGGGATGAAGATAAATGCAAAGAAGAGTCAGCTTATTAGATACACAGATAAAAAACAAAAGGTTGACAGTGAATACAAGGAAGGGAAAGAATTGCTTGTTGAAGACTTGAAATATAAATATCTTGTCTTAACATTTGATAACAAACTCAACTGGGCAGGACACATTGGACAGGTAGTAGGAAATGTTTCATTTGTTGGAGAGATTGATGAGGGGCTGTACCAGGGAGGTAAGGGAATTGGGATACAATACTTTAGTCAAACTATTGCTTGAATACGCTAGTGTAGTATGGGACCCACATTTTGGATATAAAATACAAGAGTTGGAGGGAGTACAAAGAAGAGGTACTAGATTTGTCTCTGGAAATTACCGCACAATACAATCAGTAGACTTACTGATATGTTAAAGGAGCTGAAATTGGACTCATTGGAAAACAGGAGAAGGATGAATACAGAAATGGTAATGTATAAGGCATGTATTGATGAGGAGGGGTGGATAGGTATGGTAGAAAAATTAGGAACGGTGCATGCAAGGAAAAAGATTATCATGATCCCAAACTGGCATTCGATTTCATACATGAGGGACGATGGTGTGGGAAGATTTTCTTCTCGAACGTGAGGGATAAGAATAAATTACCAAGATAAATTATGAATAATTTACTAAATCGCTGAAAGAATTTAAAGTTGAAAATAGCGGAGGGCATAAGTAGGTGGGAAAAAGGAAAAATAGGTGTGTAAGTAAATTGCCACCGGTGCGTGCACTTCATCGCAATTAAATGAAATTAAATCTTGTAACTAACTCTTTGACTATAGATCTGGAAATTAGAGCTGAGCATGACAGTTCATGTGAGATGTTCTGAACTAAACCTCCGTTACGTTGTCTGTGATGGTAAACCCTCTCTTCGCCTGATCAATATTCCCAGCGTTACCTCGTACACACTCAAGACCTTGAACTCTTGCTACTGTCACTTTTGAGAGAGCGTTTTCTCCTCTTATCTCTCTCGGAAGTGATGGATGGTTTCCCTTCACTTTCCAACTCATTAACCGTCGCTTAGTAGGTGAATTATTTATCGCGTTCGCCGAAGACACGGTGCGATAAAGTTACTGCACAATACCCTGAAAACATGGCGTAGCTAAGATCTTTTCAAGCAATAAAGGGTCAGTAGTAAAGAACTGATATTACCAGCGATATTTTTCCGATAACTAGAGTGGAAATTTTCGATATTATTTTATAAAGTAAAATTTTATATCGACAAATTGTTTAAAAAAAAAGTTATTCCTGTTAAGAGGAAATGATGCACACCTATTTGAACTGTCTGGTAGCTTAGTGGTTATTTTCTTTAAACATAATCCTTTCTAAAACAATTTTACATATATACGTAAAAAAAAAAAAAAAAAAATATATATAAAAAAAAAAAAAAAAACGCAGTCGGAAAGAAATATTGGTAAACATAGCCAGAGAATGCTGAACTGGAGAGAGAAAAAGGGAGGAAGGAGTGGAATAAAAAATAATAATTAAAAAAGTGGTTAACGCGCTAGCTGTCAACGATTCAGTCCCGGGTTCATAATCCAGTATTTTTAAGAGGTCTGCATTATCATATGAGCTATGCCAGAACGTTCCGTGGTTCGAATTCCACGTTAAGCTGCTTTTAGGTCCAGTTATGATAACTGGAAAATATTTGTGAATGCGCTCCATGGCAATTTAAAAAAAAAAAATAATAATATATTGTAAACTTAATTCTTTGCAAAACTCTAATTGCAAACAGACTTTAAATAACAATTCATTTGAAAGCTTTATATCTGACAGCAAGACACGGGTGTCTGTGAAAGTAGAATGTTCATTGCAAGGAAAAAATACAAAAAGATTCCACAATGAAACAATTGAAACAGTAATTTTTAAATCGACAATAATTTGAAGTTTGTCTTTGTTTGTACATTCTGCTCTGCTTCGTTTATTAAAAAAAAAAATAGTTTGAATTCAGAACGTAGCTACTAAATGAAATATGTGAAACAGAAGTTTCCATTTGAATTGTCTTAGACTAATAATTCAAGTAGGATAAAGCAACCGTACCTGAACTGCACAGTGAAGCTAAATTCGAAATTTTAGCAACTTCTAACAGTTATTAGTGATCTCAGTGAAATATTCGCAGACTGGAAATACTAAGAGATTTCGAGTTAAAATGTAAATTATCACTGAAAACTAACAGAAGACAACTAATTTACATTATTTATTACTTACAGGTAGGCCTATGTGCTTTCTTGATGTTATTAATCTATTTCTAGCACTACATACGCAGTACAGCACAAAACATTTGCGCAGATTCTTTTGTACACGAGTACAAATTCTTTCCAGACCATCCTGATTGTGGTTTTCCTTAGTTTTCCGAAATAAGTACAAGCGGATGCCTGGATGGTTCCTTCAAAAGACCGTGGCCAAATTCCTTCTCGTTTCTTGTCCCCCACATTTTCCCACCGACTCTAATGACCTTGACGTCGATGAGCCGTCGAACCCCAAGGGTTTTACAGAACAATCCCTAAAATTCTTCAGAATTCGACCTACCAGACACAATCTAGAATTAGGTTTACCTTACAATAGACGATATGTGTTGACGGCGTTTCCTGTTGCACTGCAGTACAATCACAATTTTTTTTTTTTTATTGCTTTACGCCTCGTCGACGGCTAAGGTCATTAGAGGCGGGGTGGGACTGGGAACAACGAGCGGGAAGGAATTCGGCCATAGCCTTTTTGAAGGAATCATCCCCGGCATTCGCCTTGAGTGATTTGGGGAAACCGTGGAAAACCCAAATCTGGAAGTCCGGACGGGGATTCGAACCCGCGTCCTCCCGAATGCAAGGCCAGAACGTTAACCGTTCACCCACCAAGCTCGGTTACAAAATTCAATAAATAAACCAAAATTTCTTTAGTTACTGTATTCAAAGGCTGGAACTTTAATAATGGCCACATTGCTGTAGCGACACCATGCAACTGAATGAAATAATGTCGCTTATATTAAACGTTAGATGAGGGGTGGCCAACCAGTGAGATTCATCACACTTTTCCAAAATATAACTTTATAATGGCCAAAGTTGTGAAAAACAATGAATTAAAAATACATTATTTATGCATCCATATATTCAAAAGTTAACTGTAGAAATTATGAGTATCATTACTATTATATTATCTATGTTTACATGTAAGAATAATACTAAACACAATAATAATAAATCACTATGTTTCAATTTTTCACTCCTAAAAAGTGTCTGTAGTGGATCTAAATCTAATATGGGGATATATGATTTTGTATGCTGCCCCCGGAGTTATGATGTACTTCCACAGTGGCCCGCAAGACCATTTGGGTTGGCCATCCCTGCGTTAGATGCATACCTACCTTAGCTCGCAGCAAATGGACTCTCCAGAATAGTCAATAGCAGAAGCCGAGAAATGTTTTAATCACTGTCGTAAAGCTAGTAGAGAAGAATCATTACTGCACGCGAAGAAAAGAATGAATTACTTCCTTGAAAACACTAACATCTCGAGCTCGAATCAACGGTCTTTGAAAAAAAAAAAAAAGAATAGAAGTAAGTTTGTTAGGTGACGAAAACGCCACCCAGCTTTTTTCTTGGAGAGAGTATAATCCGAAGTCAGAAAGATTCTATTCTGTTGCAATAACACTATACAACGGTAGGTATTTACTTTTGCGATATTAAGAAAATGTACTACTTGGTCGCCTTTAAGCTAACCTATAGGACGCTTCTATCATATCTTACACGATGTTGTTCTGAAAAATTATCGGCGAAGATGAAAATGCCTTTGAAAAAGTAAGAATTACAAAATTTCACCGAAATTATGTCTATATATAAAAAAATTGTCAATAAATCATAAATTTTTTTATTATAGTTACGACACAGTATAATGTATAGAGTGATATTTCATCCAGATCTACAGGTTTTGGATATGTCTGTACTGCGTACATCGGTGTGTTGCGTAGATACTGAACCAATGGCACATATGTTATCAATTTTTTGTTTGCGCAGCTGCGGCGTACTAGGATCAATGTACTGTTCCCTTCATGCTTTCTGCGTTAGCAGTTCTTAACATAACTCTACAGAGACGAAAGATTAGATATTTTAGTAAATCTCTATCGAAAACAGCCTTCGTTTGCAAAGAAATGGTATGGCATAATATTTATTTAACTCGGACCATTTGTGAAACGATACTTTTATAATGTTATGGAAAAAATGATAGTGTGTGGTTAAGACGAGACAGTAGAATACAAGAGAAAAATATTTTATGTGCCAGAGCAATGGAGTTGGAAACGCGGACAAACGTTGTGTCTGGGACAGTGGTTCCAATTTGTACCACCAGGGGTACGTGAGGTTGCCTCAAGAGATACGCGCGGTTAAGGTAATCATTAGGATGATTGAAAAAACGAAATAACTACTCAAATATTACTAACGTCAAAATATGTTTTCAGACATTCAAACTGTGTGCGTGTGTGTGAACTATATTATTGTAAAGCTATGATTGTGCGAAGTAGTCGACAGGGATGAATGCAGCGGCACAGGCCCATAGTAGAGACATGAAACTGAGTTTTTGGTCGAGCAACAGCATCATGAGTGCATAAAAATGCTGATTGACCCTTTATGGCTGCAAAAATTGGTACTTGTCAGATATTTCCACCGGAGTAAAGACCAACGCCAGGATATAGCAATATTTACTATGCAGGAGAAAGTTTAATCAACTAATAAAAAACAAGTCTCGCTGAACGTCTGTGGTTGAAAAATGTAAATATGACCATTTTTCGTCTTCTTCGAATTTGAATGAAGATACAAAATCAGCCTTTTAATGTCACTTGTAAAATCTGTCGACAGAGTTAGGCAGCTATTTTTCAGAAATATCGCCGTAATGGAAATGGATAAAGAACCCTTTCACAAACTATTCCACCGACCAAGAGGAACAAATATACATTTCATGCAACTGTAGACGCTTTGAGTCGTTTTGCAGAGTAATAACCGGTAAATTTTTGGGATGAACTAAAACAATTTATCATGTTAGAAAAGCAGCAATAATATTTTTACTATCATTTTGCACGACGTACATTTGGAAGAGCGTATTTTCTGGCAAAGCAAACATGAAAAAAAAAATCGATCTACGGCAATTGAGGCAATGGCCCACAATATACAGATGAAAACCAAACATTGCCGTTGACTTGAACTCGAAGATGATTTGAGTTTCAAGCTCGATAAACAGCTACCAAATATCTCATATTTGCGGAAAGAGAAACGTCCCATTAAACTTAAATAAACGATTATGATTTTAATTATTACCAAAATTGTTATGACAATTTTGGACATTTGTTGATTTTTTTTGTGACGTTTGATATTGGATTTTTTTTTTCATTTATTTTGTTGGCATTTGGACTTGTACCCATACAGCCACCTTCGTTTTACAATTTAACATCTCATATTATAACAATAATAATATCATGCAGTTGGCTCTTTTCATTATACAGAATAACATCAATAGAATACCAATAAAATTACCATTTTCGTTTTACGCAAGAACATCAACAATATAACAATGGTAGATCGTGCATTAGACATTTTTGTATTACCGAATACCACCAGTCATTTATCAATAATAATATCATACCATTAAGTGCATGTTATTTACAATTGATTTAAATTGTAATACCCATATTTTCTATATGCAGATACAAAATCTTATAAACCGTATAATCATCAGATGCAAGGAGTGAGGTAGCTTAAAATTTAACAAATTTCGAAAAACGTGTTTCATTTTTTATTTATAATTTTACCTATAAGGGGTACGCGAGGTTGAGCTCATTTTTGAAGTGGTACTCGGCAAAAAAAATGGGAACCACTGGCGTGTTTAGTTGCTTATACATTATTAGTATTTTCGTCTATGGATAATATCTCATTGTCGTTAAAAAACACGAATGTGCATCTAAATGTCTGAAACCACGAGGCTAGCAAATATTTTCCTCAGTGACCCTGAAATTGTTGGAATCATGGAAGATATCTTGGGAACACACACACACACACACACACATATATATATATATATATGTGTGTGTGTGTGTGTGTGTGTGTGTGTGTGTGTGTATATATATGTGTGTGTGTGTATATATATATATATATATATATATATATATATATATGTGTGTGTGTGTGTGTGTGTGTGTGTGTGTGGCTCACAGGATGGATTTTTTCTGCTGACCGGAACTGATATCTATTTACATTGGGATGACCACAGCGTTAATAATTTTTGGAAACCCTTCGTATATACTTTTTTGGTAGTATGATGTATAACATTAATCCTAAATCTTTTAGTACTTTAATGAAGGTCGATGATCCCAAATAACTGATCTTCAAATTGAAATAGAAAACAAAATTGTCAGTTAGAGATAACATGACTGATTGCCATGATCAGGTATGTTGTATCAATCGATTCCCTGTCATTCGAATGTTGATGCCAAAAAATACATTGTCAAATATTCAGAACAGTTTCAGAGAACTGCGGCACCTTAAAATAAATAGAAGTCTGTTAAGATGAATTTAAGTAAGACATATTATTTGAGGCACAAGGGTGTGGGAAAATTCTCTTTTTTAGGTAATGGTATCATGGGAAATGATGAATATATTACCGAAAAATTTGAAAGAATTTAAAGTTAAAATTTGTAGAGGGCAAATGTAGATGGGTGTAGGAAAGTGGGAAGATGGGTGTGTAGGGAAATTGTCACCGGAGCGTGTGATCCATTGCAATTAAATTAAATTAAAAAATAGTTGCAAGGATATTGTCGCAAATGGTCTTTTACTACCAAATTGCTACAACTTTTGCTTCAGGTGGTTGGTTTGTTTCTACGTAGAAGATTCGGATAACTGAATGACTTCCGATATATGGACTCATCCACTACCGCCAGTAGCCTCCTAATAAAACTGTGTAGAGTTTGGAGATGGAATCAGGGGCGTAGCTACTATGGGGCTAGGCGGTGCAGTGCACCGGGGCCCCTACGCTCAGGGGGCCCCCAAGCATACCTCTGGGAGCCCCAAAGCGCACCTCTGGAGGCCCCAAAGCGTACCTCCGGGGCCCCCTTTTTTTGGGGCCCCTAAGCACAACTTTAGGGCCCCATCCTCAGCTCAGGGGGTCCTTACCAGCAACACAATGCAAAAAAAGGTCGCCCATCTGGCCTGAGGGCCCAAAATATTTTTTGCACCGGGGCCCTTGTTGACCTAGCTACGCCATTGGATGGAATGGACAAGGTGTGTTTCGGAAACAGTAATGGTGCATGTCTGTACCGAGGAAATCTTGTAATATAAAGTTTCTTATTCGTTGATAAAACATTCAGCACTTAGAATAGTTTCTAGCTTAATCTCTGTGTTGGATTACTCAAGATAAAGAAATACATTCAATATAAACATTCTACAAGTGAAAGCAAGAAAAACCGAGCTTGTTGGGTGAGCAGTAACGCTCCGGCCTCGCAATCGGGAGGACGCGGGTTCGAATCCCCGTCCGGACATCCGATTTGGGTTTTCAATGGTTTCCCCAAATCACTCCAGGTCAATACCAGGATGCTTCCTTTAAAAGGCCATGGCCGAATTCCTTCCTGTTCGTTGCCCTCCATTCTTTCCCGCCTCTAACGAGGCGTAAAACAATAAACAAAAAAGCAAGAAAAGTTAGAAGCTTGCATCAGTGAATAAAGACTATATACTGGTCGAGATGATAGTAACACATAAAAGTAAGAAACTAAAAAAATTATTTACGCATGTGATACTCAACAGCTGCAGCAAATTTTGTAAACAAGCTAATAAATATTAGCTGTGCTGCTGTAGTAGCCTGTTTATCAAGCACTCAGTGCCCATAATAGCAACTGTTTTGGCTGTGTCGTCCTTGGCCGCCAGATATTTCTGCTTGGAACGCCTTATCGTCTCCGCTATTGGCCAGGTCTTGGCAGCACAGTCACACAATTTATTTCCGAGCAAATGTAAACACGCCGTTTTGGCCGCTTGTTCTTTCCCGGACAGATGAGTCATATGCCCGTAGTTCGCAGACAGCTCCAAACAAATTTGTGTCTGGCCGTAAATCTCCTTAATGCGGCTCTATATCGGAACCTAACGATTGGTCATTCCAGTTTAAGCCGTAATCCTGCCTCAATACGTTTTGGCTATTAAGAGATCATTTTGTGTCCCAATTTCAACAGAACATGGAATGAAAATTCTGTATGCTATTATGTATTACCGAAAGCTCCGTAAAACAATACATAACAGAAGGCTGCTTGCTACAGAGACTAAAAAAAATTGAACTGATTGAGAAATACAAAATAGTTTTTTTTTAATATTTGTACAAATTTTCCTGCTTCGAATGTGCAATATTTTCATCTTACTACCACTGTCACATAAAGGACGGGAAATGAGCAATATCAAATCTATAAGAAAATTTTGATGTAAGTAGGAATTTGATTGCAAAATGGAGTTGCGTTACTATCTTTGGATACTGACAGTGGTTCGAAGTCACTTCTTTGGAAATTTTATAGTGGCGAGTCAAGTTCCACTGCGTCGAATTTTTTACATTAACGTCTTTACCCTTATTTTTGGACCTTTCGTCAGAGTTTTGTGAAATGTAGACAGTTTTTGGTTCCTCCCTGCAACACATGACATGTCAGCGGCCATCTTCACTGGGAATGTCCATGTTCCATCACGATCCAAACCATTTTGGAACGTTGGTCTTTGGCAAACCAACATTTAACCATGCGGAAAACCATAGTAATCTCAATACCGCCCAAGGAATCATACATAAACAGATTTTTTGACAATTTCGTTTGTTCAATATTGGCTGAAGATGCTTGATGTTGTAGACGCCTGTCACATTGAAATTGGGTTGAAGCGGCCTGGAAAGTACCACCGGTAAGATCATCTCAGCGATAGTCCGGAGGTCGTGTTGACGGTTCGGAGGCATTATGACTTCTGGATATTATGATATTTAGCGCCAGGGATTAAAGTACGGAATTCAGTGGATTGCATTGAAAGAACACGAAATTAAACGGTAAAGATTTTGCATTAAGAAACCATACAAAAAATGGCAAGTGATTTGGGGAAACCATGCGAAGCATGTAACTTTTTTTAAAGAGTTGCGGAATTATTGGTCTAATTTCCGGGGAGTGGTATGGTAAGGTACTCACAGTATTCAAAACACCCTGTTTAAAACGCCCTTCATGTAACGAAAAACTGGCGTCAAGGTTGCGGGAAGCCTGAGGTATCTCCCTGTCTCTCGTGGAAGCCTGGGAATTACATTGTCAGCAGATTCACAATCTTACACATGGAGCTCTGAACAATGAGGAAAGAAACTCCCAGCAGATGTCACTAGGAGAGCTTCAACCTGCACGAATCAGTCAAGGTAATGCATAAACAGCCGTCAACACTCGTCCCCTTTTCTATTTATTTCGTGTGAGGATTCCATAAACTGGGTATTACTTCTCAATATTTCACTAAGCATTATCACGAATCAGAGCGACGACTTTTCTTTTCGAGTTTTTTTTAGAGAGAGAGAGCTTTTATCTGATTTTATGTTCGTATTTGAGTAATTTTTTTGTAAAGAATTATCCAAGTATCAGTAAACGTTGTGATTCTCCTTTCCTTCCGGATTTCATTTCTAATGTCATTTTCACAATAATAATGAAACATGTTATTTTCTTCTCAGCGCTGTATCAGACACAAAAATCTGAATTTTTAGATGATTTCTGAGACAAACCCACGTTTGTTGTTCCATCTGACGTAAATCAATTAGCAAAAAAAAAATTAAGTCATGCGTTACGGCATTGTGACAGTCAGTGTGAATTCACTGCCGTCACCTTGAAGAAACGTAGTTTGACACAGTGTCCAGCGATACAAATAAAACTATCAGCACAACGAATAAGACCTTTGACCCAGAGTTGACACTTCAATAACTGGCCATTGACACCGCCAACTGGGCTGCAGTTACCACACTGACATTCATAACAACCGCCAGTTGACCCTCGGATCCAATAACTACCTTGGGGAACAGTACTTTATTGCTCCGAGCAATAAAGCATTTATTTGGGAATTGTTCGCGTTCCGTATTCGGCATAACAGTTTTACAGACCATATATACATGCTAAACGAGTAAAAAACCTATTACACTATTATAAAATAATAATTTCTTCGAAACTCAGGTGTAGCAAAGGATTTCTATACAATTACGTATTTTTAGTCATTTTAAATCTTAATTTTCATACACAAAAAAGGTTATAAATTTTATTTAAAGTAGCAGTATTTGGATGACCGATCTTCGCTCAGTATCTTTCGATTTCTGTTCAATATGCAAGATTTTGAGTAAAGTTTGATTAAAGTAAAACGTTTTTCTTGATGGCTTCCTAGGCATTTTGAGATACACAGTTCCTTGTTCTAACCAAAGAGAAGCTTAACTAACATCAGCAACTTACTGGTACTTGAAACTTCTACGAGATGAGATTAGAGCCGTTTACGAGAAAACAACTGCAAGAATTGCTCCTTTTTGTTTGTTTGTAAAATCGTGCTACAAACTTGAAAAGCATAACGTTATCTAAATATGAAATTTCGTCCAAATCGCTAGAGCCATTTCCGAGGTCGTCTGGTTTACCACCACATAAATTGCTTTTAAAGAAAAATGCTATTATTATGTTAAATACAAATCATAATGTTTATCAGGGATTAATTAATGGCGCAAGATTTGTGCTAATTCACTTTGACGAGTACATCATCAGTGATTAATTAATTTATTCCGATAAAGCTATGCTCATACCTCGCAGTAACTTTGCCTCTCCAAATGATAAGAAAACAAAGACGTAACCTTCGTTATGAACATTAATAAAGCACAAGGTCAGACGCTTCAAAAGGCAGGATTGTATTTATCAGAACCTGTTTTTTATCTGGACACCCATACGTGGCTTTTTCACGAGTTTGTAGATTCATTAATATTTTTATTTTTGTGTAAAAGTTGCATACGGTCAAAAATTCAACGATGATCTAGTTTGGTAGAAGTTTTGTAAAGAAACGAAGATTGAAAAAAGGTCATCTAAGAAAGCTAATATTTTTTAAACATCTACTTTTTAAATGTTTCACAATTAAACATGAAGTATTCAGTGTAAATACTTTTTACCGTAAAGATATTTATTACTACTCTTCAAAATAAAATACATTTCATTAATTAATACTTGCATTTACTTATTTCCACATTGTTATACTACCATTCGGCCGGTCAACTAGCGTACAAGCATTATTCGTTTAAAGTTATAAGAGTTCCTTGCTGTAATCAAAGAGAACTTACCAGCTTACTGGTACGTAAAAAATCTACTACATGGCGTTAGCGCTGTTTCCGAGATACCAAATACAAGAATTACTAATTTTTGTAAAATCGCATGTTTGCAGGGAAGACACCTATTTAGGTAAACTTAAAAAACAAAACTTTACCTAAAAATGAAATTTCATCCATATCTCTAGAGCCGTTTCCATGATCCCAAATATAGAATAACTACTCGTTTAAAGATATAAGATATCAATTATGTTTATTTAGAACAATACAACCATTTTTTTAATTCCATATTGTTAAACCAAATATTTGAAACTTCCACTTCAAACATTTGCAGTGAACATTCGTCAGAAAACTGATTTAACGTGAACTAAATCAACTGTAATAATTTAAATCCCAGCCACAGTAATCTAAATCTGCCACAGCTAAAAAATAGTCTGAAACAATATCACAGAGCTATGTTCGACAGAGATCGAACCGATGAACTAAAAGGCTGTGTATGGAGAATGAAGTACGCAAAAGTATTTAGCAAAAATAACAGATGTGATAGCAATTATTAAGTTAGATATTAAGTAAGTTGTAGTTTGTAATGTATATGTGCAGATGAAGAGATTGTCAGAGATGATAACATCTTAATCTGTACAAATATATTACAAACTACAACTTACTTTTGAGGAAAGTGTCGTAAATGGTTCCTTCAAAACGCTATGGCCATATTCTCTCCCGCTCCTTGCCCCCCGTCCCTCTCCATCCCTAATGACCTTGACGTCGACAAGCAATATATCTTCTTTTTGGATGTGTGAAAATATTATTATATTATGCCTCGAGTAAGAGATTGTTGATACCAGTCTGAGTTATCTTTCGATTTTTTCATCCATTTGATTTAACTGAGATGGTGTCTCGCCTATTCCAACTTCTGTCCTTGTCAGTATGAACTTATTCTATGTATTCAGCACACTGCTGTTCAGTTTGTACCTGTCGAACTCCTAAATCTTGTTTCCTCTTTCTCGTTATCATATAAACGGTTACCACCAAGCGTTTCTGATGTTAATGCTAGCTTTTTTTTTCATATCCCGCAAATGTTGTTTGTTCTTTCTAACGGCCTCTGCTCCGTTTGCTATAATTTCTTTCCACAATTTTTTCCTCTTGTTTCACATGTGTTTTTGTATTATTTTCTTCCATTTCTTGTTTGTTTTCTTTCTCAAATATAGGTATAGCTGTTTCCCTTAGGTACCTTAAAAATGTTGTTTTTTTCGTCTTATCATTCACAAAAATATTTACGTTTTTATCAAATGTTGTTGGCTATTCTTTCCTTCCGTTATCCCGAGTAAAATGTATAAATATGAACTGTTTTTTAAAAACCGATTTTGCACTTGGTATTAATTATTAAATTTGCTTAAATTTATGTTAGTGGAGTGAATACTTTTCCACATTTTAAACTCAAGAACAGTGGTTTGATTTTGTCAGTAACTGCCGGAATTTCCTCGAATTTTAAGAAAAAATGTTTAGTGCTGCAGACTTGAACTAACGAGAATACCAGCCTGTTGATAATTGGTTAGTTTCCTTTCCCCTATCATCTCGGTTGACCCTTTTTCTTCACGAGCATGAAATGATTATTATACATTTTTATAGATCACACCGTTAAGTATTAGAAAGTTGAAGTGAAATAATAAAATCGGTAATTTTACTGGCAAATATAGTATTTAAAATCTGCATCACCATCTAACTGATGACTGGAAGTATTAATATCATGCTCGGACACCTCAACTTACTTACAGAAGCAGGAAAATGTCTCGTGTTTTATAGTATTTTTGCTACGAGGCTATATAATTATGTATTGTCAACTATTAATGGATGTACTCAACGTATACTAGACTAAGCATGATATATACGACACTTAATTAAAATCAGCCATGTCGGAGGCCTGAATCGAACCAGCGACCTCTGCAACGCGAGGCTAACTGGAGTCTACAATGTCTCGTGCTGCTATCGTGTGATTAGTTTTCTCTGATTTCTTCCTCTCGCTCCTGTAGGCGAAGAGGAGGCTCTTTCGCTGATATTTTTTTTTTATTATTCGAACCCGCGTCCTTCCAAATGCGAGACCAGAACGTTAACCGTTCACCCACCACCCTCGGTCTCTTTCGCTGAAACGATGGAACAATCTGATTACTTCTCCTGGCACACTTTATTATGATTAATTACAGTAGTTTTATTGCCGTCAACGGGCATGAGTTCTAGAAATCAAACATTATAAAATCAGCTTGATAGGTCTGTAATATTGCTTTAAGTCACTAAGCCGCATTCAATACTGCTAAATAAGAAAAAAATGAAATTACAAATCAGTACTAAACTCACACTTAACCGAATTAATAGTGAGTTCATACTAACCTCTGTATACAGTTGGTGATCCATAGTGGTAAGCTCAAGATTTTCTTCTTTTCTGGAACTTCACTACTCATTCAGAGTATTGTGTACAAGGGACGGGAAGGAAATCGGGCAGTCTTAGTGCAGAAACTATACCGGCATTTGATTGCGACAGAATACTGGAACATAGAAATCTGGGCCGAAGACAGAAACAGATGCAAACAAACTGACGCTGTGGAAACACGAATCGGCATGAACATATTAACAGGAATCTCTAAATGGGGTCACGTTGTCGAAGAATGTTGACACTCTTATTATGAAAACACATATTAAGCAAAAAGGATTTCACACGGCTTGACGTTGGCCATGATTCATGGTGTACATACTCTGCAGTAAGGAGTGACTAATTTTAAAGCTGACGTTTATCAGGACAGAGTGTTTGCAGTGCAGACAGTATTGCGAAACAGCTTGATGAGACAGCCAGACGCAGTGTCAAGGTGTTTCAAAATATTTTCACTGCCTGCTGGATCTTGGTGCCGTGACCAACAGCACGTACTGATGTAGTCCAAAGATTCGAATGTAATACTGCTCTTTTTTAGGGGCATCTTAAGCATCTCAGGTGGTTGTGACAACCTGGTGGTGTTCGGCGCCTGACACGGGGTTAGGTTATTGGAATCCTGGTTGTCAAAGAAATTTTTATCGTCAGCATTTGTTAGCAGAAAAACTGGCGTCGGTCTTCTGCTGCCATATCCCATCAACGACAAATTTCGCTGCACTTCCCGCATCGTCATGTAGCGCATTGGGTGTTGCTGCTGTTTGACTGAGTGTCGCACCGAGGGTGGTGGTGTAACGGATAGCGTTCTGGCCTTGCATTCGAGAGGACGGCGGTTCGAATCCCCGTCCGGGCATCCAGATTTGGGTTTTCCATGGTTTCCCAAATCACTCCAGGCAAATGCCGGGATGCTTCCTTAAAAATGCCATGGCCGAATTCCTTCCCATTCCTTGCCCCCATCCTTTCCCGTCTCTAAAGACCTAGCTGTTGAAAGAAGTAAAGCAGTAAAAAAAAAAAAAAAAAAAAAAAAACTCAGTGTCGCTTGTCTGTCAACTCAGCCACTTCTACGCAGACGTTGCTGGTCATGGTCATTAAGTAGACGTGGTTGGCCACTGCGTTGTCCATGCGGTACGTAGTGCCCTAAATTACATATTCACAGCCACCTCTTGACACTGTGCATCAAGGAAATAGAAATATTGAATTCACGAACAATTTCCGAAACGAAATGTCCCATGCGTCCAAAAAATACGCAGCGTCATTTTGGCCTCCTCTGAACCCTCCCTTCCCCACATGTGGCCTGACGTGGCTTCTACCTCTACCCTCCCCACCCCTCATCTCTCTATTGCTTCCAGAGGACATTTTGCACTGTTTTCTCTTAGGGGGCGTCCATTAATTACGTGAGGTGTTTTTCCGTAATTCCGGCCCTCCCCCCCTTTTCTGGTGAGACTTCGTGAGATCTGGTCGAACCCCTCCCCTCTAAAATGAAGTGAGATTTTGACCCCTTCCTACTATTCGACCTCGTAACTTTTTGAGACTTTTTTTTTAGGTCTCATGCTTCCGAGGGCGGTTATCCCCACACTAAGGTCGGGTTTTGGACGAAATACCCCCCCTAAAGTCGACTGTCTCGTCATTTGTAGACTTTTTTTTAACTTTATTGTACTACAAGAATTTCAAAACCTCACGTGAGATTTACGTTGACCTCCCCCCCCCCCCTCCTTCTTGGTGAGGTTTCTTGAGATTTCGCCGGACCTCCTCCCCCTTATTTCAGCTCACGTAATTAACGGACGCCCCTGATTATAATATCTTAAATTACATACGGAGATAATTAAGTGACGGAAATAAATATTTACAGGCTGTTGTTTGTTCTGTATCTTATTTTTAAATGTGGCAAATAATCTGAATTAAACGCTACGTGGCGTTGCTCCAAACCCCCCCCTCCATCCCTCCACGTAGCTTAGCTTAGTTTTCTACCCAACCCTCCCCCTCCCCTAGACTGAGCCACATAGTTTAAGAAAGCTTCCTAACTACCATTCCGCGTTCAAAATCAGTTAATTCATGTCTTCCAGCCGTAATAACGTGAGTAAATCTTTCATGTGACTCACCTGAGTGGAAATGAAAATTGTAAGCACGGAAGATTTGCATGGTGCTACCGCCATCTGGATATTTTCATCTTCCTATCAAGGTCGGCGCTAGGATTCTAGGGCTCCGGGTAAGCTTCCTTATGCCCGTTGTCCCCCCCCCCCCTTGCCCCATCCGAAAATTTTTTTACTTTAAACTTCGGTTTTCTGATAAACCTTGAAAATTTTAATGCAGAAATGTTCAAAATCAAAGGTGCAGATTTTAAAACTTGCGTTTGTTTTCTATTTAGATAGTCACCCCGTAAGGGGGCTCGGGCCCCGAGTCCTTCTGCCCCTCTTACCCCTCCATAACGCTGTCCCTGCTTCCTAACCCATAACGTTTGGCTCTTAAGTATAAGAATCTAAATTTCCTTTAGTGTCAAATTAGATAACTTTTGTTATGTCAGTAGTAAAAAAAACTGAGTATGTCAACCTTTTTGGAAGTTTACGAGACCGAATTCATAAATTTCAATTGTTTCTTTGTCGATAAATCACGATAATTTCCAGTCCTGACAATGCGGAATTCTCATTGTGCTTTGTTCATCAGTTAATTCCTAAGTTGCCCGTATCATTGAAGTTTCGAAGCTTGCGAATATTTCATTAAATGTCTTTCATCGATTTACTTTGAGTTTTCTGTTCAGTTAAAGCAGTGAAATGCTCATTTCAAACACATGGCTGTCGGACGATTTCAAGCTCTGGTTTACGAATTAGTAGGGACTCGAAGAATCATCCACGCTGCATTCTAGTCTCAACAGCACCAGATATAGTTTGGTATAATATGGAGCATAAAACATAGCTGCTTCACAACTATGAACTTGATCGGTTATTAAAGTTTCTTTTGGAAGCTGCATGGCGACTATTGTACCTTCACGAGAGAGTGGTCGTTATAGCCGAAACGCTAAGTATTCTGGTAAAGAAATGGAAGAAATAAATAAATTTCATATTGTGTTAAGAAATACGCCACTAATTTTCAAGACGTATGAAACATGCTCGGGCTTCCCAGCGGTGAAGATGTAATGTTTCAAAATCTGTTTCCGACTTCATCCAATGGAGAACAGTCCGGTTGCTTGTGCATATGCCCTTATGTACACTCATACAGGTTACGGGTGGCCTGTGACGTAATAGTCAAATGCGGTTCTCGGTGAGGTGGGGGAAAAGGGAGGGTCAGTAGCAAGGTGGGGCGAGTACGGTAGTGGGGCGGGAGACGAGGTGGGAGAGGACGTGCGGAAAACCAGAGACAATATATCAGAGAACAATGAAATTCGAAGTTATGCTCATTCCACTTCGGATGTTGACATCTAGCCCAAACCAGAAAAGAGGACTTTACAGAATTGACTTGGAATCCAAACCTCCAGACGTACTTCGCACAGACAAAACAGCCAGAGGCGAAGACTGGGTTAAGTACTGGTTAAAAAGTCTGGCTGTCACCGGGGAATTCTTCACTCTCGCTCAATCACGTTCTCACTTTATGGCATAACAACAGGACGAAAATACACCACTTACTTTTTTAGTGCCCGTACTGGTATTCGCCTAGAATAATTTAGTGGAAAATTTGAGAACACTCTCTCAGTGATTGCCTGAGACTTGAATGCAGACACATAAAGGAGCGTCCATAAACCACGTATCTCCATTTTGTGAACCCCCCACGTAGCTCGGCGTGGCTCTTGCCTGAACCCCCCCCCCTCCCCACCCAAAGTAGTACGTTGCTTTTTTCCCCTATAGATTCCAAAAGATATTTTGTACTGTTTTCTCTTGTCAGACTATCGTAAATTACATACGGAGATAGTTAAATGACAGAAATAATAGTTCACATGCTGTTGTGTGTTCTGTGTTCTGTACCATATCTTAACTGTGACAAATAATATGAATAACAAGCTACTTGGAAACACCCTCCCCCCACGTAGTTCAGCGTAGTTTCCAACCAACCCCTCGTCCCTCCCTTCTAGACGGTGCCACGTAGTCAGGGCCGGTGCTAGGAATTTCGGGCATCGGGTAAAATGGGCGACCTTTTTTTTTAGCTCTACAAACTAGCCGGGCGACAATAGGCGGATTCTTGGCATCGAGGCCTGGGGCCTCTGCAGCCGCTGATCGGAGCCCCCCATCAGCCGGCGGGCCCGGGTACATTTGACCAGCTTACCCCCGCCCGGCCCTGCACGTAGTTTATGGACGCTCCCTAAGAATGTCGGTCCACATCTGTATAGAGCTGTAGCAAACCGTATATACTCGTTACTGAGTAACGGGCTCATAGCCTGACTCAAGGTACCGAATCGTTACTCACAAATTCATTTTTTTACTCGTATTTGTCGTATACTTGTAGGCGTCAGATTGATTCGATAAACGAACGAACACGACCTGTCAGGCGGGAGTTGAAACGGTTCGCCCAGCGATTGAATGAGCAGATGTTTATTTTGAAATTAGTTGATTTAAGTGTGTTGCGATTGTGATATTAGGTATTATTCTGAAGTATGTGATATTCAGTGTAGTGAATCAAATGTACGAACAATTTACCTAAATTTGCTTTACTCAATGAACAATTTACTTGAACTTTACAAAGTACTAACGAAGTCATACATGCGATACTTTATGTTAGTGCTCAATTGTATCAGAAGTATTGTGACATAGCAATCAATGAATTTTAACTACCGCAGGATACATGTGATCAATGCGGCACTGGTTCATTTGATGTTGAATGTTTGTTGTAACCACGACGCAACAACAATATCGAATCTAATCAGAAAAAGATGAATTTACAAAAATAAATGAAAATAGTTAAGGAAGTAAGTGGTGAAACCTCCTATTTAAAAACAAAATACTTTGATGAGATTATGATATTATAATATTGGTTAAATATATGTCCCATTATCGTATCAGGCTTGTATGCAGAGTTTCGAGTAGGCTACATTAAAAATAACCGTCATTATTATTGGCATTAGATGTGTCACAGTCAGGAAAAAGGTCAGGTTTCTTTTTATGCAAACAAGTGTTTATTTTGAAATTAGATTATTTTTTCGTATATAATACTCATTACAGTAAATCAAGTGTACATTTAGAGATTTTCCTAATGATTTAGAGGTTTTCCTTAAGATCGATGTGCTAATTACTTTACTTTAAGTTTTATCCAAACGAACAACTTACCTAAACTTATTTTACTAAATAAACAATTTACTTGCGCGCTCCCTGGTGGGCTAAACGATAAAATAAATAAATAAAAATTTACTTAAACTTTACAAAGTACGAACGAAGTCGTCCCGTACGCGACGTGCCTCGATGCGATGCTTCATGCCAGTGTTCAATTGTATTAAAAGTAACGAGTAACGAAGCGAAAGTAACGGGTACTGATTGGTTTAGTAACGAATACATACGGGTACAGAATTTCTCGTGACTTTTACAGCTCTACATCTGTAATCCCTGAAAAGTCTGTGTATCCAGTTGAAGCTGGATGGTTTCTTCTAAACACTAAGGGTGAATTCCTTCCCGTTGCTTGCCCCAAATCCTCTCCCGTCTTTAATGAGTACCCATAAAACCATATTTAAAAAAAAAAAAAAAGAACACTATTTGTTTCTTAAAGTGATACATTCGTCTCGGCTTCTCACCTTTTTTAATCAAACAGGGAAGATTTTTAGGATAGAGGACTAATCCGTTTTGACCTCAACACTTTCAGTATTTCGGTCCAGTATATGGACTGTCATTTGGAGAGGATTACATCTGAACCAAAGTTCGACGACAAGCTAAATTATTGTAATTATGTAACTGAATAAATCACACTGAAATAACAACAGATTTAGAACGCTAAAGGATTTTGTTGTTGTTGTTTTTTTTGTGTATGCCAGGATAAACGAGAAACCTTCTCTATTCACTGCCTATGACGTCACTCAAAATGGCGCTTGTAAATTGTTTATGCTCGCAATCTGCTTAGGATAAAAAAAATATCACTACTATTGAATCAACTTACATTAGATACCGTTGAACTTGTAGAAAAGATCTGAATGATGTTGCGTTCATGAAAAAATGTGTCTCAGTGTTTAGTGAGTTAATAATTTGCTATAATTTAATTCGTTCCAAATAATTTAATTTTCAATGTTTTGTTTTTTCTTCGTTTAATTCCAGCATATTAAAAAGCAACTGATATGAAGTATCAACCAGATCTACCTTTAGGAATTAAATTTGAAAAAATGTAGGTAGGGAATTAAAATGGTTTAAATTTGCCTTAGAAATGCATTGTATTCGAACTGATTTTAAAACGTGATCAGAAGAACACAACAGAGTTTTTAGTCGAATAACAAAGTATATTTTATTACTGATCAACAACTGTATCACGCTTCGAAAGATATAAAAGAGTACGCACATGACGCGCTATTAAAACCACTTACTCCCGACCCCCAATTCAACCCTCAAAAAATTCTTATCCAAGAGCTCCAGTCATCAACTCGCCCAGTTCCAGCCGTTAGGGCGATCATATGGAGAACGGAGAAAGCCATTACATGGCTACAATACAAGGTCAAGGCAAGTCGCTTCACTTCTGGTAAACGAAAGCTGTTTACGTATATCCCGACTATCCAATGTCTGGTAGTGTAAGGAAAGGTCTTCTCATGTACGTATTTAAATTTTACACAGTTTCTGTAAACATTTTTCCACATCAGCTAATAATTGTAGACTGGAAATACGGGTTTCGAGCAGACTCCATGTGTTGAGCTGCAACTAAGGACACTGTAACGAATAAAATTACTGATAATGTACTCATGAGAAGCATCGGAATAAAAGCAACATACTAACTACAGTATTGAAAAAAGTATCGATACTTTGAGGTATCGAAAGAAAAGTATCGATAACATGATATTTTTTAAATCATTCATTGCGATTGAGTTTCTCTTTTACTTATTTTTATTTTATTTTAAGGCTAAAGGGCTGTACCTGCGTGTTAACATCAAATTTTAAACCTTTTTTAATCTTTGTAGCTGAATTGGCCAGTATTTTTCATGATGAAATTTATAGCAATGAAACATGGTTAAACTTGTGTGAGAACGAAGGCTTTCACGGCGTATCGATGAAATATAGTCTTCGCGGGTTTTCCGCCGTATGTTGTACGTATGTTGTTTGTCTCTCTTCAACAACAGACGGCGGAAAACCCGCGAAGACTATATTTCATGGTTAAACTTACTGAGACTCAATTTTTATTTCAGTTATAAAACAAATCAACAGTAAAATGCCATGACTAATTAAACTATGGCAGTAAGTAGCTATAATATGTGCATACTAATCTTTCACTTCCCATTTTTCCTGCTTACAGTTACTTAAAAACAATAATTTATCTAATTGTTTTGATGATAATCTGTTTCTTGTCTTTGGCATTGTACTGCCTGTCTTTTAAAATAAACGTTCGGCAGGGACTGACGTTGCTGGAATTATCAGGTATTCATGGGCTAAATTATATAAGGGAGGGAATACTGCTTTCACAGCTTCCCATTGCTCCAAATGGTCAGTCGACCACAGTGACACTTGTGTTGCTAAATAAACACTCATGTCATCTTTTTCATTAGACAAAGCAGACTGTAAAGAGAAGCCTGATGTTTGACTTTAGCTTTTTTTGTTTTGTTTGTACTAAGGTCTTATGATGGCTCCAACACTCTTATGCTGATATAGTGTCTTTAGCTGTATCAATTCGGGGGCCATACATCTAGGGTTGCCAACCATACTTTATAATAAAGTGTCATACTTTATTTTTGGTCGTTAAACTTTACACTCCTTCATACCAATAAAATATGTCAAAATACTTTATTTCGAGTAAAGTGTACAATTCATGGAACAGAACGCTCTTGTGGATTATTAATTTCCAAACGATATAGTTGTGCTTATCACGAAACGAAACGCATACTTTGGAATTGTCGTTTTCTGAGAGGTCGGAAGACTATACTTATCCACTGCACACAATTTTTCAACTTAAGAAACAAACAAAACACGAGATAATTTATCAGATATAAAAATAATTATTTCGTACCTGCTTCCGTACCCTACCGGCGGGAAGGAAAAACTAGAGCGTGCTTTAACTAAAAATAAGTTGTTTATTTATTTAATTAATTTTAGTTTTAGGATGTGGCAATAAATAGTTGAAACGAAATCAAAAAATAATAGCACGAAAATATAGGTATTAAATGCAATAAATTTAAAAAATGCTGGCAATAAAATCCTCCCGGGTATCCAGCCGGATGGTGTTGTACAGGGCGTTCGCCGGAAAACGCAACCCTCCCAGTCTGTTGCCGTCGGCAACTTGCTCGGACAGTCGTGCCAGCAGTTTCCGCCACACGACACCGTGAATCACCGCACTGTTTAACACCTTCCGCTGCCCCAACAGTGCAGTGCAGTGACCCTTACATCGTTAAGAACGGTTTCTTTGCATTGTAGCTAGTTTGTGACTTCAGTCTCTTATTAATCAGTGTTGTGAATAAACGTTTCTTTGCGGTTTGGCTGGTTTGGGGCTTCATACTCTTACTAATCTGTACCGTGTTTGAGTGTGAGTAAAATTATGGTACGTTACAGTTTGCAACAAAGAATATTTCTCTACGATACATATGTGAAGAAGAAGTCGTTTAAAAAGTGTCGCAGTAAATTTCGTCGCGAATATCCTGGCGCTTTACTGCCAGCTAAATCAACAATTCTGCGTCTGGTTAAAAAAGTAAGAGAAACGGGTTCATTTTTTTAACAAAAAGAGACTGTCGGTCAACCGTATTCTCACAGAGGAGAAAATTGACGATATCGCTTTTCGATTAGAACAGTCACCCAAAAAATCATTAAGTCAGTTAGGGCAGCGTGTGTCTCGAAATATGTTCAGAAGATGTGAAATGTGCATTACACAAGAGTGTCAACACTTCCAGCATCTTTTATAAGGTAAGCTAATGAATTACGTCACATTTAAATGCTTAGCACATACAAGTTTATGAAATAGTCCGCGGCCGACGGTCGAACAATGCCGGGAGCTGACCGCTCGCTCGCCGCGAGCAGTTTCTTCCTTGTAGCGCTAACAGTGGGTTGCGTTTCCCGGCGAACGCCCCGTATAAACACGACGTTTGACAGCTAGCTCAGCTGTCTTCTTCAGGTGAAGACAGCAGAGCTAGCTGTTGAAACGTCGTGTTTATACAATACCATCCGGCTGGATACCCGGGAGGATTTTATTGCATCAGTACGCCGGGAAAGTCTCAGCTCACACATAAAAAATACTATTTTTCTTTCATATACTTTTTTTTTCCTCTTCCAATAGACAAATATACTTTATTTATTCTAAAAAAAGTTGGCAACCCTACATTCATCATACAGCCATTGTCGAATTATTTTTCACTTATTCTTTGAGTGGCTTTGTAGTACTGCCACTAATTTTTCCACAGTAATTTTGGTATTGATACCTGCCCTAAAGTGCCGATATGAGTAAACGTTTTGTATGAAAAGTATCTAGTACAAAAGTATGGGTATGAAAACTAAAATACTCGATACCCAAAAGTTTTGATACTTTTTCCGTCTCCCTAGCAGCAACGGGGCACAAGTAAATATGGCTAAATTACAGTTCCTTTATTTACGACGGTTTTCGCAGTATGATATCGCGCTAGTTCTGGGGCACACAGTTTATGCGAAGCTGAGGCCCTTGGCAGTGAATGTGTTTGACCTTGTGCAGCTTGGAGGCCCACTGCCGGGATCATTTCGCCGCTTACCAAGCAAACCCACGCGGACGTAAAAAGTTTTAGAGCAGATATTTTCTTTAACGGTAGTACTTATGCCTACACAACAACTATAAAAATTAAAAACAAACTTGAACGATTATAACAACACCTCCTGAACCGCTAAGCATGAAGACAACATTACTATAACTCATAGTTAGAGTTTAATACTGTACGCCAAATAAAAATCATCATCACCTAACTTATTTCTATGCCTAGGAAGAAACGCCGTGAGGCAATCTTTATCCGTTTGTAATAGTTTTGAAAATTGATTGACAACGACCAAATTAAATCAGTTTATGGCAATTTATTAAGAAAATAAAATAGAGACACATTTTCACCATCTTTAATATTTTCTTGCAGTTCCATGTCAGGCTGCAGAAGTAATATTCTTACAACTGGCCTTAAAAACTGCAAAACGTATAAAAACACATTCCGATGGTACAGTACGTCCGTGAAGCCTCATTGCTGTCACATACCTGGAAAAGTTTCTGTTCTTACATCAAACTTTTAAAGCGAGAAATGGTAACGTTTAATTTCATAAGAAGTTTCAAATACCATTTATTACCTAAACGAATTCAATTTTGAAAACATTCTAACTAGATTAGCTGCAGGTAAACACTTAACTTTACTGCCGTGCTCTAATCCAACAATCAGAACGTTAACAAATAAGAAAAATGTTGCATATAAATTGATGGCGAGGTAGCAAAGTTGGCTGAAGCCTCTTCTTACAGATGCTGGCAATGTAATCGGAATACAGTTTTCACAAATCTAAATATACCGTAATCAAAGAAATGTTCTACTGCAGAAAAATAAAAGGGCCTACGAGTTACCTGACTGGCAGATAAAGCGATGTTAGCAGCCAATGATAAATTCCATAAGGTTAAGTAAAATAGAAACTAACGGTATGTGGTAATACTGACTTCCCAATTCTTTGACAAAGGCTCAGCAGGTAGAGTGTCTGTCAACATGTACAGGCATCACGCAAAAGCTACTGAATTAGTTCGGATGAGGTTTACACAGTTTGAATGCTACGATATAACTTACTATCTGCGATATACCTTATATCTTTACTTGACTGAGGAACGGAGCCAAGAACAATAATTTGTTCGTACCGACAACAGATATGCGCCACAGATCATACTGCCACTGAGATGAACACACCTCTACGAGATACCAACCTAAGATCACGCTACAACACTGATAACCACCATATAGATTTTATTAATTTTTTTCTACGTAATATTGGTTATTTATTTCTTCAGTTTTTATAGTCCATTAGAATACACAGAAAATATTAATCAAACCACTATGTGATATATTAACTCTCCAATAAGCGAAAGGAAATTGCTGAATTTGATTTAGGTCTCGGGTAAATGTTACAAAGATACTGCATTACAAACGTTTATTGTTCGCTAATAGAAGAAAATAAAAAGGCAAACGCATTAAGCGCACAACAACATCCGCGCCTACGAAACAGCGGGAAAATGGTAGTTACTAATAAAATAATAATTTAAAAATCATACTATAAGTATATACACAACAAATTCCGAAAAATTGCAAGGAAAACATACAGGTTCAGAATTATAAAATAAAGGGCAAAAAGTAATTTTAGGTAGGGAAATCGTGAGGACTTAGCTACTCACAGATTTTCTCAGCACTATGTTATGGGTTTGTTTGTGGTTTACAGTCTTCCCCTAGGTATTTTGCACGTTATGTGCCAAATGAATTCAGCAGTTCAGCTACGAACGAATGCCGAATATAAATTTTAACATTTCATTGTGGTCGTATCAGCTTGAATCTGTTTCAAAGGGTATGATACTGATGGTAATCCTCACTGATTAGACCATGCACTTTATAATACATTTATTAAACATAAATACACTGGCGGCAGTAAACTGTTACATACAGCGGCTCAGAAATCATTCAGTATCAGGCATTCTAACAGTCTGTCTCGACCACATCACACGAAGGCGTCTGCCGCTACAATGCCTGACCATCTGCTACTGACTATTGCGTAATCGAGAATCCCTTCTTGCTCTGGAGCGGAGGCTGGCCACCGACCCAACTGACCATAATTCACGCCCATATGTGACTTCCTGCTGCCTCCCCACACAGTTGACTAGCTCTAGCACTTACAATATTTGTCCTTATGTTAACTAAACAAAATACTGCTCTCGTGGTATTTCAGATACAAAATTATACATAGTTTTTAATAGATCTGGTATATACACAACGTCACAAGCACTTAGTGCTGCAAAATAACTGTTTTTTTCTGCCTTGAAAAAAAAAAAACATATTTTTTTTCTGGGACACATTTTTTTTTCATAACTACTAAATCTCACATTTGTAAGGCATTTATCGTTTAATATGACTGTTTTAGAGTTCATTCTAAGAACTTGTCTTAATTTTTAAACCTAGAATATTTTTCTGGTTCAGTAGAAAAAAAATTACGAAAATATTGGCGACATTGACGGAAATTTTCTTTTATGGACGGGGACTTCCAGAAGGGGCTAGGTTGCGCGAGAAGGAATGCCCGTTCCCCGTTGTTTGAATTGATAATCGCTATTTGAACGAATTTATCCGTAGACCTACGGATCTTTTAAAAAATTAGGAATTTAAAATTTATCTACGGTTTTTTGCCTCTTTTTATTACTTATTGTGCTTTCTTTATATTCGTATACTTGATAAACTCTCAGTGTATAGTGGTACTGACTCAATAAATTGTCAGTAATTATGAATCATTGTCTTGCAACGATTGAAAAGAAATAAAGCTCCTATCTTCTATGATAATAGATTTAAATTCAAACTTAAAATACTAATACAGAACTATCGGCGCAGTCTTTACGCACAGTGTGTACTTTGCTCACAATTTAAAATTGCAATCTCAAAATATTTTGCGTGCAATACAAGAACAACCAGTAAAAGAAAATGTAACTACGAGACTTCTGAAATTATGGATCTAGAGGAGACGGAAGAAGAAACAGAAAATTCCCACATCGACCGAACTAGTGTTGGTAGTGCTGATACTAGCGAATGTTGTACTGACATAGAGGATGAATAAAATTATGTTACCTATATAGATACATTTATGATCATTATTTAAGACATTATATAATTCAGTAAGATTTAAAACACACTTATAAAATGTAAGTTCTGTAAATAAAACTATAATTTATGAAATATATTGTTTTATGAAGAAAAAAACAAGGGAGCTAGGTTTTTTTCGTGTTTTTTTTCTCACAAAGTTGAAAGAAAAACATTTTTTTTCAGTTTGCAACACTACAAGCACTCCATTTAAATATTGAATATTGATCATCCTTACGCTTGCACATTATTCCGACTGTGTTACTCGTTTAGCTAAAGGACGGTAAGAAGTTGGAGGGGACAAGAAGAGTTGATGAAATGTTTCAGCGTCCACCTTCAGAATTTCAAGACATCACGTGGTGTACAAATGTGCGCTAATTCAACTGTCCTCCGGGGGTTTTTGTAACGTTCGAAGTGTTTTCAAGCAAAATAGCTCAGCTGTTATTTTCACCTTCTTGTGTGTAGTAGCTAAAGGCTCGTTCGCACTGGGCGAGTAATTTAGTCGAGTGGCGAGTGATTTAGTAACTAAACGTGTGTGAACAATGAAATTTAGTCGAGTAGTTTAGTCGAGTGGTTTAGTCGAATCGATCCGTTTTGTTCTATTAAACCGGGCGAGTAGCACCCCCCACCACGCGCCACTCTCCCCACCACGCGCCACTGCCCACTCGCTCAGCTGCTAAACAATTATGAACCAATAGTTTTAGTAGAGTTCGTTAGCTGCCGAAAAAATGTCGTTTCACTGGAACGAAGAAACAATTTTAAAATTTGTTTCTAAATATGTAAGACATGAATGTTTATAGAATATTAAGTCCCCAACTAGAAAAACAAATAAAGGAAGCAATCTGCACGCATAGATTTGGAAAATACAATAAACATACCTGGATTTGGTGAGAAGTAAATTGAAACTTAAAAACATCTGCTTAGTGCACAATTTTATTTAATTTGATTACAGTAGCATCTAGATTATACATTAAGATGTTATTCCTATTTTTATTAGAAGTACTACCTAAAGTGATAAAAAATCTTTTTAGTGTTATCTACTCGCAGAAGTTAAAAAAAAGTAGTCCAAAAATTTAGGCTCAGGCACTGAAACTCCTTCAGTAAAATGATTCAGTTTACTGGATGCATCTCTATGAAACATTAATTCAATTCCTTTAATGTTTCATAGATTCCTTCACACAGTGATTAATTGGGAAATACCCTATTTTCCGTGGAAAAATACAAGGTGTGAGTGTCCATAAACTACATCCGGTGGCAATAAAGTAGAGAACTGCCTGTAATTACGTAGTTGCCGGCATTGCACTCCTTAAATAGGTATCGTCACGCTGGATTTCCGGCAGCATTTTCATTAACACAAATTTTGGACATTCTCAAACTATTCGTAGGGATCTTCTAATGTTAATTCCTTTCAGCTCCTAGTTCATTAACCCATTTTCGTATCCATTGCTTTTTTTTATTTCTTTATCGCATAAACTTCTTCATCCATCTCTTATAAAAGAGCGCTGTATCAGCTCATTCATTTGATTGCGATGCAGCCTGCTGGCAAAATACCACGTTACTTGTGTACTGTACTTGACCGCAGTGCGAACGATTTTTGGTCAGTGGCGAGTAATTTAGTAGCTAAACTACTCGCCACTCGACTAAATTACTCGCCCAGTGCGAACGAGCCTTAAACGCCCAGAGAGATTATCGTGTACAAACAACTAGCAAAGCGCCAATCCTGACTGAGCCTTAAGAAGTTAGATCCTCACCGCGCATCTGTCAATGTGACTAACACAATTGTTGTGACAGGCTTCCGTGCGAGCTCCGTCAGATTTAATTCAATTTAATTTAATTGCAATGGGGTTCGCACTCCGGTGGCAATTTCCCTGCACACCGAATTTTCACCTTTCCTGTACCCGCCTATTATTGCCCTCTACAAATTTCAACCTTCAATTCCTTTATTCATCATCCCTCTTAGTAATTTATTCCAATCCCTGACCCCCTTACTCACGAAAGAGAATCTTTCCTCACCATTGTGCCTGAAATCGAGTGCCAGATTGTGGTAATAGTCATCTTTTCCCTTCATGCACTAATCCCAATTCTTCTACCAATATCTTTCCACACCTCATCACCAATATACGTCTTGTACACTCCCATGACTCTCTTCACCCTCCACATGTTCGTATGTTCATGAATAAGGGCATTGCCAGAAACATTGTGTTTGTGTAGAATGTTTTGCCGCTGCAGCCCTCTTTCTTTCAACTTTACTGAATGTTGGGTTTATTTATCTTTCCTTTCCATATTAATATCGCTTCACTGCATTTGTTCCTGCTCAATTTTTTACTGTGACCGATTCTTGTGCTGCCTGTAGCAGAAGTTCAGTTGTGTAGGATTTTCCTTCGAATTCGTGACCTGATATCGTTCATTAACGACCGCTAAATATAACTTTGCAGACCATATGTTAATAAAACGAGTGTGGTGGGTGAGCGATAACGCTTTGGCTTCGCTTTCGGGAGGACATGGGTTTGAATCCCGTCCGGCTGATCTGTTTTTTGTTTTTTCGTACATCTGGAACCCTCACTTCCCCCCCCTTTTCCTTGTGGTGAGATTTGGTGAGATATGGTGTGGACCCCTCTCTCCCCCCCCCCAGGTTTTTTTAGCTCTACTGTTGTTCGAAGGACGGCAAAAAGTTTACACCAGTTTTCCGCTATTTTTTCGCATTCTGGGGCAGTACCCAATCTCCGTCTCATAAACTATGCATTTCACAAACAAAATACACTTATGGGAGAAAACGCAGATGGCAACACAAAAACGCTGAAATTTTTTAAATTTTTTTAAGTGAAAAATTGTATAGGCGCTTTAGGCGATGTTTGGACGGCGTCACCGACATGCTGTTATGGCGTGTTGCGTGTATGGTATATGCGTTGGACGATTTTTGGATGGATAAAATCTTATGAGTTCCCTTCACCAAGGGAGCGTGCACAAACTACGTGGCTCGGTCCAGGGGGGAGGGGGTTGGCTGGAAGGCTACGCTGAGCTACGTGGGGGGAGGGGGGGTTTCCGAGCCAGGCTACGTAGCTTTCCTTTCATAATATTTTTCTCAGTTAAAACGATGAACAAAACTAACAAACAGTATGTGAATATTTATTTCCCTCAGTTAATTATCTCTGTATGTAATTTACAATATTCTGACAGGAGAAAACAGTACAAAATGTCTTCTGGAATCAAAAGGGAAAAAAGCTACGTACTACGTGGGGGGCGGGGGTAAGGGCAAAAGCCACGTAGGGCTACGTGGGGGGGGAGGGGGGTTAGGGCAAAAGCCACGTAGGGCTACGTGGGGGGGGCGGAGAGGGATTAGGGCTAAAGCCACGTAGGGCTACGTGGGGGGGAGGGGGGTAAGGGCTAAAGCCACGTAGGGCTACGTGGGGGGAGGGGGGTAAGGACTAAAGCCACGTAGGGCTACGTGGGGGGAGTGGGGTAAGGGCTAAAGCCACGTAGGGCTACGTGTGGGGGGAGGGGGGTAAGGGCAAAAGCCACGTAGGGCTACGTGGGGGGGCGGAGAGGGGTTAGGGCTAAAGCCACGTAGGGCTACGTGGGGGGAGGGGGGTAAGGACTAAAGCCACGTAGGGCTACGTGGGGGGAGTGGGGTAAGGGCTAAAGCCACGTAGGGCTACGTGTGGGGGGGGAGGGGGGTAAGGGCAAAAGCCACGTAGGGCTACGTGGGGGGGCGGAGAGGGGTTAGGGCTAAAGCCACGTAGGGCTACGTGGGGGGAGGGGGGTAAGGGCTAAAGCCACGTAGGGCTACGTGGGGGGAGTGGGGTAAGGGCTAAAGCCACGTAGGGCTATGCGGGGGGGAGGGGGGTAAGGGCTAAAGCCACGTAGGGCAACGTGGGGGGGAGGGGGGTAAGGGCTAAAGCCACGTAGGGCTACGTGGGGGGAGGGGGGTAAGGGCTAAAGCCACGTAGGGCTACGCGGGGGGGAGGGGGTAAGGGCTAAAGCCACGTAGGGCAACGTGGGGGGAGGGGGTAAGGGCTAAAGCCACGTAGGGCTACTTGGGGGGAGGGGTAAGGGCTAAAGCCACGTAGGGCTACGTGGGGGGGGAGGGGGGTAAGGGCTAAAGCCACGTTGGGCTACGCGGGGGGGAGGGGGGTAAGGGCTAAAGCCACGTATGGCAACGTGGGGGGAGGGGGGTAAGGGCTAAAGCCACGTAGGGCTACGTGGGGGGAGGGGGGTAAGGGCTAAAGCCACGTAGGGCTACGTGGGGGGGAGGGGGGTAAGGGCTAAAGCCACGTAGGGCTACGTGGGGGGGGGCGGGGGGTAAGGGCTAAAGCCACGTAGGGCTACGTGGGGGGAGGGGGGTAAGGGCAAAAGCCACGTAGGGCTACGTGGGGGGAGGAGGGGGGTTCACAGGAGGCCAAAATGGAGCTACGTGGTTTGTGCACGCTCCCCAATATGCTGTAATAGCAGTTTATCTATAGCTACAAGTACGACGTGTTGCGCGTCGACAGCAGTGAAAGTATAATTACACATGTATGTAATACACAATAACGAATGTTTGTTTTATTTTGCCAAAGTTCTTCATATTATCTGATTTTGATGGAACTTTGCATGTATATACTTTAAAACAAAACACAAAAATATTGTTTACGTTTGATTTACAAAAACGTAAACCTTCTCCTCCTTTCTCCCATCACCTTAATTTCTGTCAAAGTTGATCATATAAATCCACAGTTTTTAATCCGATTTTGATAGTACTTAGCATAGGTATACTTCAAACAAGACTGTCTGGTAGCTCAGTGGCGGGCTGGTAGCTCACCCGTTAAGGCGCTTATTTCCAACAGTTTCTTTCTCACTTATATTTATGTATGTATATAGAATATATATATATATATATATATATATATATATATATATATATATATATATATATATAAAAGCAGTTAAGGCGCTTATTTCCAACAGTTTCTCTCTCCGATCGTGGGTTCAAATCCCGTGGGTAGAAGGAAATTGTATGAGTTGTATTGATTAGGGAGCGTGCATAAAACACGTAGCTCCATTTTGGCCTCCTGTGAACCCCTCTCCTCTCCCCCACGTAGCCCGACGTGGCTTTTGTCTCTACCCCCCCCCCCCTCCCCCATGTAGCACGTAGCCTTTTTCCCTTTTGATTCTAGGAGACATTTTGTACTGTATTCTCCTGTCAGCCTATTGTAAACTACATAAGGAGATAATTAATTGAGGGAAATAAATATTCACTTGCTGTTGTGTGTGCTGTTTCTCATTTTAACTGTAAAAAATGTTATGAAAGGAAAGCTACGTGGCCTGACTCAGAAACCCCCCCTCCCCCCACGTAACCCAGCGTAGCCTTCCAGCCAATCCCTCAGCCCCCCCTGGACCGAGCCTCGTAGTTTGTGCACGCTCCCTTATAGGAACTACGCCGGAACGTTCCATGGTTAAACTGCAGGCTCCTGAGGAAAGGAATTGGTCTTCCTGCCTCGACACAATAGTTTGGTGCATTTCCTTCGGGAAGATTCGACAAACCTTCGGGTTGAGGACAAGGTAAGATTTTTAGTTTTTGAACTGAAAACTTCTTTAGGCGCGTTGGGTGATTTTTGGATGGGTCAGTCTTGATTCTCTCTAGTTTCTTGTTCTATATAGTTAACAGTGGCTACAACAAAGGGGAAAAAATCAAGAATAAATAAATACACAAGGAAGTCTTGAAGGAAAAGAAATTTCATAATAGCTGCACTAAAGATAGAGAGATCTGAAAAAAAAATAATAATTAGTTACAGCGATCCCATGCTAAAATGGGCCACGCACCAAAAAATCATTGATACTTAGTTTCGTGGTAAGGAATGGAGAAACTTGAAGATCTGAGCGTATCCCTGTACTTGTCGGGTCCCCAGTGCTTTCGGAGAGGAATATCCTCAGCCACCAAATTTGCTTTGCATCGGGCTACAGTGTAGACTACAGAGAGCATACGCCTGCTTCTCACTGTTTGCTCTGGCTTCGCTACAACCGTACGTATGCTCGTGTAATATTTAGTTAGGTGTGAAGCAGGTAGAGGATGTTAACACTTTCATCATCTCTCCGTTTATGAGCGAGTAATTGCGACCAGTTCCATCTATGGTAAAAAAATGCCGATTGAGAATGAAGGTAGGGCCTACAGGTAAAAGGGTGATGAATTTTTATATGGTGATGTTCAAATACATTAAAAAAGTTAGATACTTGTTAAATAACTCATTTCAATTATTAAACTAAAACTTAATGTTCTGACAGAGTATCTTTCCAATACAATATTCTAATAATTTTTACACAACCAGTTTATTAATTCCTGTTGGATAGTACCTATTTTCAAAACGATATCTGTTTTACTTTATTATTTAAATAAAATGAATGACTAGAAAGTAAAGTGCGTTTATTTCAACAATCATTTCGTATCTGTTTTCTCACTCAAAATTGATTAATTAATCTTTCACTTCCTCTTTAGGATAGACCTACTTACAAACCAGTAGCATCTGGGACGATTCGAATCAATCTGTCTTTTAGAGATCATCACTTTTACAAACATAGATAGCATTTTGAAGTTGCTTATTATAATCTTAAGTGAACCATTTAACTGCCTGTGACTCAGATTAAGAAACACAACATACCGTTAATAATAAACTTTTTGTCAAAAACAAAATCGAATTTAGAAACGGCACACAAGAATCTATTTTTTGTATTAAAGTCTTGCGTAAATCCCAAACATCTCTTCAGTTATTATATATTGGAGCCGGTGTTTGTTATATGCGTAAAGAGGCATTAGAAAGAATCATAATAATAATACGACATTGAACATAAATACAGTCTAAGTAACACAAACTATTGATAAGAGTGTTACTTAAAAATTATTTTCTTCCTTTTAATGGTTTTGTATTTACGTCCATCCATTCGCAAAAATTCAAGAAAGTCATCTTCATAAATGCCGGCTACAATGATCTTGATGTTAACGAGCAATAAATTGCTACCTTGCGTAATCAAAAACTCTCTGAGATGGCGAACGAAATGCTGGAGCAAAAAGTCATAGTTAGCTTCTAACAAAAATGAAGCGATTCGTATCTTTAAAAAACTAATTCACTCAAAAATTTATGGAACGACTTTCTAAATAGTACAAAATGAGATTTGGATGTCAAGTAATTAATAGGAAAATCAAATTCACACCACAGTGTACCCGGACCTATACAGAGAATAGAATGTTTGCTAGGTGTAAAATTCTTCTGACAATGAGACTGCTATTTTTCAACCTGCGTATGTGGTACCTGCTTTGTAATTAAATGAACAGAAACGCAGCAGAAGGATGCAATACGTAACTGGATGAAATAGAAACAGATTACGAATTTAATAGAATTGATCTGCATCAACATCCCAGTAAGAACCCATTCTTGGCATGCGAATATAGCGCTCAAATTTTCCTACCGAAATAATTAGGTGATGTATTCATGAAAGATTTCCTTGATAGATCGACAATAGAGAGATGATGTGTGGCACTGATGGAAATAAGTACTTTGTGATTAGTGAAATTTGGAATATAATCAACAAAGGTAAGCCATTACGAAATTCAGAGTAGCACTCAAGGCTACGAAATATTCCGCTTTGGCTTTTGATGTGATTGAATGTAAAAAGAAAACTGACTGCCTGAATTGCCCCCACAATCATCGGTAAGGACTAATCCTTTTCTTATTAGATCTCATTTTTTATAAACGCTTTTATAGGTTGTCAAACAAAAAATCAAAAGCAGCTTGTATGGGACACTTCCTTTTACACTGAGTATCCCTTTGATACCAACTGAAAACTAAACTCGAATAGAAATTACGTGTGCAAAGTTGCGCACGGTTCCAATTCCAGCTGCGCTGTGAAACGCAGTTGTATTTTTATTTCGCCGGGCGACGCCGGCTGGGCACGCGTATCCTCTCTTGGACACCTATGTTCTTTGATCCACGAGACGGCCATCTTTGCTTCCGGTCGCTTCTGTAGCAGGGCGCTAGGTAGGCGTTGGCGAGCGGTGTTCGCGTGTTCCGTTTGTTCTGTCGTGTGCTCCGTGTGCCATCGTATGTGTGCGGCAGTTGTTCCCGTGATAGTCGTTTGTTCGATCGACATCCCAAAGATGTATTGATATGTGTTTGTCGGCGCGCAACATCTGAAGGTAAGGAAGTCAGCGATCTCCCGCTTGGTTGCTAGAAAGCCGGGCAGCGCAGTCGTTTAAATACCAGTCGTGACCCACATGTGAATGTATTATAATGCTATTACAGGTGTCAACGACCTTCTCTCTTGGTAACATTGTTTACTGTTTACGTAGTGCTTCTTTCATAACTAGTTAACAGGTTGGATAAGTGTTATTTGTATTCAAGGATAGCTTCACATTAGTGATGTTTTCTGTTCTCTTGATGTTGCTAAGGAGGATCAACATTTTTTGATACATTACCTAAATAACAATTTCATACACAAATGTTTTATCGCTTTTTCTATTTCCATCAAAGTTGTTACTTATTATTTGTTTTCTTTCAGTACAACCAAAACCAAACTTGTTTCGTACATTTAATGCAGCTGGTTAATCGTTAAAATGCTGTGAAATTGAATAAAGAAGCTGAAGAATCGGTTAATTCCCAACATCCTATTGAAATGGGAGCCTCTCTCTTTATTAATGCCATTTCTGGTAATAATGATTTACTCTGATCAGTCTCGGAATAATATTAGACCACTAGCTTTAGATGTCATGGCCGAATTACCATCATTATCTGAAATAAAACCGAGTCTAGACGCTTGGCGGAAAGATTTCGATTGAGTTTTAAGTCGCAGGTTTGATCCAAACCAACGACGAATATAGTCAATGACCGTTTTATGAAATCAAGTTTCTCAATTTTGTTGCCAGATTTTTCTAACTAGCCTTGATATGAAATTATGTAAAAATTAAATCGGCTTTATTTTTCCGAATTCACGTAAGTATGGACCGATCCTTGCACTACATTCCGTTATAACCCAAGTCACCAAAATCCCACAAGTTTTTTATTTTATTTTTTCCCCGTAAAACCCGTATAAACAATCGTGAAAAGTATTTTATTGCATACAAAAGTGATTGTAGCATATTTCAAAATTATCAGTTCGAACCGCTGTTTCGTTTTCTGATAACCAATCTATTTCACCAAACAAAGTTTGCCAACAATTGCTGATGAGTCACAAGAACGAACAGTGGAACTTTCTTTTGGAGATATATACCCTGAACCCCTTACATAGACCAAGAAATGGCTCACGCTTGTGTAATATTTTCTCGTTTACCACACGATCAATAATGCAATGGAGTCAGAATTAAGTGATCATAAAGAATCACCAAGCTGTTGGTTTGTAATATTATGTACAAAGCATCGAAAACATTCAAGCATCGATGTTGCCAAATAACTCGGTATACATTTCAACATTCTTGGGATGATTTGCACCTTAGACGTCAGATCTGGCACAGTTCCGAGACATTAATTTTCTTGGCGGTCTGTGGTTCCGTTTTGCATTACATCGTAGCAGATGCACAGACCTGCCCTAAAATTAATTCTGAGTGCGTCTTTGAAATCGTGCCAAATTTCTTGAGCGAGTGACAGGTGTTCTGTTCTGGCAAGTCACACCTTCACCGAAAATTCATTCAGGATACCAGCGCAGAGTGCCAGCCAACAGATTTCTACTTGCATAAAACTATTCGGAAAGATAAGTAATATAACGATCAGTTCATTTGTTTCATTTAACAACTAATCACTAAATATCTACGTTTCGTTCTATCAACAAGCGATTAATGGACATCTACATTTTATGCAACTAGGCCAAAAATTTGATTTGCCTATGAGCAATTATCTTTGTTTTAATGTAGTTATTAATTAAACTAGATTTTCAGTTGTCCAATTTTCAATTCGGTTCCGTCAACGGCGAGGTCATTAGAGGCGCGATGGGATTGGGGTAAGGAACGGGAAGGAATTCGGGTATGTCCTTTTGAAGGAAGCATCCCGGAATTCGCCTGGAGTGATTTGGGGAAACCATGGAAAACCCAAATCTGGATGCCCGGACGGGGTTTCAAACCCGCGTCCTCCCGAATGCGAGGCCAGAACGTTAACCGTTCACCGACCACACTCCGTAATTCGGTTCTGTATTCGTCAAATGAAAACGTTGTAATTACAAGTTAGTCAGAAATACGAATAACATTAGTAACCATATAACTTTCTTTCCATAGCACCATTACACCAATAACTTCAAGGTAAGTGTTGCAACAAATTAGTCAATAGAAGTGAACGAGAAATGCTTGGCGGAGATAGAGTTTGGCAGTTCCGTCCACGATCTCGGCACTAAAAGGTGCAGTGGTCAGAACTACATTCCGACTGTACGAGTATAATACCTAGGAGAATTCACGTCCTTTCCTTATGTAACCATTTGATAGCAGTCTGAGATGGTCGGTAGTGATCACTGCACAGGGAAAATTTATGGCTATTGTTCATTAAAGGCGACGGAGCACATGTCCCGGTATAAATTTCCCAACACACCAACTTCTACCTTTCCCGAATTTTTTATCTTTAATTCTTTTAATGTTACTTGTTCAGCATCTCTCTCAGTAATTTATTTCAGTGCTTGATTGCCTTGCAAAAGAAAATTTTCTCACTCCATTGCGCGTGAAATCAAGTTCTATTTTATGGCAATGGTTATTTTTACCCTTTCAAGAAATACTTCTATTTCTCTTACTGATATCCGTCCAGGGCTTTTCTCCAATATGTGCCTCATACACTACCAGCACACTCGTCTCCAGCCTTTTGTATTCCAATGACTCGCAACCCAATTCGTTTATCGTATCAGCTACTGATTGTATAATTACCGCTGGCAAAACTGATCTTCCTTCGTCTGCGTCTTTTAATGTGGGGATCACATGTTAATCCACTCTACTCAATCAAGATTTTTTTTAAAAATCCTTGTTCCCTCATTTCCCATACATATTCGTCATCATCCGCTTCTATATATGCAAAACTTTGAAACCTTTCACTATCAACTGCCTATTGTATCCTGCCCAGCTGAGGTAATTATCAAGTGACGTGCGAAGCTATTTACGTTTCATGCCTTCAACAAGAAAGTCCTCAATAATTAAACTTAAGAGATCGTACCAAGTCTTTCTTTTCCTGTCCATTTAATAGTTTGACTCTATATTCATTCCACGTATTGCTTTTGAAATATAGATATTCCTGTCTAGATTCTTCTGCAGCACTCTCGACTTCCCTAGGTTTTGAATCGTGTCATTAAGATTTAGGTTCCTCCAAAAAAGCCCATTGCGGAATTCCTTCCCATTCCTTGTTGGCCTCGACGTTGTCGATGCACAAAGCCCTAAGCAAAAAAAAAAATAATAATAATAATAATACTTAATCATGGCTTCCACTTTTATTCTCTCTCGCCTGTTAAGAATAATGAAGTTCGTGCACCGATCTCATATTTCAACCCTTCATCGCAGGATAGTCAGAAATAACAACTGAGAAAGGAAGACTAAAATCTAAATATATAATCATGTTGAAATATCGAGAGAGAGAAATTGAATTGACAGAGCGTCATTCTATGTATGTATTTCAGTGTATAGCCTGTTCAGTTAACAGAGGCGGCTCAAGGTCAGTCAGGTGTATCCCCACTCCGCAACCCTTACCCCTCCATGCGGAGGGGAAATTTCTCAGTCGTCGGCAGGGACGCAGTGGTCAGCTCGGACAGGTAGGAATGTGAAGGGGTGTTGGGGTGAGGGACGGGGTCAGGGGAACATGCCCTTGAGCCACCAGTTCAGAGTGAACAGGATATAAAGAAAATAGCGCTGCTTCCAAAAAGGAATCCATCTCCAAAATCGTAAGTAAATTTTAGTCGAAACTGAAAACCGTTAATTTTTTTAACTATAATGCACTTCGTTTTATGAAACGTAGTGACTTTTGATGTTACTGGCTAGTTAAATGTTCTCACATCAAGAACAGGTAGCCACCTTGTTCAAGTGATGCAAGTGAAAGTATAGTTAATATGTTTCTTGAAGAAGCACCATCCTGCGATGGAAATTTCAATTTTTCGTGATTTCTAGTGCTCATCCCAAAATAAATGTGTTTGCAATCTGACTATACGTAATGATATCGTAGGAACAGTATCCTTAGTGTTCACACACACAAAAATAAAATGCACAACTTCAATGAGCCCATCGTGGAAGAAACGTTAAGCAGAGGAGAGGATAAAACAATGCTGTCCGATGTTATTAACGGCTAGTCAGGTGCAACTTTCATTTTCGAAAGAATATAGTTAGTTAAATGTTGTAAGAATAGCTTATAAAATTCACTCTAATTGATTGACTTCAGCTTTTTTTCTTCTTCTTTTTTTAAAATGCTGTTTCCGTACAATATAATATGCTTTAGCTAACGCAGTAACCACGTCGCGATTTTTCGAGGTTTATTTTTCCTTTCGACGGAAATTATTTAATGATAGTTACGCATGAAAATACGAGTTCCTGGAAACATACAATAAAATTTAATAAGTTTAGCAGCCTCATTCCCATTACTCGCTGTTTTTCTGAACTAATTTGTGCAACGCAACCGGCAAGAAGTGAATATAGGTGTATGCGTCTCCCTCCTTTCAATTTGGTTCACCAGGATTCAAGGTTTCCCCCCCCCCTCAAGGCACATCGATGCTGACGTCATTAGAGAAGGAAAGCAATTGAGAACACAAATTGGGAAGGAATTCACCCATGCCCTTTTGAAGAAATCATCACCGTATTCGCATGGAGAGATTTCGGGACGCAGTGGGAAACCGAAATCATCATGGCAGAACCTTGGATAGAACCAGTATCCTCCAGAATGACAGATTTGAATCTTAACCGCTCAACAGTCGGAAAAGGTTTTTTCGGGTTTTACCCCTCGACGATGTGATCATTGGAGGCGAGAAAGGCATCCTGGCATTTGTCTAAGAGTGATTTAGAGAAACCGTATGAAACCCAAATCTGGAATGCCGGACGGAGATTTGAATGCCAGGCACGAGCTCTAAGGGGGCGTCCATAAACTACGTGGCTTTTCCTAAGGGGGAGGGGGGGAATGGTTGGCTGGAAAGCTGCGCTGGGCTACGTGGGGGGAGGGGAGATTTCCGAGCCAGGCCACGTAGCTTTCCATTCTTATTATGTGTCACAGTTAAAATGAGGTACAGAACACACAACAAAATTTTAATATTTATTTCAGTTACCGGTATTTAATTTTCTCCTTATGTAATTTACGATAGTCTGGCAAGAGAAAACGTACAAAATGTCTTCTGGAATGAATAGGGGAAAATGCTACGTGCTACTTGGGGGCTGGGGGGGGGGGGGGCTAGAATCAAAAGCCACGTCCGGTTACGTGGGGAGGGGGGGTTGGGGGTTTCACATGAGGCCAAAATGGAGCTACTTGGTTTATGGTCGCTCCTTAACCACCGAGCTCGTCACTGGTTTTCAAATCACTCGGAAGCCAGCAATTTTTTTTCGAAGCTGCCTAATGGGCGTAAACTTACTGGAGCGTTCTGTTATCTCACCTCTTTTGTCAAAACACTTAGGTTGTGGAAAGGAGCACGGAGCTGAACCTCATAGGGCGTTCAGAGATTGACAGAAACAATTGGCTTCAGAGATGCCTGTCATTCTCACGGCGTTGGTGTCGGTGAACCTGTGCACTGACAGGCAAAGATAAGTAGCAATTCGGCGCACCGAAGAAGTAGTAACATACATACAGACTGTGAAGGAGGCTAAGCGGAAGCTGGGATTGAGGACGGAAGACGTTTTCACGGCAACGGCTAGAAAAGTTTCTATTACAGACCAACTGTTCGACTGTAATGTCACATATAATTTATTCGAGGAAAATGTAATAGAATTAAAGCATCGAACGAAACAGACTCTTCCTTTGATTTATGTCTCATCCTGTTCAAATGCTCCGTCATTATTTATCGATGTACTCTTTTCTCTACCAAAAAAAAAAGTAATTTTAAATCAATGGAAATATCCAATAATCCCGGACTAGAAGTTTTCATTTAGGTGACTTAATAAATGAAAAAAAAATTTTTACGGTGTCTAATGCTTTGTCTATTTTAATGTCATTGAAGCTGTGGGAATGCAAGTATCTTGTTATGTCTCGGAACCATGAATGCTTCGTGCTAAAAAGTTTGTTTAATTTTGTTTTGGAATCCTGTAGAAAAACGCCTAAAATATATAATCAGAAACATACATTTATTGTTATCGGCTTAGCAATTGTCTTTTTCGGTATTCCTTCCCCTTAGTTGCTCTATTTACTAACAAATTAACCAATTCCAGAAGGTTAAGTATGTCCGTCTATACCATCTCATCCACTTTTTTTTTAACTAATGGACTTTTTAATTTTTTAATCTTAATCTGATATTGTATGCTCATACTAAGTTATAGCCCCAGTAGGTACTTTCACTACAAATTGCGCTAGATTTTTCACTAAAGAGTCTTAAACCATTATGCTCTTGCTGTGGCCAGTTCAAATCTAAACTCGAGCATTGCAGATTTTAATTGTGCATTTTTTATTTATTTATTTTTTATTTATTTATTTATTTATTTTTAATTTTCGGCATCAATGTTATTAGTAGCGGCAGAGGATGAGAGGCAGGCACGGATCGTGAAGGAATTCATCCATCGCCTTTTGAAGGAATGATTCCGGCATTCGCCTAGAGTGTTTTTTGGAAACCATGGAAAAGAGAATTCTGGATGGCGATTCGAACCTGCGATCTCTCGAATGCAAGGGAAGAGCGTTACCGCTAACTCGCTATGCTCGATGCTGGTTATGTTAAAACTATATTGAGAAAGTGTTCAGTCGCAATGAAATGTATATATAAATAGACAGCCAACCTCAAGGGAGAGTCCATAAGTGTCAGCCATTAATACCAAGGAGCCGTCTACATCCACACTGATGGCAACATTGAGCGTGCAGGGAAAATTGTTCTTTCCGAAAGACAAATATTCTTTTATTTATTTGGCGTATGGTATTTTTCTGAGCTACCCACACTCCATGTGCTACATTCAGCAGATCACTAAGACTGTCTTACTGCTTCGATGCTTCTTGTCAGCTTCAAAATGAGTTGTTGTTGTTGTTGTTGTTGTTGTTGTTGTTGTTGTTGTTGTTGTTGTTGTTGTTGTTGTTGGTGGTGGTGGTGGTGGTGGTGGTGTTTTTTTTTTTTTTTTTTTTTTTTTGCGCCATTCATGGGACACGATCATTTGTAATGGACGCAAACGGTCACTATACCGGTGGATTATAAGACAAATTATCAAATGCATATGAAATAATCCACGATAGACTTGGGTATCAAGAAGCTTGTGCACCGAAACAACTCGCGGAAAAACATTGGACATCTGCAAACAAAATTTCGCCTGGTACCTGAAGAAACTTAAAATTTTCTTTTAAAAAAATATAGTGGCGAATATTCTCCTATGATGAAGAAATTATGTTACGTTCGTCCGTAAAACAGTTTTGATAAGCGGTTACGAATGAAATGTGATATATTTGTATTAATAATCTGATTGATTTATAAACACTGACTTATTTTTAGCACAAACTCGAATGACTGTAACGGCCTTATTATTATTAAGGATACGACAAGAATGAATGCTGACGTTCGAGGTGTTTCGGGTTCCAGTCCCGGATTGTTTCCCTGGAATCACACCATTTGAACGATGTTATCTTTACTTGAGGTATACCTTTATTGATTTCTTACTCATTCCTTGTCATTATCGTTTCCATTATGACACTATTAGTGATTACGTCGGAGCCACGGTTAAATAAAAGATCAAGAAATATAACACCGCACGTTCTGTGTAGTGTGGGTGTCCTTGAAGAGTATTCTTACAGCAGCAATAACACCCATCTCATTACTAGATAACTCTTTAATTGCTGCGATTAAGTCGTTTGGATGTCGCCACCCCATCTCATTAAACATATTTACATGTCAACGAATCTAATGAGAAGTGTAATGTTTTTCTGACCCGTAATATAATCTTTGTTTCAACTGAAATTTTTATAAGTTCTTAATCTGCCCTTCAGCTCAGGAGGAGAAACAATCTAGAACACTTACGTTATTCGATCACGTTAAATTCTCTTTGTCCAGTCGGCCGTTTCCCCCCCCCCCCCTACCCCTCACGCCTTACGCCTTGTCGATGTCGAGTTCACTAAAAGAAAGTGAAACCGAATCGCTAGTGGACCACCCAGATTTCTTTGTTCCGTTGTAGTATGTTGTATGGCCGGACGGGGATTCGAACAAAGTCCCCCAGAATGCGAGACCAGAGCGTTACCGCTCGCCCACCAGTTTTGATAAAGAGCGTACAGTGAGGGGCCAGACTAGTGTTGCAAACTAAAAAAAAATGTTTTTTTACCAGCTTTGTGGAAAAAAAAACACTAGCACCCTCATTTTTTTCTAATTTTTTTTTTCCCTTCAGAAAACAGTATATTTGATAAATTATAGTTTTATTTACAGAACTTACATTTTACATGTGTGTTTTAAATCTTACTGAACCATATAATGTCTTACATATCCATTCATAAATGTATCTATATAGATAAGATAATTTTATTCATCCTCTAGGCCAGTACCACATTCACTATGTAGTGTCCCGCTCTGTATGTCTCTGGGATTAACTACTTTATAAACAGTTTACTGATTAATAAAAAATAAATGATTGTTGGTGGGGTTCTCTTCCGAGGTGGTCCTTCACATTAATACAAGTGAAACATGAATTATTAATGAGAAACATATTGATTTATTGATTTTATACATAGAAAGCAAAGTTATTTCGGAGAAACAATTACTTGAATGGGTAAATGGTTGTTCCCTCTTTGGTACTGGAATTTACAGTTCTTTAATTTTGTTGGAGCTCGTTGTGGTCTCTGTAGACGATTGCGTTACCGTAATGTTGAGCAGCGCAATGAGAAGAGTCGTGTCGGTGACCCGCGACGGGGCTTGCAGAGCTGCGTCGTGTTTCGGCAGGCCAGGTAGTCGACCCGCTGAGCGAAGGGTGGAGTGGCGTCCTGGAGTCTCTCCTCCGCGACAGCCGGCAGCTTCGTCCTCGACCCCGGGGGACCTCAGCAATGTGTCCTCAGTAGCGCAGATCGCCCGCTGCTGTCTGCTCGCGTCGAACCAGAGTCCCTCTCGTCCAGTCTCCGCCGGTCCGACATCAAGTGTCCGTCCTCCGTCAATTCTGCCTTCCTCGTAGACTCGCCTTGGGCGGAGTTCGTTCCTCTTCTCTCTCCCGATTGGTCGAATATATAATAAAAAAACAAAAATATCAGCAAC
>CM061914.1:136093530-136161820 GCA_031002005.1 Vandiemenella viatica
GTTCTGGCCTCGCATTCGGGAGGACGCGGGTTTGAAACCCCGTCCGGGCATCCAGATTTGGGTTTTCCATGGTTTCCCCAAATCACTCCAGGCGAATTCCGGGATGCTTCCTTCAAAAGGACATACCCGAATTCCTTCCCGTTCCTTGCCCCAATCCCATCGCGCCTCTAATGACCTCGCCGTTGACGGAACCGAATTGAAAATTGGACAAATGAAAATCTAGTGTAATTAATAACTACATTAAAACACAGATAATTGCTCATAGGCAAATCAAATTCTTGGCCTAGTTGCATAAAATGTAGATGTCCATTAAACGCTTGTTGATACAACTAAACGTAGATATTTAGTGATTAGTTGTTAAATGAAACAAATAAACTGATCGTTATATTACTTATCTTTCCGAATAGTTTAATGCAAGTAGAAATCTGTTGGCTGGCACTCTGCGCTGGTATCCTGAATGAATTTTCAGTGAAGGTGTGACTTGCCAGAGCAGAACACCTGTCACTCGCTCAAGAAACTTGGCAAGATTCCAAAGACGCACTCAGAATTAATTTTAGGGCAGGTCTGTGCATCTGCTACGATGTAATGCAAAACGGAACCACAGACCGCCAAGAAAATTAATGTCTCGGAACTGTGCCAGATCTGACGTCTAAGGTGCAAATCATCCCAAGAATGTTGAAATTTATACCGAGTAATTTGGTAACATCGATGCTTGAATGTTTTCGATGCTTTGTACATAATACACAGACGGAAAAAAAAATCCCAACACCAAGAAAAAATTATTGTAGAGTAATGAAATTTGGACAATGCATTTGTCAAGTTAACATGTTTAATTGATTAAATTTTCAAGATCACAGGTTAATTTAAGCTCAAGAAAATGCATTTCAAATGTGAAATACTGTTAAATTAATAGCCGGTGTAACCTCCAGAATTTTGAATGCAAGCCTGCAAACGTGAATGCATTGTGTCATACAGGTTTCGAATGTCACTTTGTGGTATGGAGTTCCATGCTTGTTGTACTTGTGCTGTCAATACTGGGACGGTCAGTGCTGGCTGTGGATGATGCTGGAGTTGTCGTCCAATGATATCCCATACGTGTTCAATTGGAGACAGATCTGGTGATCTCGCAGGCCAAGGTAACATGTCGACACTCTGTAGAGCACGTTGCGAGACAACAGCGGTATGAGGGCGAGCGTTATCCTGTTGAAAAACTCCCCCTTGAATGCTGTTCATGAATGGCAGCATTACAGGTTGAATTACCAGACTGACGTACAAATTTGCAGTCAGTGTGTTTGGTATAACCACAAGAGTGCTCCTGCTGTCATAGGAAATTTCTCCCCAGACCATGACTCCAGGTGTAGGTCCAGTGTGTCTAGGCCGCAGACAGTTTGGTTGCAGGCGTTCCCCTGGCCTCCTTCTGACCAACACTCGGCCATCACTGGCACCAAGGCAGAACCTGCTTTCATCAGAAAACACAACAGATCTCCACTCCGTCCTCCAATGAGCTCTGGCTTGACACCACTGGAGTCGCAAACGGCGATGGCTTGTAGTCAGTGGAATGCACGCTACAGGGCTGGAGTCATGGTCTGGGGAGCAATTTCCTATGACAGCAGGAGCACTCTTGTGGTTATACCAAACACACTGACTGCAAATTTGTACGTCAGTCTGGTAATTCAACCTGTAGTGCTGCCATTCATGAACAGCATTCAAGGGGGAGTTTTTCAACAGGATAACGCTCGCCCTCATACCGCTGTTGTCTCGCAACGTGCTCTACAGAGTGTCGACATGTTACCTTGGCCTGCGAGATCACCAGATCTGTCTCCAATTGAACACGTATGGGATATCATTGGACGACAACTCCAGCATCATCCACAGCCAGCACTGACCGTCCCAGTATTGACAGCACAAGTACAACAAGCATGGAACTCCATACCACAAAGTGACATTCGAAACCTGTATGACACAATGCATTCACGTTTGCAGGCTTGCATTCAAAATTCTGGAGGTTACACCGGCTATTAATTTAACAGTATTTCACATTTGAAATGCATTTTCTTGAGCTTAAATTAACCTGTGATCTTGAAAATTTAATCAATTAAACATGTTAACTTGACAAATGCATTGTCCAAATTTCATTACTCTACAATAATTTTTTCTTGGTGTTGGGATTTTTTTTTCCGTCTGTGTATTATAAACCAACAGCTTGGTGATTCTTTATGATCACTTAATTCTGACTCCATTGCATTATTGATCGTGTGGTAAACGAGAAAATATTACACAAGCATGAGCCATTTCTTGGTCTATGTAAGGGGTTCAGGGTATATATCTCCAAAAGAAAGTTCCACTGTTCGTTCTTGTGACTCATCAGCAATTGTTGGTAAACTTTGTTTGGTGAAATAGATTGGTTATCAGAAAACGAAACAGCGGTTCGAACTGATAATTTTGAAATATGCTACAATCACTTTTGTATGCAATAAAATACTTTTCACGATTGTTTATACGGGTTTTACGGGGAAAAAATAAAATAAAAAACTTGTGGGATTTTGGTGACTTGGGTTATAACGGAATGTAGTGCAAGGATCGGTCCATACTTACGTGAATTCGGAAAAATAAAGCCGATTTAATTTTTACATAATTTCATATCAAGGCTAGTTAGAAAATCTGGCAACAAAATTGAGAAATCTTGATTTCATAAAACGGTCATTGACTATATTCGTCGTTGGTTTGGATCAAACCTGCGACTTAAAACTCAATCTAAATATTTCCGCCAAGCGTCTAGACTCGGTTTTATTTCAGATAATGATGGTAATTCGGCCATGACATCTAAAGCTAGTGGTCTAATATTATTCCGAGACTGATCAGAGTAAATCATTATTACCAGAAATGGCATTAATAAAGAGAGAGGCTCCCATTTCAATAGGATGTTGGGAATTAACCGATTCTTCAGCTTCTTTATTCAATTTCACAGCATTTTAACGATTAACCAGCTGCATTAAATGTACGAAACAAGTTTAGTTTTGGTTGTACTGAAAGAAAACAAATGATAAGTAAAGTAATAACTTTGATGGAAATAGAAAAAGCGATAAAACATTTGTGTATGAAATTGTTATTTAGGTAATGTATCAAAAAATGTTGATCCTCCTTAGCAACATCAAGCGAACAGAAAACATCACTAATGTGAGGCTATCCTTGAATACAAATAACACTTATCCAACCTGTTAACTAGTTATGAAAGAAGCACTACGTAAACAGTAAACAATGTTACCAAGAGAGAAGGTCGTTGACACCTGTAATAGCATTATAATACATTCACATGTGGGTCACGACTGGTATTTAAACGACTGCGCTGCCCGGCTTTCTAGCAACCAAGCGGGAGATCGCTGACTTCCTTACCTTCAGCTGTTGCGCGCCGACAAACACATATCAATACATCTTTGGGATGTCGATCGAACAAACGACGATCACGGGACAACTGCCGCACACATACGATGGCACACGGAGCACACGACAGAACAAACGGAACACGCGAACACCGCTCGCCAACGCCTACCCAGCGCCCTGCTACAGAAGCGACCGGAAGCAAAGATGGCCGTCTCGTGGGTCAAAGAACATAGGTGTCCAAGAGAGGATACGCGTGCCCAGCCGGCGTCGCCCGGCGAAATAAAAATACAACTGCGTTTCACAGCGCAGCTGGAATTGGAACCGTGCGCAACTTTGCACACGTAATTTCTATTCGAGTTTAGTTTTCAGTTGGTATCAAAGGGATACGCAGTGTAAAAGGAAGTGTCCCATACAAGCTGCTTTTGATTTTTTGTTTGACAACCTATAAAAGCGTTTATAAAAAATGAGATCTAATAAGAAAAGGATTAGTCCTTACCGATGATTGTGGGGGCAATTCAGGCAGTCAGTTTTCTTTTTACATTCAATCACATCAAAAGCCAAAGCGGAATATTTCGTAGCCTTGAGTGCTACTCTGAATTTCGTAATGGCTTACCTTTGTTGATTATATTCGAAATTTCACTAATCACAAAGTACTTACTTCCATCAGTGCCACACATCATCTCCCTATTGTCGATCTATCAAGGAAATCTTTCATGAATACATAACCTAATTATTTCGGAAGGAAAATTTGAGCGCTATATTCACATGCCAAGAATGGGTTCTTACTGGGATGTTGATGCAGATCAATTCTATTAAATTCGTAATCTGTTTATATTTCATCCAGTTGCGTATTGCATCCTTCTGCTGCGTTTCTATTCATTTAATTACAAAGCAGATACCACATACGCAGGTTCAAAAATAGCAGTCTCATTGTCAGAAGAATTTTACGCCTAGCAAACATTCTATTCTCTGTATAGGTCCGGGTACACTGTGGTGTGAATTTGATTTTCCTATTAATTACTTGACATCCAAATCTCATTTTGTACTATTTAGAAAGTCGTTCCATAAATTTTTGAGTGAATTAGTTTTTTAAAGAAACGAATCGCTTCATTTTTGTTAGAAGCTAACTATAGCTTTTTGCTCCAGCATTTCGTTCGCCATCTCAGAGAGTTTTTGATTACGCAAGGTAGCAATTTATTGCTCGTTAACATCAAGATCATTGTAACCGGCATTTATGAAAAGGACTTTCTTGAATTTTTGTGAATGGATGGAAGTAAATACAGAACCATTAAAAGGTAGAAAATAATTTGTAAGTAACACTCTTATCAATACTTTGTGTTACTTAGACTGTAGAATTGTTATTTATGTTCAATGTCGTATTATTATTATCATTCTTTCTAATGCCTCTTACTTTTTTCTACGATTTCTTTATGCATAAACAAACACCGGCACCAATATATAATAACTGAAGAGATGTTTAGGATTTACGCAAGACTTTAATTCTTGTTTGCCGTTTCTAAATTCGATTTTGTTTTTGACAAAAAGTTTATTATTAACGGTACGTTGTGTTTCTTAATCTGAGGTACAAGCAGTTAAATGGTTCACTTACGATTATAATAAGCAACTTCAAAATAGTATTTATGTTTGTAAAAGTGCATAACTAAAGATCTCTAAAAGACAGATTGATTCGAATCGTTCCAGATCCTACTGGTTTGTATGCAGGTCTATCCTAAATAGGAAGTGAAAGATTAATTAAACAATTTTGAGTGAGAAAACAGATACGAAATAATTATTAAAATAAACGCACTTTACTTTCTAGTCACTCATTTTATTTAAATAATAAAGTAAAACAGATATTGTCTTGAAAATAGATACGATTCAACACGAATTAATAAACAGGATGTGTAAAAATTATTAGAATATTGTATTGGAAAGATACTATGTCAGAACATTAAGTTTTAGTTTAATAATTGACATTTATTTAACAAGTATCTAACTTATTTAATGTATTTGAACATCACCATATACAAAATTCATCACCCTTTTACCTGTAAGCCCTACCTTCATTCTCAATCGGCATTTTTTTACCATAGGTGGAACTGGTAGCAATTACTCGCTCATAAACGGCGAGATGATGAAAGTGTTAACATCCTCTACCCGCTTCAGACCTAACTAAATATTACACGAGCATACGTACGGTTGTAGCGAAGCCAGAGCAAACAGTGAGAAGCAGGCGTATGCTTTCTGTCTACACTGTAGCCCGATGCAAAGCAAATTTGGCAGCTGAGGATATTCCTCTCCGAAAGCACTGGGGACCCGACAAGTACAGGGATACGCTCAGATCTTCAAGTTTCTCCATTCCTTACCACGAAACTAAGTATCAATGATTTTTTGGTGCGTGGCCCATTTTAGCATGGGATCGCTGTAACTAATTATTATTTTTTTTTCAGATCTCTCTATCTTTAGTGCAGCTATTATGAAATTTCTTTTCCTTCAAGACTTCCTTGTGTATTTATTTATTCTTGATTTTTTCCCCTTTGTTGTAGCCACTGTTAACTATATAGAACAAGAAACTAGAGAGAATCAAGACTGACCCATCCAAAAATCACCCAACGCGCCTAAAGAAGTTTTCAGTTCAAAAACTAAAAATCTTACCTTGTCCTCAACCCGAAGGTTTGTCGAATCTTCCCGAAGGAAATGCACCAAGCTATTGTGTCGAGGCAGGAAGACCAATTCCTTTCCTCAGGAGCCTGCAGTTTAACCATGGAACGTTCCGGCGTAGTTCCTATAAGGGAGCGTGCACAAACTACGTGGCTCGGTCCGGGGGGGGGGGGGCTGAGGGATTGGCTGGAAGGCTACGCTGGGTTACGTGGGGGGAAGAGGGGTTTCTGAGTCAGGCCACGTAGCTTTCCTTTCATAACATTTTTTACAGTTAAAATGAGAAACAGAACACACAACAGCATGTGAATATTTATTTCCCTCAATTAATTATCTCCTTATGTAGTTTAAAATAGGCTGACAGGAGAATACAGTACAAAATGTCTCCTGGAATCAAAAGGGAAAAAAGGCTACGTGCTACATGGGAGAGGGGGGAGGGGGGGGGGGGTAGAGACAAAAGCCACGTCGGGCTACGTGGGGGACAGGGGAGTGGTTCACAGGAGGCCAAAATGGAGCTACGTGGTTTATGCACGCTCCCTAATCAAATACAACTCATACAATTTCCTTCTGCCCACGGGATTTGATCCCACGATCGGAGAGAGAAACTTTCGTAAATAAGTGCCTTAACTGCTTTTATATATATATGTATTATTTATACATACATAAATATAAGTGAGAAAGAAACTGTTGGAAATAAGCGCCTTAACGGGTGAGCTACCAGCCTGCCACTGAGCTATCAGACAGTCTTGTTTTGAAGTATACCTATGCTAAATACTATCAAAATCGGATTAAAAACTGTGGATTTATATGATCAACTTTGACAGAAATTAAGGTGAGGGGAGAAAGGGGGAGAAGGTTTAAGTTTTTGTAAATCAAACGTGAACAGTATTTTTGTGTTTGTTTTAAAGTATATACATGCAAAGTTCCATCAAAATCAGATAATATGAAGAACATTGGCAAAATAAAACAAACATTCGTTTTTGTGTATTAGATACATGTGTAATTATACTTTCACTGCTGTCCACGCGCAACACGTCGTACTTGTAGCTATAGATATACTCTGCTATTACAGCATATTGGGGAGCGTGCACAAACCACGTAGCTCCATTTTGGCCTCCTGTGAACCCCCCCCCCCACGTAGCCCTACGTGGCTTTTGCCCTTACCCCCCTCCCCCCCACGTAGCCCTACGTGGCTTTAGCCCTTACCCCCTCCCCCCCACGTAGCCCTACGTGGCTTTAGCCCTTACCCCCCTCCCCCCACGTAGCCCTACGTGGCTTTAGCCCTTACCCCCCTCCCCCCCACGTAGCCCTACGTGGCTTTAGCCCTTACCCCCTCCCCTCCCACGTAGCCCTACGTGGCTTTATCCCTTACCCCCCTCCCCCCCACGTAGCCCTACGTGGCTTTAGCCCTTACCCCCCTCCCCCCCACGTAGCCCTACGTGGCTTTATCCCTTACCTCCCTCCCCCCCACGTAGCCCTACGTGGCTTTTGCCCTTACCCCCCTCCCCCCACTTAGCCCTACGTGGCTTTAGCCCTTACCCCCCTCCCCCACACGTAGCCCTACGTGGCTTTAGCCCTTACCCCCCTCCCTCCCACGTAGCCCTACGTGGCTTTATCCCTTACCCCCCTCCCCCCCACGTAGCCCTACGTGGCTTTTGCCCTTACCCCCCTCCCCCCCCACGTAGCCCTACGTGGCTTTAGCCCTTACCTCCCGCCCCCCACGTAGCCCTACGTAGCTTTTTTCCCTTTTGATTCCAGAAGACTTTTGTACTGTTTTCTCCTGTCAGACTATTGTAAATTACATACAGAGATAATTAACTGAGGGAAATAAATATTCACATGCTGTTGTTAGTTTTGTTCATCGTTTTAACTGAGAAAAATATTATGAAAGGAAAGCTACGTAGCCTGGCTCGGAAACCCCCCCTCCCCCCACGTTGCTCAGCGTAGCCTTCCAGCCAACCCCCCCCCCCCTGGACCGAGCCACGTAGTTTGTGCACGCTCCCTTGGTGAAGGGAACTCATAAGATTTTATCCATCCAAAAATCGTCCAACGCGTACATCATACACGCAACACGCCATAATAGCATGCCGGTGACACCGTCCAAACATCGCCTAAAGCGCCTATACAATTTTTCACTAAAAAAAATTTAAAAAATTTGAGCGTTTTTGTGTTGCCATCTGCGTTCTCTCCCATAAGTGTATTTTGTTTGTGAAATGCATAGTTTATGAGACGGAGATTGGGTACTGCCCCAGAATGCGAAAAAATAGCGGAAAACTGGTGTAAACTTTTTGCCGTCCTCCGAACAACAGTAGAGCTAAAAAAACCTTGGGGGGGGGGGGGACAGGGGTCCACACCATATCTCACCACAAGGAGGGGGGGGGGAAGTGAGGGTTCCAGATGTACCAAAAAACAGATCAGCCGGACGGGATTCAAACCCATGTCCTCCAGAAAGCGAAGCCAAAGCGTTATCGCTCACCCACCACGCTCGGTTTATTAACATATGGTCGCAAAGTTATATTTAGCGGTCGTTAATGAACAATATCAGGTCACGAATTCGAAGGAAAATCCTACACAACTGAACTTCTGCTACAGGCAGCACAAGAATCAGTGACAGTAAAAAATTGAGCAGGAACAAATGCAGTGAAGCGATATTAATATGGAAAGGAAATATAAATAAACCCAACATTCAGTAAAGTTGAAAGCAGCGGCAAAACATTCTACACAAACACAATGTTTCTGGCAATGCCCTTATTCATGAACATAGGAACATGTGGAGGGTGAAGAGAGTCATGGGAGTGTACAAGACGTATATTGGTGATGAGGTGTGGAAAGATATTGGTAGAAGAATTGGGATTAGTGCATGAAGGGAAAAGATGACTATTACCACAATCTGGCACTAGATTTCAGGCACAATGGTGTGGAAAGATTCTCTTTCGTGAGTAAGGGGGTCAGGGATTGGAATAAATTACTAAGAGGGATGATGAATAATTTACCAAAAACGTTAAAGGAATTGAAGGTTGAAATTTGTAGAGGGCAATAATAGGCGGGTACAGGAAAGGTGAAAATTCGGTGTGCAGGGAAATTGCCACCGGAGTGCGAACCCCATTGCAATTAAATTAAATTAAATCTGACGGAGCTCGCGCGGAAGCCTGTCACAACAATTGTGTTATAGTCACATTGACAGATGCGCGGTGAGGATCTAACTTCTTAAGGATCAGTCAGGATTGGCGCTTTGCTAGTTGTTTGTACACGATAATCTCTCTGGGCGTTTAGCTACTACACACAAGGAGGGGAAAATAACAGCTGAGCTATTTTGCTTGAAAACACTTCGAACGTTACAAAAACCCCCGGAGGACAGTTGAATTAGCGCACATTTGTACACCACGTGATGTCTTGAAATTCTGAATGTGGACGCAGAAACATTTCATCAACTCTTCTTGTCCCCTCCAACTTCTTACCGTCCTTTAGCTAAACGAGTAACACAGTCGGAATAATGTGCAAGCGTAAGGATGATCAATATTCAATATTTAAATGGAGTGCTTGTAGTGTTGCAAACTGAAAAAAAGTGTTTTCTTTCAGCTTTGTGAAAAAAAAACGAAAAAAACCTAGTTCCCTTGTTTTTTTTCATAAAACAATATATTTCATAAATTATAGTTTTATTTACGGAACTTACATTTTATAAGTATGTTTTAAATCTTACTGAATCATATAATGTCTTAAATAATGATCATAAATGTATCTATATAGGTAACATAATTTTATTCATCCTCTATGTCAGTACAACATTCGCTAGTATCAGCACTACCAACACTAGTTCGGTCGGTGTCGGAATTTTCTGTTTCTTCTTCCGTCTCCTCTAGATCCATAATTTCAGAAGTCTCGTAGTTACATTTTCTTTTACTGGTTGTTCTTCTATTGCACGCAAAATATTTTGAGATTGCAATTTTAAATTGTGAGCAAAGTGCGTAAAGACTGCGCCGATAGTTCTGTATTACGGTCTTTTAAGTTTGAATTTAAATCTATTATCACAGAAGATAGGAGCTTTATTTCTTTTCAATCGTTGCAAGACAACGATTCATAATTACTGACAATTTATTGAGTCAGTACCGCTGTACACTGAGAGTTTATAAAGTGTACGAATATAAAGAAAGCACAATAAGTAATAAAAAGAGGCAAAAAACCGTAGATAAATTTTAAATTCCTATTTTTTTTTTTTTTTTAAAAGATCCGTAGGTCTACGGATAAATTCGTAGGGCCTGCAGCACTAGTTCAAATAGCGAGTATCAACGGGGAACGGGCATTCCTTCTCGCGCAACCTAGCCCCTTCTGGAAGTACCCGTTCATAAAAGAAAATTTCCGTCAATGTCGCCAATATTTTCGTATTTTTTTTTCTACTGAACCAGAAAAATATTCTAGGTTTAAAAATTAAGACAAGTACTTAGAATAAACTCTAAAACAGTCATATTAAACGATAAATGCCTTACAAATTTGAGATTTAGTAGTTATGAAAAAGCCAGAAAAAAAACCCAGTTATTTTGCAGCACTAAGTGCTTGTGACGTTGTGTATATACCAGATCTATTAAAAACTATGTATAATTTTGTATCTGAAATACCACGAGAGCAGTATTTTGTTTATTTAACATAAGGACAAATATTGTAAGTGCTAGAGCTAGTCAACTGTGTGGGGAGGCAGCAGGAAGTCACATATGGGCGTGAATTATGGTCAGTTGGGTCGGTGGCCGCCTCCGCTCGAGAGCAAGAAGGGATTCTCGATTACGCAATAGTCAGTAACAGATGGTCAGGCATTGTAGCGGCAGACGCCTTCGCGTGATGTGGTCGAGACAGACTGTTAGAATGCCTGATACTGAATGATTCCTGAGCCGCTGTATGTAACAGTTTACTGCCGCCAGTGTATTTATGTTGAATAAATGTATTATAAAGTGCATGGTCTAATCAGTGAGGATTACCATCAGTATCATACCCTTTGAAACAGATTCAAGCTGATACGACCACAATGAAATGTTAAACTGAATTGCTGAATTCATTTGGCACATAACGTGCAAAATACCAAGGGGAAAGACTGTAAACCACAAACAAACCCATAACATAGTGCTGAGAAAATCTGTGAGTAGCTAAGTCCTCACGATTTCCCTAACTAAATTATTTTTTGCCCTTTATTTTATATTTTGGGACCTGTATGTTTTCCTTGCAATTTTTCGGAATTTGTTGTGTATATACTTATAGTATGATTTTTAAATTATTATTTTATTAGTAACTACCATTTTCCCGCTGTTTCGTAGGCGCGGATGTTGTTGTGCGCTTAATGCGTTTGCCTTTTGATTTTCTTCTATTAGCGAACCATAAACGTTTGTAAAGCAGTATCTTTGTAACATTTACCTTAGACCTAAATCAAATTCAGCAATTTCCTTACGCTTATTGGAGAGTTAAGATATCACATAGTGGTTTGATTAAAATTTTCCGTGTATTCTAATGGACTATAAAAACTGAAGAAATAAATAACCAATATTACGTAGACAAAAATTAATAAAATCTATATGGTGGAGTGTTATCAGGGTTGTAGCGTGATCTTAGGTTGGTATCTCGTAGAGGTGTGTTTATCTCAGTGGCAGTATGATCTGTGGCGCATATCTGTTGTCGGTACGAACAAATTATTGTTCTTGGCTCCGTTCCTCAGTCAAGTAAAGATATAAGGTATATCGCAGATAGTAAGTTAGATCGTAGCATTCAAACTGTGTAAACCTCATCCGAACTAATTCAGTAGCTTTTGCGTGATGCCTGTACATGTTGACAGACACTCTACCTGCTGAGCCTTTGTCAAAGAATTGGGAAGTCAGTATTACCACATACCCTTAGTTTCTATTTTACTTAACCTTATGAAATTTATCATTGGCTGCTAACATCGCTTTATCTGCCAGTCAGGTAACTCGAGGCCCTTTTATTTTTCTGCAGTAGAACATTTCTTTGATTACGGTATATTTAGATTTGTGAAAACTGTATTCCGATTACATTGCCAGCATCTGTAAGAAGAGGCTTCAGCCAACTTTGCTACCTCGCCATCAATTTATATGCAACATTTTTCTTATTTGTTAACGTTCTGATTGTTGGATTAGAGCACGGCAGTAAAGTTAAGTGTTTACCTGCAGCTAATCTAGTTAGAATGTTTTCAAAATTGAATTCGTTTAGGTAATAAATGGTATTTGAAACTTCTTATGAAATTAAACGTTACCATTTCTCGCTTTAAAAGTTTGATGTAACAACAGAAACTTTTCCAGGTATGTGACAGCAATGAGGTTTCACGGACGTACTGTACCATCGGAATGTGTTTTTATACGTTTTGCAGTTTTTAAGGCCAGTTGTAAGAATATTTCTTCTGCAGCCTGACATGGAACTACAAGAAAATATTAAAGATGGTGAAAATGTGTCTCTATTTTATTTTCTTAATAAATTGCAATAAACTGATTTAATTTGGTCGTTGTCAATCAATTTTCAAAACTATTACAAACGGATAAAGATTGCCTCACCGAGTTTCTTCCTAGGCAGAGAAATAAGTTTGGTAGATGATAATTTTATTTGGCGTACAGTATTAAACTCTAACGATGAATTATAGTAATGTTGTCTTCCTGCTTAGCAGTTCGGGAGGTATTGTTATAATCGTTCAAGTTTGTTTTTAATTTTTATAGTTGTTGTGTAGGCATAAGTACTACTGTTAAAGAAAATATCTGCTCTAAAACTTTTTACGTCCGCGTGGGTTTGCTTGGTAAGCGGCGAAATGATCCCGGCAGTGGGCCTCCAAGCTGCACAAGGTCAAACACATTCACTGCCAAGGGCCTCAGCTTCGCATAAACTGTGTGCCCCAGAACTAGCGCGATATCATACTGCGAAAACCGTCGTAAATACACAAACTGTAATTTAGCCATATTTGCTTGTACCCCGTTGCTGCTAGGGACACGGAAAAAGTATCAATACTTCTGGGTATCGAGTATTTTAGTTTTCATACCTATACTTTAGTACAGGATACTTTTCATACGATACTTGTACTCATATCAGCACTTCATGGCAGGTATCGATACCAAAATTACTGTGGAAAAATTATTGGCAGTACTACAAAGCCACTCAAAGAATAAGTGAAAATATAATTCAGCAATGACTGTATGACGTTTGTAGGGTTGCCAACTGTTTTTTAGAAGTAAAGAAAGTATATTTGTCTTTTTAAGAGGAAACTGAAAAGTATATGAAAGAAAAATAAGTATTTTTTATTTGTGAGTGGAAACTTTTTCGTCCTACTGATGCAAAAAATACCTCTCGGGTGTCCAGCCGGATAGTGTTGTATAATCACGACGTTTCGACATCTAGCTCTGCTGTCTTCATCAGGTGCAAATAAAATCCTCTCGGGTGCCCAGCCGGATGGTGTTGTATAATCACGACGTTTCGGCAGCTAGCTCTGCTGTCTTCACCTGAAGAAGACAGCTGAGCTAGCTGTCAAACGTCGTGTTTATACAACACCATCCGGCTGGATACCCGGGAGGATTTTATTGCCAGCATTTTTTAAATTTATTGCATTTAATACCTATATTTTCGTGCTATTATTTTTTGATTTCGTTTCAACTATTTATTGCCACATCCTAAAACTAAAATTAATTAAATAAATAAACAACTTATTTTTAGTTAAAGGACGCTCTAGTTTTTCCTTCCCGCCGGTAGGGTACGGAAGCAGGTACGAAATAATTATTTTTATATCTGATAAATTATCTCGTGTTTTGTTTGTTTCTTAAGTTGAAAAATTGTGTGCAGTGGATAAGTATAGTCTTCCGACCTCACAGAAAACGACAATTCCAAAGTATGCGTTTCGTTTCGTGATAAGCACAACTATATCGTTTGGAAATTAATAATCCACAAGAGCGTTCTGAATTGTACACTTTCCTCGAAATAAAGTATTTTGACATATTTTATTGGTATGAAGGAGTGTAAAGTTTAACGACCAAAAATAATGACACTTTATTATAAAGTATGGTTGGCAACCCTAGGTGTATGGCCCCCAATACAACAATCGATACAGCTAAAGACACTATATCAGCATGGAGCCATCATAAGACCTTAGTACATGCAAAACAAAAAAAAGCTAAAGTCAACATCAGGCCCCCTCTTTACAGTCTGCTTTGTCTAATGAAAAAGATGAAATGAGTGTTTATTTAACAACACAAGTGTCACTGTGGTCGACTGACCATTTGGAGCAATGGGAAGCTGTGAAAGCAGTATTCCTTCCCTTGTATAAGTTAGCCCATGAATACCTGACAATTCCAGCAACGTCAGTCCCTGCCAAACGTTTATTTTAAAAGACAGACAATACAACGTCAAAGACAAGAAACAGATTATCATCAAAACAATTAGATAAATTATTGTTTTTAAGTAACTGTAAGCAGGAAAAATGGGAAGTGAAAGATTAGTATGCACATATTATAGCTACTTACTGCCATAGTTTAATTAGTCATGGTATTTTACTGTTGATTTGATTTATAACTGAAATAAAAATTGAATCTCACTAAGTTTAACCATGTTTCATTGCTATAAATTTCATCATCATGAAAAATACTGGCCAATTCAGCTACAATGATTAAAAACGGGTTAAAATTTGAATTTAACACGCAGGCCCTTTAGCCTTAAAATAAAATAAAAATAAGTAAAAGAGAAACTCAATCGCAATTAATGATTTAAAAAATATCATGTTATCGATACTTTTCTTTCGATACTTCAAAGTATCGATACTTTTTTCAATACTGTAGTTAGTATGTTGCTTTTATTCCGATGCTTACATTATCAGTAATTTTATTCGTTAGTGTCCATAGTTGCAACTCAACACCTAGAGCCTGCTCGAAACCCGTATTTCCAGTCTACAATTATTAGCTGATGTGGAAAAATGTTTACAGAAACAGTGTAAAATTTAAATACGTACATGAGAAGCCCTTTGCTTACAACAGAAGTCGCTACCAGACATCGGATAGTCGGGATATACGTAAACAGCTTTCGTTTACCAGAAGTGAAGCGACTTGCCTTGACCTTGTATTGTAGTCATGTAATGGCTTTCTCCGTTCTCCATATGATCGCCCAAACGGCTGGAACTGGGCGAGTTGATGACTGGAGCTCTTGGATAAGAATTTTTTGAGGATAAAATTGGGGATCGGGAGTAAGTGGTTTTAACAGTGCGTCATTTGCGTACTCTTTTATATCTTGCGAAGCATGATACAGTTGTTGATCAGTAATTAAATATACTTTGTTATACGACTAAAAACTCTATTATGTTCTTCTGATCACTTTTAAAATCAGTTCGAATGCAATGCATTTCTAAGGCAAATTTAAACCATTTCAATTCCCTACCTACATTTTTTCAAATTTAATTCCTAAAGGTAGATCTGGTTGATACTTCATATCAGTTGGTTTTTAATATGCTGGAATTAAACGAAGAAAAAACAAAACATTGAAAATTAAATTATTTGGAACGAATTAAATTATAACAAATTATTAACTCACTAAACACTGAGACGTATTTTTTCATGAACACACCATCATTCAGATCTTTTCAAGTTCAACGGTATCTAATGTAAGTTGATTCAATAGTAGCAATATATATATATTTTTCTAAGCAGATTGCGAGCATAAGCAATTCAGAAGCGCCATTTTCAGTGACGTCATAGGCAGTGGGTAGAGAAGGTTTCTCGTTTATCCTAGCACAAACAAAAACCAACAACATACTTTCGCGTTCTAAATCTGTTGTTATTTCACTCTGATTTATTCAATTACATAATTACAATAATCTAACTTGCCGTCGAACTTTGGTTCAGATGTAATCCTCTCCAAATGACAGTCCATATACTGGACCGAAATACCGAAAGTGTTGATATCAAAACGAATTAGTCCTCTATCCTAAAAATCTTTCCTATTTGATTAAAAAAGGTGAGAAGCCGAGACGAATGTATCACTTTAAGAAACAAGTAGTGAATTTTTTTAAATATGGTTTTATGGGTACTCATTAAAGTTGGGAGAGCATTTGGGGCAAGCAACGGGAAGGAATTCACCCTTAGTGATTAGAAGAAACCATCCAGCTTCGACTGGAGTAAGGCACAAGATACACAGACTTTTCAGGGATTACAGATGTAGAGCTGCAAAAGTAACGAGAAATTCTGTACCCGTTTGTATTCGTTACTAAACCAATCAGTACCCGTTACTTTCGCGTCGTTACTTTTAATACAATTGAACACTAGCATGAAGCATCGCATCGAGGCGCGTCGCGTACGGGATAACTTCGTTCGTACTTTGTAAAGTTTAAGTAAATTTTTATTTATTTATTTTATCGTTTAGCCCACCAGGGAGCGCGCAAGTAAATTGTTTATTAAGTAAAATAAGTTTAGGTAAGTTGTTCGTTTGGATAAAACTTAAAGTAATTAGCACATCGATCTTAAGGATCTAAATGTACACTTGATTTACTGTAATGAGTATTATATACGAAAAAATAATCTAATTTCAAAATAAACACTTGTTTGCATAAAAAACCTGACCTTTTTCCTGACTGTGACACATCTAATGACAATAATAATGACGGTTATTTTTAATGTAGCCTACTCGAAACTCTGCATACAAGCCTGATACGATAATGGGACATATATTTAACCAATATTATAATATCATAATCTCATCAAAGTATTTTATTTTTAAATAGGAGGTTTCACCACTTACTTCCTTAACTATTTTCATTTATTTTTGCAAATTCATCTTTTTCTGATTAGATTCGTAATTGTTGTTGCGTCGTGGTTACAACAAACATTTAACATCAAAATTAGTGCCGCATTGATCACATGTATCCTGCGGTAGTTAAAATTCATTGATTGCTATGTCACAATACTTCTGATACCATTGAGCACTAACATAAAGCATCGCATGAATGACTTCGTTTGTATTTTGTAAAGTTCAAGTAAATTGTTCATTGAGTAAAGCAAATTTAGGTAAATTGTTCGTACATTTGATTCACTGCACTGAATATTACATACTTCAGAATAATACCTAATATCACAATCGCAGCACACTTAAATCAACTAATTTCAAAACAAACATCTGCTCATTCAATCGCTGGGCGAACCGTTCCAACTCCCGCCTGACACGTCGTGTTCGTTCGTTTATCGAATCAATCTGACGCCTACAAGTATACGACAAATACGAGTAACGAAATGAATTTGTGAGTAACGATTCGGTACCTTGAGTCAGGCTATGAGCCCGTCTTCAGTAACGAGTACATACGGTTTGCTACAGCTCTATACAGATGTGGACCGACATTCTTAGGGAGCGTTCATAAACTACGTGCAGGGCCGGCGTTAGGGGGGGCGGGGGTAAGCTGGTCAAATGTACCCGGGCCCGCCGGCTGATGGGGGGCTCCGATCAGCGGCTGCAGAGGCCCCAGGCATCGATGCCAAGAATCCGCCTATTGTCGCCCGGCTAGTTTGTAGAGCTAAAAAAAAAGGTCGCCCATTTTACCCGATGCCCGAAATTCCTAGCGCCGGCCCTGACTACGTGGCACCGTCTAGCAGGGAGGGACGAGGGGTTGGTTGGAAACCACGCTGAACTACGTGGGGGGAGGGGGAGGGTGTTTCCAAGCAACGTAGCTTGTTATTCCTATTATTTGTCACAGTTAAGATAAGGTACAGAACACACAACAGCATGTGAACTATTATTTCTGTCATTTAACTATCTCCGTATGTAATTTACGATAGTCTGACAAGAGAAAACAGTACAAAATATCTTTTGGAATCTATAGGGGAAAAAAGCAACGTACTACTTTGGGTGGGGAGGGGGGGGTTTCAGGCAAAAGCCACGCCGAGCTACGTGGGGGGAGGGGGGGGTTCACAAAATGGAGATACGTGGTTTATGGACGCTCCTTTATGTGTCTGCATTCAACTCTCAGGCAATCACTGAGAGAGTGTTTTCAAATTTTCCACTAAATTATTCTAGGCGAATACCAGTACGGGCACTAAAAATGTAAGTGGTGTATTTTCGTCCTGTTGTTATGCCATAAAGTGTGAACGTGATTGAGCGAGAGTGAAGAATTCCCCAGTGACAGCCAGACTTTTTAACCAGTACTTAACCCAGTCTTCGCCTCTGGCTGTTTTGTCTGTGCGAAGTGCGTCAGGAAGTTTGGATTGCAAGTTAATCCTGTAGGTCGTCTTTTACGGTTTGGGCTAGATGTCAACATCCGAAGTGGAGTGAGCATAACTTCGAATTTCATTGTTCTCTGATATATTGTCTCTGGTTTTCGCACGTCCTCTCCCACCTCGTCTCCCGCCCCACTACCGTACTCGCCCCACCTTGCTACTGACCCTCCCTTTTCCCCCACCTCACCGAGAACCGCATTTGACTATTACGTCACAGGCCACCCGTAACCTGTATGAGTGTACATAAGGGCATATGCACAAGCAACCGGACTGTTCTCCATTGGATGAAGTCGGAAACAGATTTTGAAACATTACATCTTCACCGCTGGGAAGCCCGAGCATGTTTCATACGTCTTGAAAATTAGTGGCCTATTTCTTAACACAATATGAAATTTATTTATTTCTTCCATTTCTTTACCAGAATACTTAGCGTTTCGGCTATAACGACCACTCACTCGTGGAGGTACAATAGTCGCCATGCAGCTTCCAAAAGAAACTTTAATAACCGATCAAGTTCATAGTTGTGAAGCAGCTATGTTTTATGCTCCATATTATACCAAACTATATCTGGTGCTGTTGTGACTAGAATGCAGCGTGAATGATTCTTCGAGTCCCTACTAATTCGTAAACCACAGCTTGAAATCGTCCGACAGCCATGTGTTTGAAATGAGCATTTCACTGCTTTAACTGAACAGAAAACTCAAAGTAAATCGATGAAAGACATTTAATGAAATATTCGCAAGCTTCGAAACTTCAATGATACGGGCAACTTAGGAATTAACTGATGAACAAAGCACAATGAGAATTCCACATTGTCAGGACTGGAAATTATCGTGATTTATCGACAAAGAAACAATTGAAATTTATGAATTCGGTTTCGTAGACTTCCAAAAAGGTTGACATACTCAGTTTTTTTTTTACTACTGACATAACAAAAGTTTATCTAATTTGTCACTAAAGGAAATTTAGATTCTTATACTTAAGAGCCAAACGTTATGGGTTGGGAATCAGGGACAGCGTTAAGGAGGGTTAAGAGGGGCAGAAGGACTCGGGGCCCGAGCCCCCTTACGGGGTGACTATCTAAATAGAAAACAAACGCAAGTTTTAAAATCTGCACCTTTGATTTTGAACATTTCTGCATTAAAATTTTCAAGGTTTATAAGAAAACCGAAGTTTAAAGAAAAAAAAAATTCGGATGGGGCAAGGGGAGCGGCGACCTTGATAGCAAGATGAAAATATCCAGATGGCGGTAGCACCATGCAAATCTTCCGTGCTTACAATTTTCATTTCCACTCAGGTGAGTCGCATGAAAGATTTACGGCTGGAAGACATGAATTAACAGATTTTGAACGCGGAATGGTAGTTAGGAAGCTTTCTTAATCTATGTGGCTCAGTCTAGGGGAGGGGGAGGGTTGGGTAGAAAACTAAGCTAAGCTACGTGGGGGGATGGAGGGGGGGGGGGGTTTGGAGCAAAGCCACGTAGCGTTTAATTCAGATTATTTGTCACATTTAAAAATAAGAGACAGAACACACAACAGCCTGTAAATATTTATTTCCGTCACTTAATTATCTCCGTATGTAATTTAAGATATTCTAATCAGGGGCGTCCGTTAATTACGTGAGGTGAAATAAGGGGGAGGAGGTCCGGCGAAATCTCAAGAAACCTCACCAAGAAGGAGGGGGGGGGGAGGTCAACGTAAATCTCACGTCAGGTTTGAAATTCTTGCAGTACAGTAAAGTTAAAAAAAAAGTCTACAAATGACGAGAAAGTCGGCTTTAGGGGGGTATTTCGTCCAAAACCCGACCTTAGTGTGGGGATAACCGCCCTCGGAAGCATGAGACCTAAAAAAAAAAGTATCAAAAAGTTACGAGGTCGAATAGTAGGGAGGGATGGTCTCCGTCAAAATCTCACTTCATTTTAGAGGGGAGGGGTTCGACCAGATCTCACGAAGTCTCACCAGAAAAGGGGGGGAGGGCCGGAATTACGGAAATACACCTCACGTAATTAATGGAAGCCCCCTAAGATAAAACAGTGCAAAATGTCCTCTGGAAGCAATAGAGAGATGAGGGGTGGGGAGGGTAGAGGTAAAAGCCACGTCAGGCCACATGTGGGGAAGGGAGGGTTCAGAGGAGGCCAAAATGACGCTGCGTATTTTTTGGACGCATGGGACATTTCGTTTCGGAAATTGTTCTTGAATTCAACATTTCTATTTCCTTGATGCACAGTGTCAAGAGGTGGCGGTGAATATGTAATTTATGGCACTACGTTCCGCTATGGACAACGCAGTGGCCGAACACATCTACTTAATGCTCAAGACCAGCAACGTCTGCGTAGAAGTGGCTGAGTTGACAGACACTGAGTCAAACAGCAGCAACACCCAATGTGCTACATGACGATGCGGGAAGTGCAGCGAAATTTGTCATTGATGGGATAAGGCAGCAGAAGACCGATGTAAGTTTTTCTGCTAACAAATTCTGATGATAAAAATTTCTTCGACAACCAGTACTCCAATAACCTAACCAAATGTCAGGCGCCGAACACCATCAAGGTGTCGCAACCACCCGAGATGCTTAAGATGCCCCTAAAAAAGAGCAGTATTACATTCGAATCTTTGGACTACATCAGTACGTGCTGTTGGTCACGGCACCAAGATCCAGCAGGCAGTGAAAATATTTTGAAACACCTTGACACTGCGTCTGGCTGTCTCACCAAGCTGTTTCGCAATACTGTCTGCACTGCAAACACTCTGTCCTGATAAACGTCAGCTTTAAAATTAGTCACTCTTTACTGCAGAGTATGTACACTATGAATCATGGCCAACGTAAAGCCGTGTGAAATCCTTTTTGCTTAATATGTGTTTGGATAATAAGAGTGTCAACATTCTTCGACAACGTGACCCCATTTAGAGATTCCTGTTAATATGTTCATGCCGATTCGTGTTTCCACAGCGTCAGTTTGTTTGCATCTGTTTCTGTCTTCGGCCCAGATTTCTATGTTCCAGTATTCAGTCGAAATCAAATGCCGGTATAGTTTCTGCACTAAGACTGCCCGATTTCCTTCCCGTCCCTTGTACACAATACTCTGAATGAGTAGTGAAGTTCCAGAAAAGAAAAAATCTTGAGCTTACCACTATGGATCACCAACTGTATACAGAGGTTAGTATGAACTCACTATTAATTCGGTTAAGTGTGAGTTTAGTACTGATTTGTAATTTCATTTTTTTTTTATTTAGCAGTATTGAATGCGGCTTAGTGACTTAAAGCAATATTACAGACCTATCAAGCTGATTTTATAATGTTTGATTTCTAGAACTCATGCCCGTTGATGGCAATAAAACTACTGTAATTAATCATAATAAAGTGTGCCAGGAGAGGTAATCAGATTGTTCCATCGTTTCAGCGAAAGAGACCGAGGGTGGTGGGTGAACGGTTAACGTTCTGGTCTCTCATTCGGAAGGACGCGGGTTCGAATAATAAAAAAAAAAAATCAGCGAAAGAGCCTCCTCTTCGCCTACAGGAGCGAGAGGAAGAAATCAGAGAAAACTAATCACACGATAGCAGCACGAGACATTGTGGACTCCGGTTAGCCTCGCGTTGCAGAGGTCGCTGGTTCGATTCAGGCCTCGGACATGGGTGATTTTAATTAAGTGTCGTCTAAACCATTCTTAGTCTAGTATACATTGAGTACATCCATTAATAGTTGAAAATACATAATTAAATAGCCTCGTAGCAAAAATTCTATAAAACACGAGACATTTTCCTGCTGCTGTAAGTAAGTTGAGATGTCAGAGCATGATATTAATACTTCCAGTCATCAGTTAAATGGTGATGCAGATTTTAAATACTATATTTGCCAGAAAAATTACAGATTTGTTTCATTTCACTTCAACTTTCTAATACTTTACAATGCGATCTATAAAAATGTATAATAATCATTTCATGCTCATGAAGAAAAGGGGTCAACCGAGGTGATAGGGGAAAGGAAACTAACCAATTATCAACAGGCTGGTATTCTTGTTAGTTCAAGTCTGTTGCACTAAACATTTTTTCTTAAAATTCGAGGAAATTCCGGCAGTTACTGACAAAATCAAACCACTGTTCTTGAGTTTAAAATGTGGAAAAGCATTCACTCCACTAACATAAATTTAAGCAAATTTAATAATTAATACCTAGTGCAAAATGGGTTTTTAAAAACAGTACATATTTATACATTTTATTCGGGATAACGGAAGGGAAGAAATAGCCAACAACATTTGCTAAAAACGTAAATATTTTTGTGAATGATAAGACGAAAAAAAGAACATTTTTAAGGTACCTAAGGGAAACAGCTATACCTATATTTGAGAAAGAAAACAAACAAGAAATGGAAGAAAATAATACAAAAACACATGTGAAACAAGAGGGAAAAATTGTGGAAAGAAATTATAGCAAACGGAGCAGGGCCATTAGAAAGAACAAACAACATTTGCGGGATATATATATATATAAAAGATAGCATTAACATCAGAAACGCTTGAGGGTGTAATATCTCGTTGGCGGGGTATTGGTTTTGACTTGAAACACCTTGTATGGTGCCAGCTTGCAAAAGTAGCAAAGTTAATTTATTTTAATTCAATAATATTTATAATGGGCTCTTCACATGACAATTCTCAGGGGATCACACAAAAGAAATGGGTTCACATTAAAAGAAAATGAATTTATTCATTAAGACAAAATTGTTGTCATTTCAAGATCACAAATTTATGGCAAACATATGATAGGCACCCAGGCTAACAGCTCTTTAATTCTGGCATGAGTCTCTCAGGGCAGTTTCCAGGGTTTTGAGATGTTGCAGTAAGTCTCTATATCAGCAGGCGGTACACATTACCCGGCAGGACACTGGTCGGCGGCGGCGGCGGCGGCGGGCCAGGGTTTGACCAGCGCGACCGGCTGATACACACAGCTACCTCCGTTAATCACTTGTAGCAGCAGCCACTGTCCACAACCTCGCTCTCGGGCGTCCAGCAACGTTCTCCACCTCCCGACCACATAGAACATAGCAAAAGAAACACTTCCGAGGAGTAGATGCCATCCCCTCCATCCTCTGGCTGTCCCACACTGTACCACATACGGCAAGCCCTCCAGAAAAAAACAAAAATATCGCGAGAAGAGAGGGCGGTCTGTGTCCCGCGCCCCTGCGCCAAACTAAACATGTCTCTGGGGACAGGCGTCTGCCTTCTATCATCGACTGGCCCTCAGATACACACAGTGTCGGGCAGCATACCTCCGCGCCAGCGAGCCGACGTGCTCTGTAGGACATTACAGCTTCAACTGCCACCTCCACAAAATTTGAAATTTCCTATTTAAAGTTCAAATTTTTCATTCGGTCCATGTGACCTGTCCTCTCACTTTGTCCCGAAACATTTCATCCTCACGCTATTTAGCCAGAACTGTCTCTTCAACCTATCGTTTGCCCGAGTCATACAATACCTTGATAAAAACCACCCATTTCGACACTTCCCTCTGCTGAAAAGTCATGCGGATTGTCTCCTTGGTCAACAACCACTGCAGTGACTGCTCTATCGTGCACTGCGCTCCGCTACGAGCATGAAACTCTCTCTGTGACATTCATTACAATGGACATGGCGTAAATGATACCAGTTGGGTCCAGCCTATCTTATGGCTACAGATAAACAATAACACACAGTGTTCAGAAAAATACTTAATCCTAAGAAACTATGGTCACAGAAAATACATCGTTGTGCCGTTGTCCAGCCTTTCTGATGGTTACAGATATTACATTAACAATACAATACATATAAAATACCAGCACACAGTGGCTAAAACAAAATAATTAATTCTACCAGATTGTGGCCTCACAAATCATCCTTCCTGTACTCTCTGTTAACAAAATTACAAATGAGAGTGCAAAAATGCAGAAGGATTAATATTAAAAAAATCACCAAGCCATCACATATAGGCTTTATCGTCCACAATGCCCATATAACCAAACAGAGAAAACCATTGTGTCCGAAAACAAGTGAGCAATGAATCAGGGCCACGCAGTAATGATTAAGAAACCTAAACCAACCCACTATTTTCCTTATAGACTACTTATAACGCTAAGTACAGCTTTAAATATCCATAAAACTTAAAATCTCCAAACTTTATCTGACAATAACTAAACTTAAACGAGGGGTCGGCATATTCTCTTCATGCGTACACACTCCTTGCAACTAACAGAATTTACAGTCGCAACGCTTCCCTGTAGAGCAGAACCGACTTCATAACAAACAGCCACCTTCATGCAGATGGTAATTGGTAAGGCGCCTGCCCCCAAACAGATGGAGCCCTAGGTCCCTGCACCCCGGTGTAAGTCAAGGACACCCTCTGCCTCAGCTGACACTCCCAGTTTCAAAACAACAACCCACACTCTTATGCTCGGCTCCTAATTCGAAAGCCATGGTTCACCGACCTATTCCTCATATCGACCACATGACCAAAGTCATAACAGACACTTTAGAGAACTTGGTGTACCACTACCTCAACGTTGTCCACCTTCACTAAGGTAGCCTTGCCACCTTGCGACCACAAACCTACTCCATATCCCTCAGAACTCTCAGAAAGTAAACTACTAGTATTCTACCAAATCTACAGCCTCATTAACCTAGCATAAAAAAAACAACATATTATACCCTGCAGAAAATGCCTCCACGCTGAATAATGCATATATAATCATAAGAGTTCGTCACCCTATCAAATAACTTGCATAATATCTAACAGCGGAAGCAATAACTATTCTTCGAGAAATCACATGGGAAACCTTTCACAATGTATAACTCGCAGCTATCCTCATCTAAATTAAATCTCGCGTCATGTCTGGCGCCGAAAGAAATACTCCACTTGAAAATCAAACTTCATTCCCTACCTTACAAAACCACAATTTTCTCTAAAAATTCTCAAATGCTGAAGAAGTAACTCCGCTTGGACACAAATAAGAATATCTTCACTAATGTGCAGTATTCAACGACAATCTGCATCTGGGATTCGCATTTCCCTATACTCTCAACTGTCATGAATTATCTCTTCCGAACGGCAAAATTACTTTGCTAACAGACGACTCTCAAAACAAAGGAGTGATGTCAGGGAATGAAATATCTGCTGGAGAAACATGATGCTGGTTTGACTTGGTGGAACCACATTATTCCCGCTTCCCGCTATTATGAAAAAAATCCAGAGTGTACAAAACCTCGTTATACCAGACTCGGCACACTTCCACCACCTCAAGCACAAATTAACGGAGCCCCAGGGAATAATTACCTTGTCCCTCATATGAAACGTCCACGACCTGCTATCACCATATTAATTAAACGACAACCGGACTGCTTATGCTCATGCGTCCTTGGCCTTCTATCCGTTGCCAAAAGGAACGTCTGAAACCTTCCAATCCATGCACGTCCGTTGTCTCTTCACCTTAAACCCTTGTCCTTCGCACGAGGAAAATGCAAATACAAATTGGGACTCATCCACTGACTCCTTTACTCCAGTGTAAGTGCTCTCCATACATCAGTGCCGTTCTGGCTACAACTGACTCTCAAAAATACCTTCCTTTATTTATTTTTTTAACTCGACCAACGTCAAAACTTCCACCAACAACTTTCAAATGTCTGGAAAATTAGGTCCACCAAGTATTCAGCAACTTCCTCACAAGAGCAGCCAGAGAAGTTTAGCAAAGAAAAATGACGTACCATCTCATATTCATTCCCACAATCGTTCAAAACTATTTCCTTCTCGCCTGACATCAATCATCGCATCTTAGCATTCTCCACACGCAGTGACTGTTCTTCAATTCCATCCCATGTACCAAAGCAATTCAACTGTTTTTATGGCTCAGTAATCTTCAACTACAACCAAAATTCCCTCCCCTCGCAACTCTCAGATGCTACCAGAATTTACTTTCCGTCCATTAGGGAGAACAGCATTTTTTTTTTTTCTTCGTAAACACACTTCTGCCAACTATTCACTATATGACACTAACATTATACTTATTTATTACCATAATTATTCTCTACTTCATATCCTTGGGTATGTCTGCGGTCCAAACCAAGTCTCTTTTTTTTCCGGGAATGGCTAAGCCTAGTTAGCTCCCGTTTTGAGCCTTCCGTGTACCACGCACATCCAAAACTCATACTTATCGCTGGCGTTTGTGCTTCGGAAATTCTCAGCAAATTCTTTCCTCTCAGCAAAGTACACTGATTGACTGTGCATGAATTTAGCACTAATTTCGCCTCTCAGTTCTCCGCAACAATCTCTCTCTTCGAAACCTCCCACATACGGCTCATAATCGCACCCCAGCTGCGTTTCGCTCACACAGTCACAAAAAAGCGTCCTGCTCAGAGGGTAGCATGCGTTCGGAAAACATCGCTCGCCGCTTGGCACTCTCTTGAGGCCTTCGACCTGGAACAGATGTTCGGCATTTGTTCCCGCCTGTCCAAATATGCACAAATATCGCAGGTCTCGTCTTTCATGTCCGACAGTTGGCATTCTCGATGGTTTGGTCTGTCTGTCCGTTCTTACCGATTCCGAACACGCCGACACATGGACGTCCCGCTGTTTATTTGTCTGTTGAATCGAAAAGCTCTCATGCGTTTCACCGAGACTGTAGCGCTCTGCTTTCAGCTTTGCAACCCGAATCTGAATCACCCCTTCTCCAAGTTGGGTCAAATCCGTACTGTGGCTCCTCTCAATTTCCACGACACTCGTTTCCAGCAAGTTACTCCGTCCTTCTGTCTCTTGACCTATTTCCGACGCGCATCTTTGTACAGCCAACACCTGCTCCTTAGTGCGGTTAACACCACTGCTTAACGTGTCGGGCGCCATTTCCAGCGATTGCACAGACTCCTTAATTTCCCCTACCTTTTTATCCATCGCGGCTGTCAATTCCTCCCTGAACGCCGATAATTGTACATTGATTTTCTTTTGTTCCTCGCACATGGATGTTAATCGTTCATTAATGGGACTAAGCAGTTGCTGTACTATTAACAACATATCATGGGGCGTCATTATTGCGCTAGCGTGGTTTTCCGGCAGCGACACAAACTGATCGCTCGTTTCTGCGGTTGGAGGAAAACTAGTAGTTCTTTCTTTACTGACTGTTTGCTGAATAGTTTGCTCAGCACTTCGAACCACGGCGTTGTTAATTAAATGACCGTGATTTCCCTCCATCGCGAATTCCTGCTCGTTTGGCTCTGACGGACTGTGATTTTGTGCCATCCCGGTAGATTTTCCGGACCTCAATTTCATCCACTCAAAAGCACCCAAAATTTTAGAAACTTCGTAAAACAAATATTTAACCACACTTCTCCTCCCACAATTCAATATTTATACCGGTACCTCCACGGGAAGCATCCACAAATCCTCAAACACACAATTATTGATGGAATGAACGCTCAAACGCACAAAACTCTATTATGAAGAGCATAGATGCTCGGGGCATTCGAAAAACACGACAAGCAAGAAAAATTTATAAAAACCATACTCATCACAGAAGACAGGCAAAAACAAGCATAATTTTCCGACGCTGAGATGCTGTTAAAATCTTACATCCCTAGTCTCCAAACATTTTCCAACAACAGAATAACCATCAAAACCAACAAACAATTACAAACAAAAGGACAGCTCGAACATAACCAAAGACCATCACTTTACATCTTCCTCCACGATTGCCAAACAATTCATGCAACGTCGTATTTTTTTATACATCAACAACCCATGAACGATCAACAAACAGTGGTTCAATATCACACACGAGAACAGATAATCACCTCGCTCGGGACGCCCACAGGAGTCCTATGCTGTTACAAATAACAAATATTACACATAATCAATCTTATCATTATACATTGTATATGCTGGACCTCTGCTATCACCGCCACACCGCAAAAATGCTGAAAAACACATAGAGATTTCTACTCGCTAAAACGAAACGCTTGCAACATCTCAGTCAGGCCACAGGTTGGCGCGCCATTTTATAATATTTCGTTGGCCGGGGTATTAGTTTTGACTTGAAAAACACCTTGTATGGTGCCAGCTTGCAAAAGTAGCAAAGTTAATTTATTTTAATTCAATAATATTTATAATGGGCTCTTACATGACAATTCTCAGGGGATCACACAAAAGAAATGGGTTCACATTAAAAGAAAATGAATTTATTCATTAAGACAAAATTGTTGTCATTTCAAGATCACAAATGTATGGCAAACATATGATAGGCACCCAGGCTAATAGCTCTTTAATTCTGGCATGAGTCTCTCAGGGCAGTTTCCAGGGTTTTGAGATGTTGCAGTAAGTCTCTATATCAGCAGGCGGTACACATTACCCGGCAGGACACTGGTCGGCGGCGGCGGCGTCGGCGGGCCAGGGTTTGACCAGCGCGACCGGCTGATACACACAGCTACCTCCGTTTATCACTTGTAGCAGCAGCCACTGCCCACAACCTTGCTCTCGGGCGTCCAGCAACGTTCTCCCCTCCCGACCACATAGAACATAGCAAAAGAAACACTTCCGAGGAGTAGATGCCATCCCCTCCATCCTCTGGCTGTCCCACACACTGTACCACATACGGCAAGCCCTCCAGAAAAAACAAAAATATCGCGAGAAGAGAGGGCGGTCTGTGTCCCGCGCCCCTGCGCCAAACTAAACATGTCTCTGGGGACAGGCGTCTGCCTTCTATCATCGACTGGCCCTCAGATACACACAGTGTCGGGCAGCATACCTCCGCGCCAGCGAGCCGACGTGCTCTGTAGGACATTACAAGGGTAACCACTTATATGATAACGAGAAAGAGGAAACAAGATTTAGGAGTTCGAAATGTACAAACTGAACAGTAGTGTGCTGGATATATAGAATAAGTTCATACTGACAAGAGATGGAGTTAAAGGACGGAATTTGACAAAACTGTCTAAGATTGTAATAGGAGGAAGTTGGAATAGACGAGACACCATCTCAGTTAAATCAAATGGATGAAAAATCGAAAGATAATTCAGACTGGTATCACTGATGATGTACTCTTCAAAGTGAATTAGCACAAATCTTGCACCATTACTTAATCCTTGATAAACATTATGATTTGTATTTAACATAATAATAGCATTTTTCTTTAATAGCAATTTATGAGGTGGTAAACCAGACGATCTCGGAAAGGGCTCTAGCGATTTGGACGAAATTTCATTCATAGATAACGTTTTACTTTTCAAGTTTGTAGCACGATTTTACAAACAAACAAAAAGGAGCAATTCTTGCATTTATTTTCTCGTAAACTGCTCTAATCTCATCTCGTAGAAGTTTCAAGTACCAGTTAGTTAAGCTTCTCTTTGGTTAGAACAAGGCTCAAAATGCCTTGGAAGCCTTCAAGAAAAACGTTTTCCTTTAATCAAAATTTACCCAAAATCTTGTATATTGAACAGAAATCGAAAGATACCAAGCGAAGATTGGTCATCCAGGTACTATTACTTTGAATAACATTTATAACCTGTTTTGTATATGAAAATTAAGATTTAAAAAAAAACTAAAAATACGTAATTCTACAGAAATCCTTTGCTTCATTCTTTCACCTGAGTTTCGAAGAAATTATTATTTTATAATAGTGTAATAGGTTTTTTAGTCGTTTTGCATGTATACATGGTCTGTAAAACTGTTATACCGAATACGGAACGCGAACAATTCCCAAATAAGCGCTTTATTGCCAGAGCAATAAAGTACTGTTCCCCAAGGTAGTTATTGGATCCGAGGGTCAACTGGCGGTTGTTATGAATGTCAGCAGTGTGGTAACTGCAGCCCAGTTGGCGGTGTCAATGGCCAGTTATTGAAGTGTCAACTCTGGGTCAAAGATCTTATTCGCTGCGCTGATAGTTTTATTTGTATCGCTGGACACTGTCAAACCGCGTTTCTTCAAGGTGACGGCAGTGAATTCACACTGACTGTCACAAATGCTGTAACGCATGACTTAATTTTTTTTGTTTTTTGTTTGTTTACGCTAGTGATATTACGCCTCGTCGACGTCGAGGTCATTAAAGCGGGAAAGGACTGGGTAAAGGAACAGGAAAGAATTCTGTCATGGCTTTAGAAGTAAGCATCCCGGCTTTCAGCTGGAGTGATTTCGGAAAACCACGGAAAATCGAAATCTGGATTGCCGGACGCGGATTCGAAGATTCGAACACGCGTCCTCCCGATAGCGAAGCCAGAATGTTATCGTCCACTTACCACTCCTGGTATAATTGTTAAACTTGATTGCGTTGTGGGAGTGCCGATGTGAGGAGCTTGTGACAAAACGAAGTGCCGATGTAGCGTCTTGAGTATTTCACTATAGGGCAACCTGTTTTTAAGATTTTATTTGGCTATATTTCTTTCTTCTTTGTTGATAGTAAATATTGAAAAAAAAAGAATAAATACATAGGGACCAGGTTTGGTTACTTAAGTTTACAATTTGCAACTTTTCTTGTAACGAGAACGCTTTTTGTATCAGGGAAAAATATTTTAAATTCTTCCCCACTCTTTCACTTCAGTGCTGACTTTATACAGTCAATTTGTCGAAATTTCATCACAAATTCGTCAGTATATTAATTTTTCATAAATCTTCTGGCTACTTTTTTTTAGCTTTACCATAATTTCTATTCCATTCTGTTTCGGAATTCATCTCTAGTAGTAGAAAAAAAATGAAGTGAGTCCCAGAATCAGTTGGGGAATAGACAGAAGTTTAAAAATTTCCAACTCGAATTTCCGTGCAAATTCTTAGTTCCCTAAGATTAAATAGCTGGAGCAGCAAAAAATAAATAAATTGCGATTTGATGTGCTACAGAATACTCACAAATCAAAGATTGGAAACACTAAAAACATTATTAATTATGGAGAAAACCAAGTTTTTTTCTGTAACTTAATTTTTCAGAAATTTTGTAAAGAAATTTAATTTAATCTCATAAGAAAGTCTTGTGGCTCCCGCGACTGCGATGACGTTCAATATGAATGTTGTGTTACTCCGCGCATATTGCTCGCTGTCACGACCTTCACCAATGTGGAATGGTTTTGAAACTGATACAGCATTCTCAAATTCCCCATAGGCACAATGCATTCTCGTTTCATTTTACACAGGCAAATCTTGGAAAGTAAATTATTGTAACTCTCTTAACTTAGAACTACTTCAGTATTAACAATCTCGTTGAGATTCTAGAACGGTGTCTGAACATATTCTCAATGAACGTTTTGTTGTTGTTGTTGTTGTTGTTGTTGTTGTCTTTTTTTTTTAACATTTTTGGTACAACAACGACATACGGAGTTAAGAACACTCTTCTTGGTTGTAAGTGCTACAACACACGTCTATTTCTTGCTGACATAACTGTGAGATATTGAAAGTTATTGACACTTATGGCAGTAGATACATTTGCCTATAAACTGATCTTCTTTTCGGAAAATCACTCACCAATCACAACAGTTACCTTATGTTTTATTCTTGCTGTAGGCGTAGCCTTGTAACAAGTTTGTGGGAACATTTCTTGTATCACTAAGACTCCACCGACGTTGATCACCAAATTCAGGACTGGCTAGTCACTACGAGGGCCCTGCAAACGTAAGGTTTAGGCGCGTGAAATAGCGGTTCGTCTGGCGTAAATGATCCCTTTTTAGATAGCGTGGTAAACGAGATTGTTTTTCAACGTCTTTCAAATATCACCAATGATCACGGCACTTAAAATTTTATCGGGGTCAGCTATGTTAACGGCTGCGAACTGTCCGTTCTCTGTAATATCTTCGTACTTAGTGTCTATCAGTATTTATCCTAGTATTTTGTCTATGTCAATAATTTTTTCATTAAAAGGTATAGAACAGTGGTACGCTATTTTATTTCATTTTATGTAAAATTTTCTTTTACAAATGTCCGCATTAACAGATAGCGTAAGTACTTTAAATGTTATAATCTTTAACTGATGATCGCTTACTGCACATCATATCTGCAGGCTATATCCTAAAGTTGTTCTCTAGGTTCGTGGTCTAACACTAAAGCCGACGATCTAGAATTTTTTTTTTATTTTTTTTAAACGGACTCCACTTACTATCCTCAACAACGTTTTAATGCGTTTGTGGTACCTGCATGAAATTATTCTCCAGGGTGTCAGAAAATGAGGCGACATAACGTTATCATGCGAACTGAAACGTATTAGGTTCTGAAACAGGTAGTACGTTGAGGAAACCTTATCCTGTGAATGGAGGGTTGGGTGTGGTTGCAGCATCAACTCAGGCTAAATTCATGAATCCCAGCCATGATAATGAGTAGGGTTCGGATCTTTATGACCAAAAAAACAGAGAAATATGCAGGCAAATATGACATTAAAAAGGGTGAATATGACCTAAAAATGACAAAATATGACGATAATTTAAAGTTACTATCATCAAAATATGCTCAGTTTTACATCATTTATTTTATCTAGTACTGTCGCTTTCATGTAAACAGCATAACTTGCTTTCGTGCATTCACTGCACCATTAAAAATTAAATAGCTTTGTTGAAGCCACTTTAATTCCACATAATGTACAGAAAATAACTCTTTCGTTTCTTCTAAAATATTCTTCTCCAGTTCCTTAAAGTAACACGGTAACCTGGCACTTTCAGAAAAAAAACCAACTTTTTTCAGCATGGCGATACTCACTGATCCAAAGCAGATTTAACACTGACTGAGGATTATTTTCAGAGGTATTGATGACAGTGAGACATTGACGCGGCTCGATACAGGCATGCTGCAGCTGCACTGTCGAGATAAAAGGCGGGCGGATCATTAACGTCTAGGCTTTAGAGTGTGACAATAACTCTTGACTGGTGAATTCTGACCAATTCAGTGACAATTAGTTTTGTTTTTTCCTCCAATGTACAATAGGAGTTCTGTGAATAACTATCTTAATTTCTTATCATCTATAAGTTCTAGTGAATTTCAAGTATTATCAAAAAATTACCTGATTTTTCCTCTAAATATGACCGCTTGACCATAAATATTATCGTAATATGACCAAAACTAGGAATATGGCCTGAATATGCATTTATATGCTGTATAAAATACATTAAAATACAATCAGAAACGTTCAGGCAGTGTTTAATTCAGGATTACAACTCAAAAACCGAGCGTGGTGGTGTAACGGATAGCGTTCTGGCCTCGCATTCGGGAGGACGGCGGTTCGAATCCCCGTCCGGGCATCCAGATTTGGGTTTTCCATGGTTTCCCAAATCACTCCAGGAAAATGCCGGGATGCTTCCTTAAAAAGGCCATGGCCGAATTCCTTCCCATTCCTTGCCCCCCATCCTTTCCCGTCTCTAAAGACCTAGTTGTTGAGAGACATAAAGCAGATAAAAAAAAAAAAAACTCAAAAAGAATGCAGGGAAAAAATATGACTCGTCCTGAAGATGCGAACCCTAATAATGAGAGGCTTGTGACTGGGAGCATAGTCCTGATGAAACGGCACATTTTTCAAAAAATCTCCTCATTTGTTGTTTCCAAATTCAACATAAAATAAAAAAATAAAAAAAGCACGTAATAATAAATTAAGATCTCGGTATGAGATGAAAAATGCTGTGCTCATCCTCCTTGCTTTCACCGTCTGTATAAAAGCATTGCGACAGCGTACTATCGTCATTTGAGACGGGTGGTGCAGAGTGAATTCTGTCGAATAGCATTCGCGATAACGCAGGTTCTGTTACTATATTACATTTCTGGTATGGTGTCCTGAACAGATGGAACAACAAACGTGAATTTGTCTCAGAAATCATCTAAAAATTCGGATTTTTGTGTCTGATACAGCGCTGAGAAGAAAATAACATGTTTCATTATTATTCTAAAAATGATGTAAGCTAACATTAGAAACGAAATCCGGAAGGAAAGGAGAATCACAACGTTTACTGACACTTGGAAAATGCTTTACAGAAAAATTACTCAAATACGAACATAAAATCAGATAAAAGCTCTCTCGAAAAAGAAAAAAATCATCGGTCTGATTCGTGATAATGCTTTAGTGAACTATTGAGAAGTAATACCCAGTTTTTGGAATCCTCACACGAAATAAATAGAAAAGGGGACGAGTGTTGACGGCTGTTTATGCATTACCTTGACTGATTCGTGCAGGTTGAAGCTCTCCTAGTGACATCTGTTGGCAGTTTCTTTCCTCATTGTTCAGAGCTCCATGTGTAAGATTGCGAATCTGCTGACAATGTAATTCCCAGGCTTCCACGAGAGACAGGGAGATACCTCAGGCTTCTCACAACCTTCCAGCCAGTTTTTTGTTACATGAAAGGCGCGATAAACAGGGTGTTTTGAGTACTGTGAGTACCTTATCATACCACTCCCCGGAAAAAAGACCAATAATTCCGCAACTCCTTAAAAAAAAAAAAAGTTACATGCTTCGCATGGTTTCCCCAAATCACTTGCCATTTTTGGTATGGTTTCTTAATGCAAAATCTTTACCGTTTAATTTCGTGTTCTTTCAATGCAATCCACTGAATTCCATACTTTAATCCCTGGCGCTAAATATCATAATATCCAGAAGTCATAATGCTTCCGAACCGTCAACACAACCTCCGGACTATCACTGAGATGATCTTACCGGTGGTACTTTCCAGGCCGGTTCAGCCCAATTTCAATGTGACAGGCGTCTAGAACATCAAACCTTTTCAGCCAATATTGAACAAACGAAATTGTCAAAAAATCTGTTCACGTATGATTCCTTGGGCGGTATTGAGATTACTGTAGTTTTCGGCATGGTTAAATGTTTGTTTGCCAAAGACCATCGTTCCAAAATTGTTTGTATCGTGATGGAACATGGACATTCCCAGTGAAGATGACCGCTGACAAGTCATATGTTGCAGGGGGGAACCAAAGCTGTCTACATTTCATAAAACTCTGACGTCGGTCCAAAAATAAGGGTAAAAATGTTAATGTAAAAAAATTCGACGCAGCAGAACTTGACTAGCCACTATAAAATTTCCAAAGATGTGAAGTTGAACCACTATCAGTGTCCATAGATAGTAACGCAACTCCAATTTGCAATCAAATTGCTACTTACATCAAATTTTTTTTATAGATTTGATATTGCTCATTTCCCGTCCTTTATGTGACAGTGGTGGTAAGATGAAAATAACGCACATTCGGAGCAGGAAAACTTGTACAAAGATTTAAGAAAAAAAACCTATTTTCTATTTCTCAATCAGTTCAGTTTTTTTATTATTTTTTTTTAGTCTCTGTAACAAGGTAACAAGCAGCCTTCTATTATGTATTGTTTTACGGAGCTTTCGATAATACATAATACAGAATTTTCATTCCATGTTCTGTTTAAATTGGGACACAAAGTGATCTCTTAATAGCCAAAACGTATTGAGGCAGGATTACGGCTTAAACTGGAATGACCAATCGTTAGGTTCCGATATAGAGCCGCATTAAGGAGATTTACTGCCAGAGACAAATTTGTTTCGAGCTGTCTGCGAACTACGGGCATATGACTCATCTGACTGGGAAAGAACAAGCGGCCAAAACGGCGTGTTTACATTTGCTCGGAAATAAATTGTGTGACTGTGCTGCCAAGACCTGGCCAATAGCGGAGACGATAAGGCGTTCCAAGCAGAAAAATCTGGCGGCCAAGGACGACACAGCCAAAACAGTTGCTATTATGGGCACTGAATCCTTGATAAACAGGCTACTACAGCAGCGCAGCTAATATTTATTAGCTTGTTTACAAAACTTGCTGCAGCTGTTGAGTATCACACGCGTAAATAATTTTTTTAGTTTCTTACTTTTATGTGTTACTATCATCTCGACCAGTATATAGTCTTTATTCACTGATGCAAGCTTCTAACTTTTCTTGCTTTTTTGTTTATGGAGGGCAACAAACAGGAAGGAATTCGGCCATGGTCTTTTAAAGGAAGCATCCCGGTATTGACCTGGAGTGATTTGGGGAAACCATTGAAAATCCAAATCGGATGTCCGGACGGGGATTCGAACCCGCGTCCTCCCGATTGCGAGGCCGGAGCGTTACTGCTCGCCCAACAAGCTCGGTTTTTCTTGCTTTCACTTGTAGAATGTTTATATTGAATGTATTTCTTTATCTTGAGTAATCCAACACAGAGATTAAGCTAGAAACTATTCTAAGTGCTGAATGTTTTATCAACGAATAAGAAACTTTATATTACAAGATTTCCTCGGTACAGACATGCACCATTACTGTTTCCGAAACACCACCTTGTCGATTCAATCTCCAAACACAGTTTTATTAGGAGGCTACTGGCGTCAGTGGATGAGTCCATATATCGGAAGTCATTCAGTTATCCGAATCTTCTACGTAGAAACAAACCAACCACCTGAAGCAAAAGTTGTAGCAATTTGGTAGTAAAAGACCATTTGCGACAATATCCTTGCAACTATTATTTAATTTAATTGCAATGGATCACACGCTCCGGTGAAAATTTCCCTACACACCCATCTTCCCTCTTTCCTACACCAATCTACATTTGCCCTCTACAAATTTTAACTTTGAATTCTTTCAAAGTTTTCGGTAAAATATTAATCATTTCCCTTGATAATTTATTCCAATCCCTGATACCATTACCTAAAAAAGAGAATTTTCCCACACCCTTGTTCCTCAAATAATATGTCTTTCTTAAATTCATCTTAACAGACTTCTACGTATTTTAAGATGCCGCAGTTCTCTGAAACTGTTCTGAATATTTGACAATGTATTTTTGCGCATCAACATTCGAATGACAGGGAATCGATTAATACAACATACCTGGTCATGGCAATCAGTCATATTATCTCTAACTGACAATTTTGTTTTCTATTTCAATTTGAAAATCAGTTATTTGGGATCATCGACCTTCATTAAAGTACTAAAAGATTTAGGATTAATTTTATTCATCATACTACCAATAAACTATATACGAATGGTTTACAAAAATTGTTAACGCTGTGGTCATCCCAATGTAAATAGATATCAGTTCCGGTCAGCAGAGAAAATCCATCCTGTGAGCAACACACACACACGCACACACTCACAATATATATATATATATATATATATATATATATGTGTGTGTGTGTTCCCAAGATATCTTCCATGATTCCAACAATTTCAGGGTCACAGAGGAAAATATTTGCTAGCCTCGTGGTTTCAGACATTTAGATGCACGTTCGTGTTTTTTAACGACAGTGAGATATTATCCATAGACGAAAATACTAATAATGTATAAGCAACTAAACACACCAGTGGTTCCCAATTTATTTGCCGAGTACCACTTCAAAAATGAGCTCAACCTCGCGTACCCCTTACAGGTAAAATGATAAATAAAAAATGAAACAAGTTTTTCGAGATTTGTTAAATTTTAATCCAATATCAAACGTCACAAAAAAATCAACAAATGTCCAAAATTGTCATAACAATTTTGGTAATAATTAAAATCATAATCGTTTATTTAAGTTTAATGGGACGTTTCTCTTTCCGCAAATATGAGATATTTGGTAGCTGTTTATCGAGCTTGAAACTCAAATCATCTTCGAGTTCAAGTCAACAGCAATGTTTGGTTTTCATCTGTATATTGTGGGCCATTTCCTCAATTGCCGTAGGATCCATTTTTTTTTTTTTTGGTTTTCATGTTTGCTTTGCCAGAAAATACGCTCTCCCAAATGTACGTCGTGCAAAATGATAGTAAAAATATTATTGCTGCTTTTCTAACATGATAAATTGTTTTAGTTCAGCCCAAAAATTTACCGGTTATTACTCTGCAAAACGACTCAAAGCGTCTACAGTTGCATGAAATGTTTATTTGTTCCTCTGGGTCGGTGGAATAGTTTGTGAAAGGGTTCTTTATCCATTTCCATTACGGCGATATTTCTGAAAAATAGCTGCCTAACTCTGTCGACAGATTTTACAAGTGACATTTAAAGGCTGATTTTGTATCTTCATTCAAATTCGAAGAAGACGAAAAATGGTCATATTCACATTTTTCAACCAAAGACGTTCAGCGAGACTTGTTTTTTATTAGTTGATTAAACTTTCTCCTGCATAGTAAATATTGCTATATCCTGGCGTTGGTCTTTACTCCGGTGGAAATATCTGACAAGTTCCAATTTTTGCAGCCATAAAGGGTCAATCAGCATTTTTATGCACTCATGATGCTGTTGCTCGACCAAAAACTCAGTTTCATGTCTCTACTATGGGCCTGTGCCGCTGCATTCATCCCTGTCGACTACTTCGCACAATCATAGCTTTACAATAATATAGTTCACACACACGCACACAGTTTGAATGTCTGAAAACATATTTTGACGTTAGTAATATTTGAGTAGTTATTTCGTTTTTTCAATCATCCTAATGATTACCTTAACCGCGCGTATCTCTTGAGGCAACCTCACGTACCCCTGGTGGTACAAATTGGAACCACTGTCCCAGACACGTTTGTCCGCGTTTCCAACTCCATTGCTCTGGCACATAAAATATTTTTCTCTTGTATTCTACTGTCTCGTCTTAACCACACACTATCATTTTTTCCATAACATTATAAAAGTATCGTTTCACAAATGGTCCAAGTTAAATAAATATTATGCCATACCATTTCTTTGCAAACGAAGGATGTTTCCGATAGAGATTTACTAAAATATCTAATCTTTTCGTCTCTGTAGAGTTATGTTAAGAACTGATAACGCAGAAAGCATGAAGGGAACAGTACATTGGTCCTAGTACGCCGCAGCTGCGCAAACAAAAAATTGATAACATATGTGCCATTGGTTCAGTATCTACGCAACACACCGATGTACGCAGTACAGACATATCCAAAACCTGTAGATCTCGATGAAATATCACTCTATACATTATACTGTGTCGTAACTATAATAAAAAAATTTATGATTTATTGACAATTTTTTTATATATATACATAATTTCGGTGAAATTTTGTAATTCTTACTTTTTCAAAGGCATTTTCATCTTCGCCGATAATTTTTCAGAACAACATCGTGTAAGATATGATAAAAGCGTCCTATAGGTTAGCTTAAAGGCGACCAAGTAGTACATTTTCTTAATATCGCAAAGCAAATACCAACCGTTGGATAGTGTTATTGCAACAGAATAGAATCTTTCTGACTTCGGATTATACTCTCTCCAAGAAAAAAGCTGGGTGGCGTTTTCGTCACGTAACAAACTTACTTCTATACTTTTTAAAAAAAAAAAAAAAGACCGTTGATTCGAGCTCGAGATGTTAGTGTTTTCAAGGAAGTAATTCATTCTTTTCTTCGCGTGCAGTAATGATTATTTTCTACTAGCTTTACGACAGTGATTAAAAAATTTCTCGGCTTCTGCTATTGACTGTTCTGGAGAGTCCATTTGCTGCGAGGTAAGGTAGGTATGCATCTAATGCAGGGATGGCCAACCCAAATGGTCTTGTGGGCCAATTTGGAAGTACATCATAACTCCGGGGGCAGCATAAAAAATCATATATCCCCATATTAGATTTAGATCCACTATAGACACTTTTTTGGAATGAAAAATTGAAACATAGTGAGTTATAATTATTGTGTTTATTATTATTCTTACGTGTAAACATAGATAATATAATAGTAGGCCTAATGATATTCTTAATTTCGACAGTTAATTTTTTGAATATATGGATGGATAAATAATCTATTTTTTAATTCATTGGTTTTCACAACTTTGGCGATTATAAAATTATATTTTGTAAAAGTGTGATGAATCTTGCGGGCCGGAAAAATGTTCAAGGAGGGCTACTGGTTGGCCACCCCTCATCTAACGTTTAATATAAGCGACATTATTTCATTCAGTTGCATGGTGTCGCTACAGCAATGTGGCCATTATTAAAGTTCCAGCCTTTGAATACAGTAACTAAGGAAATTTTGGTTTATTTATTGAATTTTGTAACCGAGCGTGGTGGGTGAACGGTTAACGTTCTGGCCTTGCATTCGGGAGGACGCGGGTTCGAATTCCCGTCCGGACTTCCAGATTTGGGTTTTTTATGGTTCCCCAAATCACTCCAGGCGAATGCCGCGGATGCTTCCTTCGAAAAGGCTATGGCCGAATTCCTTCCCGCTCCTTGTTCCCAGTCCCATCCCGCCTCTAATGACCTTAGCCGTTGACGAGGCGTAACGCCTTAAAAAAAAAAAAAAAAAAAAAAAAAAAAAAAAAAAAAAAAAAATTGGTATTGCACTGCAGTGCAACAGGAAACGCCGTCAACTCATATCGTCTATTGTAAGGTAAACCTAATTCTAGATTGTGTCTGGTAGGTAGAATCTGAAGAATTAGAGGGGTTGTTCCGTAAATCCATTGGGGTTCGACGGCTCATCGACGTCAGGGTTATTAGAGTCGGTGGGAAAATGTGGGGGACAAGAAACTAGGAGATATTCGGTTACGGTATTTTGAAGGAACCATCCGGTCAGCCGCTTGGAGTTATTTCGGAAAACTAAGGAAAACCACAATCAGGATGGTCTGGAAAGAATTTGTACTCGAGTACAAAAGAATCTGCGTTTAGTGCTGTACTGGGTATGTAGTGCTAGAAATAATTAAATAACATCAAGAAAGCACATAGGCCTACCTGTAAGTAATAAATAATGTAAATTAGTTGTCTTCTGTTAGTTTTTCAGTGATTTACATTTTTAACTCGATATCTCTTAGTATTTCCCGTCTGCTAATATTTCACTGACATCAGTAATAATTTTTAGAAATTGCTAAGATTTCGAATTTTACTTGATTGTGCAGTTCAGGTACGGTTGCTTTATCCTACTTGAGTTATTAGTTTAAGACAATTCAAACGGAAACTTCTGATTCACACATTTCGTTCAGTAGCTACGTTAGGAATTCAAACTATTAAAAAATAAATAAAAAATAAACGAAGCACAGCAGAATGTACAAACAAAGAAAAACTTCAAATTATTGTCGATTTGAAAGTTACTGTTTCTTTCTGGAATCTTTCCATTGTAACGTCTACCTTGGGGACGTTTATATTGGGTCACACTGTTTTATCATTGACAAAATTATCAATTTGGAATATCAAAAGTCATACTTAATCTTCAGCTTATCACATGAAGTATTATTGTAATGAATAGGAAAACTGAAAATTGGGTGTACAATTTTTTATTGTGAAATTAGGCAAACATAATTTTGTTTTTATTCTGAGGTTAACAATTACATATCATTGAATATCAAACAGCTAGAGCAAAATCTCAGGGTCATTACTGGGTGGAACGATTGCATGAGTTTCCGTCCGGGTCGTAGCTTTTACCATTGTTCACAGCCCAGGTCAGCGACCAGGCGAGACCAGCGCCACATGGGGTCGTCCAGCTTTCTCGACCGCACCGCGTGATAGCAGTGTCCCCAGCTCCGGCGTCGTTGAAGGTCACTTCGGCTGTACTAGATGAAGATCTGAACCAGAGTGTCTCGTCGTCCGTTCTTCTCCTCCGAGCAAGACTCTGTACTTGTCGTAATGCGATGTCGCGTCCGGCTCTTGGCGAATCACCGCAATCCGCGCCAAAGGACCCAGAACAGACAAGAAAAAACACCAACACGGCAATAAATTGAGGCGGCTTCTTTATTGGCTGGATCGTCTTCCCCTACTCTCATAAAGCACTCATTTACTAGGAAACGTCACTAAGGTTTATTTTTGCTAGTCTGCGCCAGTTTTCGGCGGGAACTTTCCGAAACGTGCGAAAATAGAAAGCGGGTCTCAGTTATTTATGGGGGTTATAAATCTGCTTAATGTCCAAGTTGAGTAGGACGTTGTCAGCACCCCCCAAGGTGCGTGTAAATCTGGACGCTTTAGTTCCGTCACGTTTCTGTTCGTTGACACGACGCATCGGCAATATTCACACATACCGTGGGATCACTTAGTGCACTGTACTTTTTAATTCATTACACCATGCAACGAACATTCTACTTTAACAGAAACCCGTGTCTTGCTGTCAGATATAAAGCTTTCAACTGAATTGTTATTTAAAGTCTGTTTGCAATTAGAGTTTTGCGAGGAATTAAGTTTAGAATATATTATTATTTTTAATTTTTTTTTTTTTTAAATTGCGATGGAACACATTATCAGGTGGTAATTACCCTTCACACTTATTTTCCAGTTATCATAACTGGACTTAAAAACAGCTTAACGTGGAATACGAACCACGAAATGTTCTTGCATAGCTCATATGATCATGCAGAACTCTTAAAAATACTGGATTATGAACCCGGGGCTCTGAATCGTTGACAGTTAGCGCGTTAACCACTTATTTAATTATTATTTTTTATTCCACTTCTTCCTCCCTTTTTCTCTTTCCATTTCAGCATTCTCTGGCTATGTTTACCAATATTTCTTTCCGACTGCGTTTGTTTTTTTGTGTTTTTTTTTACGAGTATATATATATATATAAAATTGTTTTAGCAATTTTAAAAGAAAGGATTTTGTTTAAAGAAAATAACCACTAAGTTACCAGACTGTTCAAATAGGTGTGCATCGTTTCCTCTTAAGAGGAATAACTTTTTTAAACAATTTGTCGATATAAAATTTCACTTTATAAAATTATATTGAAAATTTCCACGCGAATTATCGGACACATATCGCTGGTAATATCAGTTCTTTACTACTGACCCTTTATTGCTTGGAAAGACCTTAGCTAAGCCATGTTTTCAGGGTAATGTGCAGTAACTTTATCGCACCGTGTCTTCGGCGAACGCGATAAATAATTCACCTACTAAGCGACGGCTAATGAGTTGGAAAGTGAAGGGAAGCCATCCATCACTTCCGAGAGAGATAAGAGGTGAAAACGCTCTCTCAAAAGTGACAGTAGCAAGAGTTCAAGGTCTTGAGTGTATACGAGGTAACGCTGGGAATATTGATCAGGCGAAGAGAGGGTTTACCATCACAGACAACGTAACGGAGGTTTAGTTCAGAACATCTCACATGAACTGTCATGCTCAGCTCTAATTTCCAGATCTATAGTCAAAGCTTTAGTTACAAGATTTAATTTCAATTAATTGCGATGAAGTGCACGCACCGGTGGCAATTTACTTACACACCTATTTTTTCCTTTTTCCCACCTACTTATGCCCTCCGCTAATTTCAACTTTAAATTCTTTCAGCGAGTTAGTAAATTATTCATAATTTATCTTGGTAATTTATTCTTATCCCTCACGTACGAGAAGAAAATCTTCCCACACCCTCGTCCCTCATGCATGAAATCGAGTGCCAGTTTGTGATCATGATCATCTTTTTCCTTGCATCCACCGTTCCTAATTCTTCTATCATATATATCGATCCCTCCTCACCAATACACGCCTTGTATATTACCATTTCTGTATTCATCCTTCTCCTGTTTTCCAATGAGTCCCAATTTCAGCTCCTTTATCATATCAGTAAGTCTACTGATTGTGTTTTGTGGTAATTTCCAGAGACAAATCTAGCACCTCTTCTTTGTACTCCCTCCAACTCTTGTATTTGATATCCAAAATGTGGGTCCCATACTACACTAGCGTTTCCAAGCAATGGTTTGAATAAAGTATTGTATCCCAATTCCCTAACCTCCCTGGTACAGCCCCTCATCAATCTCTCCAACAAATGAAACATTTCCTACTACCTGTCCAATGTGTCCTGCCCAGTTGAGTTTGTTATCAAATGTTAAGACAAGATATTTATATTTCAAGTCTTCAACAAGCAATTCTTTCCCTTCCTTGTAGTCACTGTCAACCTTTTGTTTTTTATCTGTGTATCTAATAAGCTGACTCTTCTTTGCATTTATCTTCATCCCTGTTTACCAACCCAGGAAGATATCTCGTCCAGATCACCCTGCAGCTGTTCACAGTCTACTGTTTTGATTCTTTTACCTGCAAACAACCTATCTTTTGATAACCATCAACACAATAATTCATTAGAATAATGAATAGCAATGGTTTCAATATGCTACCCGGTGGCTCTCCCACTTCTTTTGATCCTATCTTAACTTTTAGCTTTTTACCTTTAAAGAATTCTTCTATCCTGCAAATCACTTTCTCTTCCACTCCAATAGTTTTACCTTATTTACCACCGTTTTCTGGTTCACTCTATCAAAAGCCCTTGAGAGATCTAGTCCTGCATTGTCAATTTGGCTTCCCTTCTCCACTTTACCCGAAGTATGCAATAACTGAAGTAGCAGCAAAGGATTTTGTATTCAATTTCTGAAGAATCATCAGGTTCTTGGCTCCTACGAAATATCTGTTATTACTTTCGACATGATTTCTTGATGTCTGTCTCATAATGATTAGCAGACCCTTATGATTTTATGAAATTTGGCTGTCGTAGTACGAGTATTCTGGAGCGACTGACCAGGAGCTGTATGTTTGACATTCAGGATAATAAAAGTTTCCTTAAAACCTTACATACCGAACTACTACAAACCCCAAGTCCCGTGAGATTGTTGTGGAGGCTCAACTCTGGATGTCTAAAGCGGTCGAACCGTGTTTCTGGCTACACTGCCTCCATTAAATTTTTATAGTCTTTCCTCGAAACGTCCTCGATTATGATTTATAGTGTGTTAACTGCCTTTAAGTTGTAAATCAGCCCGTATCGGGAACTTCCATTTAGCTGACAACAGCCGACTTCTCTGAAAATCTTATGTACAGTACATAAAAGAAACATAAAAATCCAATCTTCATTCACGCACAAATATAAAAAATTAACTTCTCTTTTCTTTTTATTTATGCAACTATGTGTCGCAATTTCTTAGGCCTATGTTGAGCACGGTACATTATATATTATAACACTAAAGCTGTTGGACTCTTCATTAATATTCACGACAATAATTGACGTTACTCTCTCTCTACAGTATATGGCTTCTGGAATCAATAGGTAAAAAAGCTACATGAGTGGGGGGGGGGGGGGGGGGGGGGGGGACGGGAGGGGGAAGTGGAGGTTTTTTTAATTTATTTTGTTGGCATTTGGGCATGTACCCATACAGCCACTTTAGTTTTACAATTTAACATCTATAATATAACAGTAATAATATCATGCAATTGGCTCTTTTCATTTTACAGAATAACATCAATAGAATACCAATAATAATTACATGCAATTACCACTTTCGTTTTAAGCAAGAACATCAATAATATAACAATAATGATATCATACCTTTAGCCGTTTTCATTTTATAGGATAAGGTCTATAATAGGACAATAAGAATTAAATGCAATTAGCCATTTCCATTTTACAGGATAACATCCTGAATATAATATAACAATGGTAGATCGTGCATTAGACATTTTTGTATTACCGAATACCACCAGTCATTTATCAATAATAATATCATACCATTAAGTGCATGTTATTTACAATTGATTTAAATTGTGATACCCATATTTTCTATATGCAGATACAAAATCTTATAAACCGTATAATCTTCAGATGCAAGGAGTGAGGGTATCTAAGAAATGGTCAATTTCCAACTTCTTCAATTTCCCCACAAGGACAGTTGGGAGAGTCTACAACGTGTAATCTGTAAAGGTGTTGCTTGAAACAGCCATGATTGAATTTTAATCTAGCAATACAAGTCCTGAGTCTGCGGGGGCTTTTATGTGTTTCATATCATTGATGGGTCATTGGAGGGTATTTCATGGTGAATGCGCCCGTAATGTTCGCCTTTGGTCGTAAGTGAGCAGTTCCATTCCGTGTTCCACTTGTATTTTATGTAGTGATGTGCCGGATATCCGTATCCGTATCCGCGGATATCAGAGGGTGAAAAAAGATCTGTATCCGTATCCGTTACTGTTTTAGCGGATCTTTAACGGATCTATTGTAAAGAATTTCATCAAGCACGTATATAAAATTTTAAAGATAGCTAGCAATGAAATACTATTAACTTCAATTCCAATTACTTTGTATTTGTTAAAATCTCATATCTGGCACATTTATATTGCAAAAATTAATTATTTAAACATTTATTTTACTAGGTTACGAAAGGTAACTGGTAACTTACTACTATAGTAAGTTTTAAGGTATTATTTTAACTGTCTTTGTAGTGAGATCAGACCTCTACTCTTTGTGATTTGCTAGCTGAAATTGTTATCAAGGTACTGTCAAAGTGTTTACATCAGATAAAACAATCACTTTTACAGAAACTTAAAAAAATAAATGTTATATTTAAAATTAAGTTTGGTAAATTGTTCTTCAAAAAGAGTAACTTGAAAGCTTTGAAAGTCATTTACGATGAGGATCGTAAATAATTCCAACTGCACTGAAAAACTGCTCACTTGGAACGCTTGTTGCAGGTGCTGATAAATATGTGCGACCCATGTGTCATAGACCTCCAAATTTTTTACTATTATTGCTAACAGCTTTTTTAACAACCAGATGCACCTGATGTGCTGTACACTCAATATTATCTATGTCAGATAAATTGCATGCACGCTTCATGTTGGATCCCCAATTTCTAACCATGAAGTACACGTTCTGTTTGGGATTCCCTATTTTTCAAACATACTTTGAAATATTGCTGAAATCTCCGCTTTTAAAGCGATATTTTTCTTATAAGATATTTTGTAATGTTAAGGATAACAATGAAACACCTGACCAAAAAGCCTACCAGATATATGATGTGAAAGGAACTTTCTCAAAATCCTTCAATACGTTCTTTATTTCCGATCTTTAAGTTCGCTGCAAATAAATTACGTAAAATATTTCCTGGCTTGAACATAATTTGCAACAACATGATCCATCAATCGTCGGAACCCAAATCTTTTATTTGTTGAAAAGGTAATCCAGATAAAGCTATCATTTCTGCAATTAAATAGTTAATTTTTATTTTGAAATGTTCCACATTTTAACTTTTTATATATAGTCGTTAAAAATATTTTTCTAAATTCTCCTTTTACCGTTTTTAAAAGATGTTCTCTGCTGAATGTTTTTGCCGGCAATTTTCTTAGTTCAGACTTCAGAGTAACTCATATTCTTGTGGGCAGGGGCGGATCCAGGGGGGGGGGGGGGCTAGGGGGCTCAAGGCCCCCCCCCAAACGTATCTAGGTCCACCCCTGATATTGTAGTTTTGAGACTTTTTTTTTTAGCTCTACGGATTTGAGGCCCGAGGAGGCTATAAATACTACCTTTTTCCCAACTCAAGCCCCCCCCCCCAAAACCAAAATCCACTGAACGCAAGCCCTCTGAACCAAAATTCACTCAAGCCAAGCCCCCCCCCCCAAACCAAAGTCCGCTCAAGCCCCCCCCCCAAAAAAAAACAAAATCCTTGATCCGCCCCTGCTTGTGGGTGTTTCGTCTTAAGGTGATTTTTTAACGAAGCTGTATCTTTATGTTAATACATTCCTTCACAAATTTTGTATTTAGCAGATTCGTCATTTACTATCGTAAAATATTTCCGTATTGCACTACTATACTTTTTTTTGTAGAAATTGTTTTTATTTTAATTTAACTTACACAAGCGTATATAATCTACGCTATCCTATGTCATCTTAAAATATAAACATAAACACGTACAGTGCAAGATAAAAACACGTAGCGTATGCTGGATGTTCGTTGATAATAGATCATAGCTGACGACTTTTTCATTGTCGGTCCAAGTTGAGATCCGTATCCGTATCCGTATTCGCGGATCTATACACTAATAATCCGTATCTGTACCGTATCCGCGGATATACATTTTTAACGATCCGGCACATCACTAATTTTATCTTGCCTTCGATATGTCCAATTACGTCTGGAAAAGGAACCGTATTGTAGTGTTTTATACCTCTGCAAGCAGTTTGCTTGGCATACCGATCAGCAATCTCGTTTCCCAAGAGGTTGCAGTGTGCCTTGACCCATTTTAATTCCACTGTCTTTCTTGAGCGTTCACAGGAGCCAAAATTGAGCTACGTACTTTATGGACGTTCCCTTAACAGCACAAATCTGAAATTTCGCTTAAAACAGTTAGCGAGCATAGCTAGTATATTTTAGATGGATAATTCTTGCTTAATACAGTACGGTATCTTTCTAGCTCTAACCAATCATTGACTACAGATAGCGAAATCTGGCAATGGTATACGTTGGCAGTTATTCCTAGAGAGCAATTGTCAGCGGGGGGAAGTAAAGTAAGTGACAGGTCACCTGCTAAGTTCTAGTCGCTGCCAACAGACGGAGGTCTATTTCGGCGAGCGGCATATTTGGCGAGTGAAGACCTATTGTACGCCTCTGTAGATCTGCGTCACTAGCTTTGTGCGTGGACACAAGGAATCCTGTGTGCAAATCGGTAATCTGACCGAAGCACTACTGACGATGAAAATAGCATCTCTGCCATCGAAGATCTCGTAAGTCTAACTGTTGGAAATAGGCAACTATACTTACCTCGGTACTTTTTTTTTTTTTTTTTTTTTTTTTTTTTTTTTTTTTTTTTTTTTTTTTTTTTTTTTTTTTTTACTGGAATACGTTTTTAAATTTGATTTATACGGTCTCTCAAGAAAACGGGAAGATAACAAGATTGGGGGATTCAGTATGGCAATACAGCTACGAATATAGAGTCAAAAGCCAATTGTATTTCTCAATACACGTGGGATCAAAGAATTTGATGAACTCCGTGTGGATCCTGATGATTCGCGCGGGAATGTGGGTAGGCTGGAGGGGCAGGTGGAGAGGGAAGTTGTATGATGGTGGGGACGGGAAGCAGGGTGAAAGGGATAGAGGTTGCGTTGTCATTTTGAGTTCGTTTATCATTCTCTGGAAGTTTACGAGTTCAAGAGGAAAAATCGATCTACGTATGAGGACAAGATGGGAAGACGGATATAAAATAACGACTCCAACCTCGTTATCTTTCTACCTTTTGTGTTTCGTGTGTGCTGTAACCTCGGAAGTGGGAAGAGGAAAGGAGAAAGACGGGTGTGTAGGGAGATTGCAAGCGAGGCGTGCGCTCCATTGCAATTTTATCATTATTATTAATCTTGAGCAGAAATGGCGTAAGGGCCATATTAAGACCTACAAGGAAGATAAAAAAAGTTGGTTGGTAACGTGAAGGATGGCCTTGGCGTACGTAACCCAAGAGGTTGTGGTTTATCTCTTGAATGTGGGTCGACAGAATCAGACAAGTATCGTTCAACTTTGTGATGGACATGCAAGAAATGGTCGTGTGGGACATGAAGATAAGACAGCAGTAGCGCTACAGCATCAAAGACACCATAATTTTAAGTCTTAAGAGATACGCATTTTAGCCAGATGCAGAGGAAGTGCTCGATGTTGTCTCGCTTAGGTTATACGTAATGTATTATAGCAAATAGTATCCGTATGTATTTGGTGGTGCACTATCTTGCAAGAGCTCCAGTTAAATTGGGTAAGTTACATTAGGGTGAATTAGGTAAAAACTACTGGAATAGATATAAAAATTACTAGGTAGAGGAATTCTTAAAAGTAAAAGCCAAACGGTAAAAAAAAAAAACAGTATCATCAGAAAAGAAGTGAGAACGTGACTGCCGCAGGGGTTTCATTCCAATTCTTTATTTTAGAGAACGATTGTTTTAGCGGTTACAGTCAGGGCTGGCGCTAGGATTCTCAGGCCCCGGGTAAGTGACCTCAGACCCCCCCCCCCAAATATTTTTAATTTACACTTTTCTTTCGATAAACTCAGAAAATTTTAATACAAAAATGTTCAAAATTATTGGTGCAGATTTTAAAATTTGTGTATTGATTTCGATTTATTTAGACACTCAGGCCGTCGGGCCCCCCTTTGGTGGCTCGTGCCCCGGTTACTTTTGCCCCACTTAACCCCCCCTAACGCCGGCCCTGGTTACAGTCATAAGTTCGGTCGTTTGCTGATGACAGAATGTTATGTAATAAGATTAAAACTGAAAAGAACTGTGAACAGCTGCAACGCGATCTAGAGAGGGTAGCTAGTTGAAAGGGTCAACATTAAATACAGGACTTAGGGAGAGCAAGGAAGGCAACTAGAGTTGTTTGTGGAAACTACTGTATAATACAATCAACACGATAAAGATATTTTTATTATGGCTTTACGCCTCGTCGATGTTGACGTGATTAGAGGAGGGAAGGGATAGGGGGAAAGGAACGGGAAGGAATTAGGCCATGGACTTTTGAAGGAAGCATCCCGGCATTCGCCTGGAGTGATTTGGGGAACATGATAAAGAAAGTGGGTTGTGAGTCACTGCAAGAACGGAGATGGGTGTTATGGGAGTATATAAAGTGCTTATCGGGGATGTGGTGTATTGGTAGAAAAATTAGGCGTAGTATCACGCAACAAATCAGGGCTAAAACTACGCAATAAATCTGGTTAAATCTATTTGAACCGTGCAACAAATCTAACTAAATCTTTTTGTACTACCAAACAATTCCAGCTAAATTTTCTTGTACGACGCAACAAATTCAGCTAAATCTATTTGCACCACGAATCAAATCCAGTTAATTGTACTTGCACCAAGCTTGACAATACTTGTTCTTGTACTGTATCAGTATTTAATTCGTTCGCATTGATCAATGATTCGTTAGATCAGTGGTAAGATTAATTACCAAGTAATAACTATCTCTCTCTTCCTTCCCTGCTTTAAAACAGTGACGTAACAACATTAGATGGCCTCAAAGCATATGCTATTTATTCTTTTAGTACTCTTTCGCTTGTAGATGACAATGTGTATGTCAATTGAATTTGTGGGTTTAGTTGAACAATAACTTTTTCATCAGTTACTATTAATGTAATTACATTTAAAAGTTCGATAAACTGTTCCACATCACGGAGACTACTTTGGCATGAGACGAAAGGTATATATCTACTTAGATCTAACAAAAATAGAAACAGGTGACACCTAGTGTTACTAACGTTCAACAAACTCGTAGGTAGTCGGTTCTGTATCAAGTTTAGAACGGAACTATCAAAATTTATGCTTAAGAGAAGCTGGAACCCTAATTTTTTATTCCACTCTAACACGGAAAACTAAGAACAATACCGATATGACATTATGAATTTGAGTTTGAATACATCAATGACTAGCGTCCTGAAATCATGTTACGAAAGGCTCAATTTGATATTCAGTCCGCATACAATTCATCAGCTACATTTACTCAAACTACGAGCAATTACTTTGGAGGTAGCTTAGAAATAAATTCCTTTATGGAGCTGAAGAAATTGTCAAAAATTGTTTCAGTCTTTTCCGGAATTTAATCTTATCACCTGCCAGGGTCGCATTTAGGCTTTCTGGGCTCCTAGGCTAAGTTATTGAATATGTATCTCTAAATACAAATGAAAGTGGCTTGTAATCCTTGTGAAGATAATTTTTATTTCTAGTGCCATAATAGTATAATTTACTATTTGTTGGAATAGCGTAGGCCTATAATTTAAGACTATAAAGGACATTAATGTGTATACAGTATATACTCGGCCATCAATACGTAAATCCATAACTTCTTGAACATTCAACTTATCAGGGATTTAGATAGAAAGATAAAAAAAACTAAAGATTGTTTATGGTAATAGGATGAGGTTAGAATTGCTTGTTGAAGGCTTGATATGTAAATATCTTGCCATAACTTTTGATAATAAACTCAAATTGGCAAAGTACAAGGGTGGTAGGAAAAGTTTAGAAAATCCTTAATTTACTTGAGAGGATAGTGAGAGGAAGTTAGGGAATTGGGTTTAAAAACTTTGGTTGAATATGGTGATTTAGTTTGGAACGCACATTTTGGGTATCAAATACAGAAGTTGGAGGGTGTACAAAGAATAGAAGCTAGTTTTGTTTGTGGAAATTATGGCAGGACACAGTCAGCTTCTGATATGATAAATGAGCTGGATTGGCAGTCATTGGAGGACAGAAGGAAGGTGAAGAAAGTGCTCGGAGTGAACAAGGCATATGTTGGTGATGGAGCTTGGGAGGATATTAGTCAAAGAATTAAGAATAGTGTGTGGAAAGGTTAAAGATGACCATAACTACAAGCTGGCACTCAATTTCATGCAAAAGTGAGTGGGAAAATTTTCTTTTGTAATTAAAGATGTCAGGGATTGGAGAACAAAATACAAAGTGAAGTGATGAATAATTTACCAAAAATGCTGAAGGAATTTAAAATTGAAATTTATAAATTACAACAGTAAATGGGTGGGGAATTTAACAGTAAAATTATATAAGATGATAGAAGGTTTATTTGAAAAGGTAAATTTTATTTTTAAATTGCTGAAAACCAATGTCTTCATCTTCAAAAGTTGAATACCAAAAGTACGGAATAAGATGCCTAGTCTTGAATTTTGAGATGCTTCTGTACGTTCTAGAACATATATTTGTCCAAACTCTCACTGTGGAATACATAAAAGCCATTGCTATCTGTATCAGTTAAGTCTTAATTAAAAGACAAAGTGCTGGACAATGTTGTTTTCCCTGTGGGTTGTGGAATACAAACTGATAGGAGTTATGGCAGCATATTTGTAGTGGTTATTCATGATTGCCACTGTTTGTTGGTTTTCATAAATGGTAAATATTAGTTACTAGGGATATTGTTACTTGTGAATACTAAGGTAAGGATAATTGTCTTGGCTAGTCCTGGTGCTCAAAGAGATGCTCATTCAGAATTCAGAGAACAGAAGAGGATTATCATAACAGTAGGCAGGAGGGGGACTTAAATATACGTGGTTTTGACTGAAAAGGAAATAATATCAATAATACAAAAAGGACACAGTAAACAAATTCATCAACGAAGAAAGGAGGCTTTACACATGTGGTAAATTAAAGCATTAAGGTGAAACATGTGATTTTGCAATAACACTTGATTATAACTATATGTGAGAGTCAACTGACACACGGAATAAGTAATCACGTGACATTTGTGAAGGATATAAGCATTCTGAATAAAATATACCAAAGAAAGACAGTGGATATATGCATAATTACAGAAAGGCATGGATTCAAGAGGAGCAGAAATGTTATAGGGAAATGTTAAATAAGTGGAAAACTGCACTAGTACATTTGAGAGAAATTTGCAACAATTCAAAGAGTTAGTAAAGTAACATTGAAGGAAGAAGTATTGATACCAAAATAAAAAATGAGAAAAAGAACTGAACCTACATACAAAAATAGGGAAGTGACAAGGCTGAAGAAAATGGTGAACAGGTTTTGTAATAGAGTTAGGAAGCAGCAAATTATTAGAAAATAAATAATAATAAAAAAAAACCAGAGAAAAAAATAATCAAAGAATGACATTTTTGGCCTCTTCTGGTGAATTGCATTGAATGTTATAAAACAGAAATTCATAAAGGAAACAATATTTTTAAAAATGTAAAAATACTCCCAATTAATTTAATAGCTTTTATTTTCTCTGGTAATATGAGTTAATATTGGCAAGAAGAGATAAGTAAGTCAGTTTGTTTCTTATAATTGGAGAGTAACTTCGAAACGTCACATCAAATTGACACAATTCCCCATTTGAAGACCTGAGAACATTTTATAAAGTGTGTTAAGCTATACATTTTCTAACTGCAAGTATGGAATCGGGAGTTTCAGTGCTGTTTTAAATGTTTTCATACATAATCAATTATACTCAGTCAAAATTAATAATAATAAAAAATATTCTCTTTTTCTTATTCCTAAAATCAAATGCCAATTTGTGGTCATGGTAATCTCTTTTTTTTCATTAGCATGTTCATTAGCTTTGAACAGTTCCACTTTTGCAGATTGTTCAGCACATCTTTCTTCCAGATGCTGTGCTTATTTTCAAAGAATGACTCCATCTACTACTGTCTTGGTAGACATGTCATAGTTTTGCTGGGGGAAAGAGGATGTGTTGTCATCTGTCTGTGTAACTTGTGTTCTGTATGACAAATGTATTTTTTGTTTGTGAAATTTGTAGTTTATGAGGCAGACATTGGGGGCCATCCCAAAATTCTCCTAGATGATTATAGAAAACTACTGAGAACTACACTCAGAGCGGCCTGTAAGCAGGATTCAGGACTCAAACCATGTCCTGTCGAATCTCCCAGATCCACTTTAATGAGCCAGACACACTAGTGGGACTTTCCTTTCATGTATTGCTCCCATTTCTTCTACCAATATCAATCCAAGCTTCATAACCAATATACACCCTATAAAATCATAGCATTCTCTGTCTCCTGTATGACACAGCCAAACTGTTTTATCACATCAGTTACTGGAAAAGTTCTGAAGCCCACATCTCTGCAATGCCATAAGATCAATCACAATTAATAATAATATGATGCATAAAAATAATTTTTAAAGTTTGTTTCAATACTATTGAAAATCAATTCAGTTTGAGTCATAATGCAAAGTAATCATATATAGGCTTCAGAAATAACATTTTTCACGTTTAAATTACTGTATTCCTCTGTTTAATACCACTTAAGTGGAGTAAGTTTAAGTCTAATCACATGGTTATTTCTTTACCTTGATATATTTTTTAAAAAAATAAGATTAATTCAATCATACTGTTTCTAATTTATTAAATTAAAGATTTCTTAAAAATTTATGAAAGATAATTCTTAATATTGAATGAAAGAAGTTGAAATATACTATCAATTCAGCAACTTTTCAAATTAAACAAAAATATATCTGCAGTTCTCTACATCCATAATGGTGCTCAATTTACTGTATACTATGTAACATAGGTGCTATTACAGAATATTAGTGTGTCTATTTCTGTACTCATTCCTAGCATCAGGAAGGAAACAGGAAGTCATAGGTCACTCAACAACATCTAATTTTGCAAATTTTATCTTACTATGTTGAAGGTTTATATTTTGATTTGTAACTTTTACCAAAGGGTCCTTTGATTTATGATCAGACTATGAAATAAAAATTTTTTAAAAAAATATGACTGTGGTGAAGTTAATTATTAATCATGTTAATTAATTATTTATGATTTTAAAATTATTAATGTTGAAGGAACATCTTTTTGCATTTACAAAAAAGCAAAAAGCTTAATGTTTCACACTTTATCATTTATTTACACACAAACAAAAGGACAACTCAATTAAATGTATTTTGAAAACCCCTTGCATTCATGGGCAGAAATTCTTAGATTTAACACATGTGATTTTTAATTAAATAGGGTGCTACATCAGCTATCTGATTACAAAGGGCAGTGAAAAATCTCTTTATAGATGCAGGTCTTGCTGCCAGAGTATTTCAGGTTCAACTGAAACTGAAGAGCAATGCAGTTGTGTTGCTCAGTGATAGTTACCATTGCAGCCAATCAGTACCACAGTGCATCTGTTCACTCACGGATCACAAAAACACAAGCCATGACATAGACAGATGGCTTCACCATCCAAAAAACACTTATTATGGACTTATGCAGATTTGTACTATCTGCACCACACTTAACAGTTGGTTCCTTTCCCTGCAATTCTGTGGTGAACCAAGTGCCCAATTGGTGACCCCTGACCTGAATAATCATCCACCTCTTTCCCTCCTTGCCTCTGATTCATGTTTTAAAGGGAAAAAGTCTTAGAAGTTACTTCACATCCTAACAGATCTCTATCGCTCAATTCACCTCACAAAACTTTTACTTGGCCTTCTCTTTCCACAGACTCAGAAATTGCCCCTTGTGAGGTGAACCCTCCTGCAATGCAAAACACTTAGCGCAAGCAGACTACCTCAATACAAACTGAAAACATCTCTCACTGCCTTCGTAGCCACAAAAATAGTTCTGTTCTTTCTTGTACATATCATGATTATGAAATGTTTATTTCTACTGTTAAAAAATCACTGATGGAATTGTATCTGTTAGTAAAAAAAATGCTCAGTACTTCTTCAGTGTTTCATATTTCTTCAGTAAATCAATTGCAGTATGAATACCTAATAAGTGTTGTCCACTACAGCTGAGGTTTTTGTATGTGACTCATTCACTCCAAATTTATATGTATTCCTAGAAAATCTATCATGTCTACCATGATAATGACATGCTGATCTGACTTCATACTGTCTTATATTTTCACCTTTGTTTTTTTTTTTTTCATTTTACTTACATCTTGCAATACTTATAATTTAATCACAATTAAGTGAATGTTGTGGTGCCAATTTCCATAAATAACCATTCTCCCATTCCTTTTTTTACCTTTAATTTATCAAGTACAATTTTCCTACCTGTCTACTTTTGGCCTTACAAATTTTAATTTCATATTCTCTCAGCATGTTTGTAAATTATTCATCATTTCCCTTGGTAATTTATTCCAATCCCTGACCATCAAAATAAAATTTACCTTCTCTGCTGTGCCAGCTTGTGATCATAGTCAACTTATCTCTCCCATGCACTCAGGCCCGCCACTATCTGTTTAGGTGCCCTTGTGCAATACCGATTATGCCATACCTGTTTAACTATAGCTACCTATGCTCAGCTTCAGGGGGGCGCAAAATTGTGCCTGAAAGGTGGTATATTTATTTTGTGGATGACCTTTTGTTTGTCGATCACTCGATTTGCCGCCCCCCTGGATATGCCTCCCGCGTGCGATGCACACCTTGCACGCCCACTTACGCTGGGCCTGCATGCACTACACCTAATTGTTCTGCCAATATCTTTCCAATCCTCAATATCAATATATGCCTTGTACCTTCCCGGCACTCTCTTCACCCCTTTCCTGTCTTCCGATGAATCCCATTTCAGCTCCCTCATCATATTAGTTACTGGTTGTATTCTGTGATCATTTCCACAAAGAAATATAGTTTCCCTCCTTTGAATCCTCTCTGACTCTCTGAAATGTGGGTGCCATACAACACCATATTCAAGCTGTGTACTGTTTTGTGACCTAATTCGCTCACTTCTGCAGCAGATATCTTCGTTACAATCTCCAGTAAACAAATAAATGTAAACAATCATTCATTAGAATAATGATTAGCAATGGCCCCAATACAGCGGCACTCCCATTTCCACCTGTTCTGGTACTGCATTTCCTCTCTTAAAGCTTTTGCTTTCATCCGTTCAAGAATTCTTCTAACCAGCAAGTGCAATGTTTTTCCCTCTTTATTTAACTCCTTTTATGAATCACTCTTTCAATTAGCTTGGACAGATCTGGGTGCTACACTTGGATTTTACTCAAAAATTATTCAGTTTGACTAAACTGTGGCATGCCGGAATAGCATTGACTTTTATCTCTGATCTTTTTCTTCTTTATATATGTCATGCTCAAAAACCAGGGGGGGAGGGGGGGGGAAGAAACCCAGCCAGTACACGTTGTGTCTAACTCAGAAAGGTTACAACATGAAATTTTCATCTAGTCCAGGTCACATTCTCCATACATGACGATTCACATTTTTTTTTTAGAGGCTTGTAACGCAACAAGTAAGAAGAATGATGTATATTAAATGCAGCCTGGACCAATTTGTTTTGAACACAAAGAGTTAGATACATGTTGTGGACATTTTCAAGAAACCAGAACATGTTGTGGACATTTTCAAGAAACCAGAACATGTTGGGGTCATATTTATTGCTCAGTGACTATTTTCGGTCTTTGAGTGTAACATATATACCAACATGATGCATGATTTACCTTAATCTAGTTTTCAGTTGTTACTAAAGTGCCATCAACGTTTAACACACAGACCAGCAATAATATATCAACTGTCCTCTCATCGAGCATGTGCCACAGTATTAACATGTTTCAGGTGGTGTCATGGAATGATTATTCATTTTTGACATTAACGCTTTTGTTGACTTTGGGTGGAATGGACCATGAGTTAGAAATGTTTTCATAGAGCTGGTAAAATTTAAAAGATAGGAAAAATTTACCCTGCGCTTAGATTGGAACAGAATTCTTTTGCATAGTGAAGTGGGTTCTAAAATTAATTAATTTTCAGTTTTGATTGAAAGCTATCAGGCTTTCTGCAGATAACATTTTTTACCCAGTTGATCCAAAGAATGTGTTCACTTTCTGTACAATTGACAATTTATTTCTAGTAGTGCTCAGGATTTTCTACTACAAAAATCAGAAGTGAGTATAAATATTAAGTGTACCATGATTTCTAAACCATGTTCTGCAAGTTTCTAGTGGCTTATTCTGCTAACAACTCATTATTTGACTTAAATCAGTCGGAAATGCTGTCTTCTGAACACCAAATAAACAAAATTATTTGACGGTATCAATGCACTGCATAACTGTTCACATTCACATCCTTAGTACTTTGATATACCCTATAGGTATTTGACAATTTCTTCTGTCATCAATCTTTAAGATTTGAAAGTTGCTGACCAATTTTTTTAAATTTAATTTTTTAATTGTAATGGAGTGCAGACTCCAGTGGCAATTTGCCTACACTCCCATACTCCCCCTTTCCTGCACCCACCTACATTTGCCCTATACAAATTTCAACATTTTTGGTAAATTATTCATCATTTCTCTTGGTAACACTTACCTAAAAAAGAGAATCTTCATACACTCTTGTGGTTGAAATCAGGTGCCAGCTTGCGGTCATGGTCATCTTTTCCTTTCCTTGCATTACTTTTCATTCTTACACCAATATCTTTCCTTGTATCATCACCAATATACACCTCATACACTCCCATGACCCTCTTCGCCTTCCTCCTGTCTTGCAATGAATTCCATTCCAGCTCTTTTATCATATGTGTTACAGATTGTGTTCTGCAGTAATTTCCAGAAACGATTCTAGCACCCCTTTTTTTGCACCCTCTCCAACTCCTGTATTTGGTACTCTAAACATTAAGCAACATGTTGCATAATCTGTCTGCTGGTTTTGATTATCTGCTTCACAGAATAATTGTGCTCCACACCTGCCACCAGTGTTCTTTAGCATCCTAACAGATGCCACCAAGAGAAGTATTGTGGGTAAAAATTGTGTGGCCAGTTTATAACCTAAGCACACACTACCAGTTACATTCTAATGGAAGCAGGTGTCTTAGAGGAAATTTGATAATTCAGCCCCTTGCACACATTTATTTCACACATATACAGGTATATTTAAAACTAGATAATAGATTCATCTAGGAAAATTGGTCTAACCTGCTGGCATTGATGGGAACTGATTGTAAACTAAAAGGTTAATTGTGAAACAGCAAGCGAACCTGCAAGCTAAAATTACACTCCCAATTTCTTTCAAGGTATAGGACTATCCCTCAACCAATCAGACATGTGTTTCCATCTGTCCCTGTGCCTACCTCATGCAGCTGTGAGTAAAGATTTCAAATTGTTGTGTTCTTCAGGAACTTTGGCTTGTCAGGGTTGTTTGGCAAGTCACGCCACTGGCCGGTGCTGTTGGCAGCTGCAGCAAGTGGTGGAGAGGCCCCAAATCCAGTCCAGTCCTGGGTTTGCTATCCTGAATCCCCACCCCAATGACTAAAGTGGAAGGGACTATTTTAGCTTATTAGATTGTGGCATAATGCCCTCATCTCTCCATGATGTGGGCATATTGTTGTTGCGATTACAGTATTTAAGCACCGTTGTTTGACTACTGGATCATTTCACATGCCCACCGCTTGTGCCAATCTGTTGAGTAAATATTGCTATGAATTTCAACATGTGTGTCCACTATAGCTTTGTTTTTTGCACAATCTGGATTAGCCATCACACTGGTAATCTTTCTTGCTAAAGTTGACTTTTTGTTTTTACCTGGGTGATGTTTCTTTTTTCAGATTGTCTTCTTGTCTCTAAACAAAATGATCACAGTAATGTGGAATTCACTGTTAGCGTATGGAAGACAACAACTTTTCCATTCAATAAATCTCAATGTTGATCAGCAACAAGGAATGTGGTGGTTAGACTCAATGGTTTTATTATTATGATTTACATTAATTAATTTCAATAAGTTAATTTGATTTGATTTTACAGTTAGTGTGATTTTTGGCAGCGAGGTTGTTGTGAGAAATATTTACTGCCCTTACATATTAAATATACAGGGTGTTACAAAAAGGTACGGCCAAACTTTCAGGAAACATTCCTCACACACAAACAAAGAAAATATGTTATGTGGACATGTGTCCGGAAACGCTTACTTTCCATGTTAGAGCTCATTTTAGTTTCGTAGAGACTCTTCGTGCTCATATTGTGGACGGCTGTGATACAATACGCCATTCTCCGGGGCTGCATCAGCGCATCAGGGATTCCATGCGACGGAGGGTGGATGCATGTATCCTCACTAACGGAGGACATTTTGAACATTTCCTGTAACAAAGTGTTTGAAGTCACGCTGGTACATTCTGTTGCTGTGTGTTTCCATTCCATGTTTAATGTGATTTGAAGAGAAGTAATAAAATGAGCTCTAACATGGAAAGTAAGCGTTTCCGGACACATGTCCACATAACATATTTTCTTTGTTTGTGTGTGATTAATGTTTGGCTGCACATTTTTGTAACACCCTTTATGTATGTCATTAGACAGGTGGGGGAGAAATAAAGAAGATAATAAGGTGGTCTGGTTGGTATCCAAAGAACAGACTGCCTGAGTGTTCCCTAATGTTGCTGTTATTAATTTCTTGGATGATGGAGATGCCCTGGCATACTGCGGTCTGGTTTAAAACAATGGACACAGTGTTATCAATTGTGGAATTATGTTTGGCTATTTGGAATGAAAGACCTCATTCAAACAACAGTCATAAATTGTTAGCTAGATCTTATCTACCAAATGCCTCACAGATGTTGCTGGCATAAATAAATGATTAAAAACAGAGAAATATTTGTTCATAATAAACTGCTTGTGTGTGGGAAGTGCACACCAATGAGAATAGAGATACCATGGCTCTTTGGAGTGCATAGCTTCCCAAGAAAGTGTTTGAGGTGGTGGTATATGTTCTATACAATAGAATTCATTCCCGGTTGTTTCTAATAAATTGTTAATATTTGTTGTATGTATGGCTCAGTCGCAGGAGAAAGGCAGGCAATGCCCACTCAAGGCGAGTCAATGAGGAAGATACCGAGGATGGTAGTGGACATTTGGCGCTAGGAGACGGCAGGGGGCACTCTTGGTTACGAGTGGGTCTGGGACTGCTGAGGTCTTCTGGGATGACAACACCATTTTCCAGATATACCAGATGCCACCAATGCATCTACCTGCCACGGCCCACTCTTTGCTCAGTTAATCACCCTCAGAGCAACAACCAGGCTTGACGCGTCCAGACACAATGTCTCACACAGCACCTGCTTGACCCTATGGTAACTTTGATGTACACAATCATCTGCAAAGTGACCACAAAAAGCTCCACATTAAAATAAATTAAGAACTGTAAATTACACTGCTTGTGAGGAAACAACCATTTATTCATGATTGTAATTGTTTCATTAAATAAAGTTTGTTTTCCATGTCTTAAGGTTAATAAAGTCAATATGTCATTTTTGTATCTATTATGTTTGACTTGCAATAATGTGAATGACCATTCAGTTGAGAAACACACCCACAATCTATTAATTAAGTAATCAAGCTTTGTTGTCAAAGCAATAAGTCGCGGGGTATACCAGATGGGACACCATAGGTTCTGTTAGGATGGAAGTGTTTTCTCCAGCCATGATATTAGCAGTATTTCCCTATGTGTCCACATCTGAAAAGCATCTATTACCTACAGCCCACTGCATTGTTGGTCCATGTTACTAGACCATGTATACACCAGAAAAACTAATGCTTTACATAGTCTCAGTTTAGCCCATCTCATTATCTAATGGTTCTTCATGATAACTTTGAGTTTTGACACACGCCATCTCTCCCCAACATTATTCTTTACTGTATTTCCTGTGAGCAGTCACCATCCAAACCTTCCATAGAGCCTAGGTATACTAATTGATTTACTTTCTGATAGTCTCCTATTAAAATTGTCCGAGGCACAAAATTGGCCCTTTCAGTTACCATAATTTTGGTTTTATCTTTGTTCACTGACATGCCTAGGGTCCTGCTTTCATACTTAATTCACTCCAACAAATCATTTGTTTTGGCTTCTTATTCAGCAACATACCCTCCCTTACGTGAAATATGCCTTATAATTTTAATTTTCAATTAATTACATTTATTTGATATGTTTATGTATTTTGTTTCATGCCATTAAATACCTAAGCGTTAATATTGATGTCTTCTTCATTCTAAATTTTTCTTGAAATTAGAGAAGAAAAATGATCTAAAAAGTTGATCTGAAGTTTTATTAACCCCCCTCCCTCCCTTTAAATGAGATTTGGTGTCATATCGCCCAACTCCCACCCCTCCCCCTATTTTCAGCTCACATAATTAATGAATATCCCGTAAGACACCAATATAAAATAAATTATTACACCAAGCTGAGCCCTCTAATTAATGTTTTTTGTAATATGTATTTTTTAATCAAATTGTGAACAATACAGCATTATTCATTATATCTTTTAATAAAGTAATTTTAGAGATTTTTCCTTGTTTCTTATATACGATATCATACACTTTACATAAGAGCGGCGCCATCGAATCACTGTTTCAAACATATTGGAGCATTATGGGCTACATTATTTGTTTCAAGGAGGAGAGTTGGCGAGGCTATTACTTTTTTTAAAAAAAAGGGTGGCAGTGAGTAATTTTTTATTCTGAAAAGTGAGCAGTAGGCCAAAACAGGTTGGGAACCTATGATCTAGACATTTCTTTACATTACATTCTTCATAGATATGGAATAGAACTTGTGATGGAATACATCCATGTCCACATCCTTTGGAAGGCTCAGAAGGTCTGAATACTGCTTTAGTGTCAATTTACAGGCTTGTAATAATAGTGATAAGGTGTTCAGAAATCCCCATTTCATTTCATACCTGCCACAATTCTTCCCATCTAACACAGTCAAATACCTTACTGTAGTACGGGACGCATATCATTAGAGGTGTTGTATTGTCTAGATTTCTCACTCAGCAGTCTTAAATACAGGATCTGTGCCGTTGTTTTTTCACAAAGCCCACTTGCTCTGGTAGTATATCACTGTATGGGGAGCTGACGAAGAAAATGTAATAATTAACAAATTTAAATTTTACAGGAAAGAAAAAATACATGCAATGGAATTTTGAGGGTGTTTTTTTTATTTACTCTTGTGGTGTTTGGAACTCTATTTGATATAATGTAAAATTCGAATTCCTATCTCCAGTAACACCGAAGATATTCAAATTTGAAAAAATCAGTTTTGCCATTTTTTTTTTGCCACCAATGCAATTATTATGTTTTTGCTGCCACCAGGATGCAATTAAGTCATTTTTATTGTAAATACTAAGTTCTTTGTAAGCTAGGTTTCAAAAACCTTTATTTAGTCTAGTTCAATAACATTTTGATTTATTAATCATTAAAAAATTAACTCTCACCTGAAAAAATTCACTTCTCTCTTAAATTAAAAAAAATTAGTGTTTTCACTATATTTTGAGCATTTTCTTGCAATAACAACCTTCGTCATGTCTATTGTCCTGACATTCTTCTTCATTATCGTCCCTCTCACCGTTATTTTTCCTGCGGGTTTTCTAAAATGTTTTTGTACCAATTTAATTCTTCTACATTTCCCAGTTACTTACAAAATGCTTTTGTTACATTGTTATTACATCTTTTGCTTTCCATTTCTTAGACTAGTTTTTAAATTCCAGTCTCCTTAATATGGTTCTATGTTCCTTTCCATTTTTTGGTAACATTGTTACTGGTCCCGGTTCAATCTTGTCTTTGTAATATTTTGAAGTGCTTAAGCCATATAAGTCAATCATTGTTACTGTCACTACTTGTTTACCCTTCTTCTTGTTTTTTCTCTCCTTTGACTCCTGCCTGCTTATTGGCCTCATGTCTTCAAAGCTGTTGACAATTATACCATACTGATTGAAATCAGAAATTTTGGCCTCACTTTCAGTATGGTTTTATGCTGTTTTGTTTGAAAATGAGTTTAGATTCAGATTCAGCAAGCCAAATACAATCAGATAAAAACAAAGTGTTTTGACCAGAAGTGTAATTATTACATTTTTTACTGCCAGTTCCTCATCTTATATGGTCATGGAGAATGCCTATAAGGTTTTGCAAGCATGCAATATTATTCAAATAGTTCTTTAGTTATTACAGTACTGTGTTATTTGCCAAAAATGTAATCAATATTCCACTAAAGCTTTTATGCACTTGAGGAAATAACATATTCATGGCCATAAATAAATTTGCAATCCACACGGACAGTATAGGATAAATGACAGCTTGGTCAACTGCTGAATTACACTGGTGTCTTGTTACTATTTTTACATTCCAAAAAGTAAATTCTTTAGTTATGGTTAGTAACATAACATGATGCAGTCACTTACTATAGTTTACTATTTAAGAGACCGAGCGGGGCGGTGTAACGGTTAGCGTTCTCGCCTCGCATTCAGGAGGACGGCGGTTCGAATCCCCGTCCGAGCATCCAGATTTGGGTTTTCCATGGTTTCCCCAAATCACTCCAGGCAAATGCCGGGATGCTTCCTTCAAAAAGGCCATGGCCAAATTCCTTCCCATTCCTTGCCCCCCATCCTTTCCCGTCTCTAAAGAGAAAAAGAGACGTAAAGCAGTTACAAAAAAAAAAAAAAAAAAAAAAAAAAAAAAAAAAAAAAAAAAAAAAAAATATTTAAGAGATTCACTCTGTGGGATTTGGAAGGAGTCAATATACAACAAAATCTTTTTTAGGTTGTTGATACCATTTATAAACTGTACTGTGTAACTGACACTTATTTAAATTAAAGTTCTAATCTATCTATAGCTGATTCAAAAATAAAAAAAAATGACATTAAAATCATTAAGAAGAAGAAGAAAAGGTATTAAACTTCATATTTGATTTATGACATACCAGGGAGTGAATATCATGAGGAAAGGCTACATGAGGGGAACCATGTTAGTAGAGAGGATGAGGAGGAATGAATGTGATTATAGTGTTCTGAATATCATTATAGTAGCTATCCTTTTCTTTTTTTGTAAAATTCTTAATAAACTGTTTAATTACACTAAGGAAAATGAAACATGTTTTTGACAGTGTAAATACCAAAGGATAGGGAAAATAACTCATTACTCACCAAATTTGTAGGTGGGAGGGCTGCAATGAGTATAGGACAAATGAGATGAATAAGAGTGTGCAATATTTCTTTTTAAAACCTCTTTCATTTAGGAAAGAGCAGAACATTTGACATGAGAGTAATTCACACAGTTTGGCTTACATTATGACACTATCCTTATTATACATGATTTTATATGCTTTCCAACCTTGTTTTCAGACTTTCTAGGATTTATAGATGTGAACATATATTTTCTCATTATCTGTTCCACCACATAGTTATGTCCTCTTGCTTGTTTATAGAGGTCTATTAATGGAAGATTATCAAGTTGTTAGTCATAATAAACTACATGGATGATAAACTAAAATATGATCACCAGTGGGACTTTTATTTTTTAATTATAAAAATACAGATAGCATAGGAAACCACTGCTTGCGAAGGATGACAACATGATTGCTTCAATAGATGAAAAAGGTAGTGACAATCAAAAAATAGAAATTTTCAGGCATAAACGCTTCATTTAGAGAAGCATGAATGTTCTTGACTTCTTCTCCGGGCACATCATGTTCTTCTGCTGATGGTGGATTTGCACTCATTTTATAATGTTTTGTGTTTGTCTGTTTTGTAAGTGTATGCATTGATTCTGTCTTGCCATCAATTTCTTCTTGTTCAAGCAATTTAATTCGCTAACTAACTGCTTCTGCTTCCACTGAGTCCTTCAGTTTTAGCACCAAAATCATGGGCGTATCCAGCGAGGGACAGAGGGGGGCTCCTGCCCCCCCCCCCTAAAAGAAAAATTAAGTTGCCTTCAGTACGCTTCGATGAGTGAAGAACTGGCTCAGGAGCACTTTGGAAGAGAAAGATTGACTGGATTATGCTTGATGAGTGTGCATCGAAATTTCGTGAAAGAACACCATGAAATATTGACAAACAAAATTATTGAATTTTTTTCTGATAATCCGAGACAATTAATGTTTAGATAAAAAACTAATTGACTTAAGATCTTAATTAACTACATAGTAGGTCCTTAGATTTAGTGGTTGGATTACTATATTAATCAATAATAAAAATAGTTTCCTGAATAGGTTTGAGTTTCATTTTGTAAGAAATTTTCATGTTTCAGTCCCCAACTCCACTTCCACTGCCCCTCCCTCCAGTTTAAATCTTGCCCCTCTCTAATTTTGATCCTTGATACGCCCTTGACAAAAATATTGTAATACGTGATTGTCTCTGTCATCCTGTCTTCATCTATGGTAAGTGGTGGTACTGTCTGCATCCTTCCTTATTTTCACATTGTGTATATGTATATATTAATTATAATGTCAGAAAAAATTTGTATATTTGCCATGCATAAAAGGATAAATGGCACTGAGCCAATTAATGCTACATATTCACAACTTTATTAATTATATTTGAATATTGAGCGAGTTCCTCTTTACTTACCTTATTATGAATGAATAATGAATCAGATAATCATTTTATATTTCTGGTTAACTACACTTTCTGAGGAAAAATTAAATGAATTAATTTGAAATATTATCCAACACAGAACTTTTCACTTTGAACATTTTTTTAATAATAGCCAATAGGTGAAGATTCAAAAGCAATTATGATTAAAGTTAATTACCAGAAATGAAAAACATTTAAAAACATAATCTAATGAATAATTGATTAAAATGAATGTTTTTGGTATCTGATCATAATTATGATAAATCAGCCATCAGTAATAGTTATGTAGCTAGGTATATTGGTTATAAGATAAATAAAGGTTCTTTGCACCTGTTTGATGAAATGTTTGTGTCTCCCTTTATTGACTTCAAAGAAAATTTTGTAGGTGACTGTTCAGCTTTTAATAAACATTTACTTTCAGAATCAGAGTCCTACAGTATATGAAGTCAAAACTATGTCTAATGACAATTTTTTATAATCTTTTAAAGTGCAATGAACTGGTGTTCAGCTATATTGAATCTAAATTGCCTTATGGTTACCAGTATATCAGTTCTATTTAATTTACCACCAACAAAACAGTAACGAGTCAATTCTTGCTGATAGATTATTTCTTTTATAAGTACATACATGATTCTCACATGCTCTAACCACTTTTCTTGAAAATACATTTGGTCTACTTAACTAGTAGCATTTAGCAAATATATCTTAGAAAATAGTAGTGCTCTTTTTCTACACTATTATGTTCATTTTGCTATACTTTTGTCATCAAAAAATTATGTAGCAACTACAACATTATGTCAATCATAATATCATAATAAATTCTCCAGATTTTAAAAGAAAAATCATTTTGTCTCTGAAGAGAAAACAGCTTCTGTATTCCAGGAAATTAATTTAATTTTAATTTATATAGAAATATTGTAACGCCTCTCCCCCCTTTTCCTGTGTCAATTATAATGCAATGAAAAAATAATACAATGACAAAATAAGTATACACTAAAAAAATATAATCACAGTGAAATAATGGATAAAAACAGAAATTCAAATATCTTAAAGCACATTTTTCATGAGTTGATATATTCACTAATAGAATAAAAACTGTCTCACCAAAAATGCCCTTAGTTTTGTTTTAAATGAGCTATATGAATAATCTTTAATTCTTCTGGAATTTTATTGTAATTGATATTCCTTAATTTAAAATACTTTTTTGATATGTTGAAGTTCTGCAGAATGTTTTATGGATGTCTGAATGTCCTCTAGTGAAGTATTTGTGTACCATATCACTTTTTATTACCTTTTTGTTTGTCAGCAGATAATCTCTTGTAAAAGGAACTATTTCATTGGTGTTTAGGTATGGAACATTAGAATGCCAAAGTTAATGAAATGTGTTCTATATGATTCTAACCTTTTTGCTTGACATGTGGTTCTCACTGCTCTTATCTGCATCCTAAATATATCTATGCATTGTAATGAGTTACTCCTGAAAATAATTCCATATGTTATCAGTGAGTAGAAATGAGCATAGTACACTTGCATTAGTTTGCTGCTAATTGTGGTATCTCTTAGAATTTTCAATCAATAACACACTATAGATTTTTTTTTTTTTACAATTTGCATATGTGTACATCCCATTTTCATGTTCTGTTGTACTCGTAATCCCAAGAATTTTGTTT
>CM061914.1:136162820-136236712 GCA_031002005.1 Vandiemenella viatica
TATTTGAGTCTAGCTACGACATGTCCAATGTGTTTTGAACCATAATGTGTCACTGCATGCCGGCTGGGTGCAATCTAACTCTCTGACTTCTAGTCACACGCATGTGCAGCACTGATAGCATATAGGATATCTAAATTACATAACTTAACTTAGTCCACAGCCCAAAGGTTTGTTCGATCCTCCCGAAGGAGGCATACTAAGCCATTGTGTCAGAGGTAGGATGGCCAGTTCCTTTCCTCTGGGACCTACAGTTTAACGTTGAATCCAAACCACGGAGCGTCCTGGCATAGCTCATATGATTAAACACAACTCTCAAAATTCCTGTGCCTGCCGGGATTCGCAGCGAATGTTTTGAAAGCAAGCTACCAGGACGCTCTAAATTATATATGAAGATAATTAAATCATAGAAATAAATATCAACAGTCTGTTGTGTGTTCTTTACTTTATTTTAAATGTGACGAATAAAAGAAATGAAAAGCTACGTGGCTTGGGGCGATACCCCCTCCCCCCTCTCATGTAACCCTCTCCCCCCGCCACCACCACTGGTCCAAGCATGTAGCTTGTGGATGCTCCCCAATTCATAAATAATGTAGACTAGTGTCTCTGCCATCATACATTCCCCTTTCATGTAATAAACTATTACCCATGAGTGTCTAATATTCAGAAAAAAATTAATTTCAGTGTAGATTGTTTAAAAACATATCTGATGGCATTGTAGTATACAGGGTGTCACAAAAAGGTACGGCCAAACTTTCAGGAAACATTCCTCACACACAAACAAAGAAAATATGTTATGTGGACATGTGTCCGGAAACGCTTACTTTCCATGTTAGAGCTCATTTTAGTTTCGTTAGTATGTACTGTACTTCGTCGATTCACCGCTCGTATTTTGGACGGCTGTGATACAATACGCCATTCTCCAGGGCTGCATCAGGGATGCGACGGAGGGTGGATGCATGTATCCTCGCTAACGAAGGACATTTTGAACATTTCCTGTAACAAAGTGTTTGAAGTCACGCTGGTACGTTCTGTTGCTGTGTGTTTCCATTCCATGTTTAATGTGATTTGAAGAGAAGTAATAAAATGAGCTCTAACATGGAAAGTAAGCGTTTCCGGACAAATGTCCACATAACATATTTTCTTTGTTTGTGTGTGAGGAATGTTTCCTGAAAGTTTGGCTGTACCTTTTTGTAACACCCTGTATATTATAACATTGATTTTGACAAAATAGGAAACACTTATTTCAGGTAGCATTATGCTTATTTTGTCATTTCAGCTGAAAGGGACGAAGTTATTATTTTCCCTCACCGTTAGTGGAATCTATAGGAAGTTCCACTTTTTTGTATAGCTAATTCTTGTGTGTGCATTGTATATTTGATAACATTTATCTTCTTTTAGAGCTTCATCTATTGTAAAAACAAGAGGAATCCGACTTTCCATTGATAAAAAGCGAGAACTGCAGCAATCATTGAAGAGAATGCGAGAGCTATCAAAGAGTAGAAAAGAGCAGTGGTTAGAAGAGAAGAAAGCCAAGAAATTAAGGAGAAAATTGAATCTTGAAAGGCAAGAAGCCAACAGAAAGAAATCTGAGATAGTGCAAGTGGTAAGTTTTGATGGCATTTTTCAACCTGTAGTACTTGAATATGGCTGAGCTGATGCTTAATTATTTTTGTGACTTTCAGATAAAAAACACAGCCAAAATCAAGAAAATGAAGAAAAAGCTACTAAGGAAAATTGAGAAACGTGACACAACTGACTTGATCAAGAATTAATATATAAAATGTCTGAAAACTGTAAAATTTATGTAAATATATGTTCTGAATTTTTTACTGGAACCCTTTTTGTGTTTTAATTTTTTTGTTAAAAAGTTCCTAGTCGATGAATCATCAATGGATTATTTGCTGGAAATACTTAACATAGCTTATACTATTTTATCTTTACCATACTGATGGCTAGTACCTTGATTTTTCTATAGAAAAAAAAGAAATTTTCCTACTTAGTCAACAATTTCCAACACATATTTAATAAAATGTGTAACAGTAATAATTGGGGACACACGACAATAATAATAATAAATTTGAACTTACTGCAATTAACTAGAACATTATGTTTGTAACTTCCATGAGACACAAAACCAGTAATAAAGTACAGGGTGTGGAAGGGAAACTTCCTTATTTGAAACGTGCGCCTTGAAGTGACGCTTATTCTGAGAAGGGTGAGGTGGCGTACATTCCAAAAAGTGGGACATAACGTTTTCTGGCATATAGGTCTAGTAACAATCGTGCAGTGGACAAGGGAGGAGTGTGCATTCACCTGAGAGCTGTACTTTTTCAAGCGGCCATTCAATCACAAACGTGCACTCAGGAATCCCTTTAATATTGCTCCCACGCATTGTGTTCTTGAACGGAAATCAATTCTTTTATGGGTGGATATGCAGACAAAAAAAAAAGAACACACGAAGGTTCAAGAACCATTAGGACATTTGAAAACCTGTTGCAGGTTAGGCAGTCAATTACGCAATCTCCTAGGCAATCGGTGCATAAACATGCAACTGCTCTTGGGATGTCTGATCATTCTTCATAAAGAACTGCGATTTTATTCATAAAAATTGGCAGTGGTGCAAAAACTTAAACCACACAATTTTCTTTCACGAAAAAATGCATGCGAAGCCATTCTTGACAATATGGCTCATGATGCCATAGTGTGTTTCAGTGACGAGGCTCATTGGAATAAGCATAACATGCTATACTGGAGCGGCACAAATCCCCAAGAACTTAATGAATAACCCCTGCATACAGAATGTGCAATTGTTTGGTGTACCTATTTTTACCGATTTTGAAATCTTTCTCATCTATTTATGTCGAAACAGGTTCATGCAGAAATAAAAATGGGCTTCATAAATAAAGAAGTTATTGGCCTTTGAACAAAATCAATTTGGGGAATGTGTTTCTAATTTAGTCTATTTTTTTTTTGTACAACATTCTCCCCCGCCCCTCCCCGTATCTAAATCTAACTGAGAGATAATTTTTTTACAATTGTCCTAATAAGTAGGGCTGTGAAATTAGACAACACATCTTGATCAAGAGAATGTTCATTAAGGTGACTGAATAAACATTTTATTTCTGGTACCAGCCTACAAAATGTCTGGGTTGCTCATCCCTAGAGTGGGTCCTCTTACTTTTTTTCTGGTCTAGGACACATTTCAGACTAACCACAAGTGGTAGTAATAAACTGAAATATCCATTCTGCATGTCAACCATGTAATCATTGTGGCTTTGACAGAATTAATTTTTGGTCCAGCCTGCATCCAAACCTAAACCCCTCAATTTGGATGTTGTACATCCCCCAAACTAAGCAAGATATCGAAAACATTTATTCCTTATTATCGAGTTTTTTCGTCGTGTTACATAAGAATCCATCATTAAATTTGACTTTTGCGAAATTTTTCTTCTGCATTTCAACTCAAGACACCTCACTTTTGAGACAGTATATCTCGAGAACTAGGTGAAATATAGAAAAATTTTACTCTTTATTTTTTATTTGTCTCATCTTTTTAAATAAAAATTCATCATAAAATTTGACTTTGAATAATTTTTTCTTCTGAATTTCAACCAAAACCATTTCACATTTGAGACAGAATATCTCGAAAACTAAGCAGGATATCAAAAAATTTTATTCTTCATTTTTTATTTGTCTCATCGAGTTACATAATAATACATCACCAGATTGCGGCGTCACGTTTATCCTAGAGTCCCCTTGAGGTGTTTGTACATATTCCCCGTGTTTGTTGGGAAGCGGTCAAGCCCCCACCACTCCGGCCATGCCCCCCCACTCCTCCGCCGGCCTGCTTCACTCCCATGCGTGGTAAAGGTCTCTTGCGTCGTCTCCATTTTATTCCTTCCTCCATGACAAATCATGGAGGAAGGAATAATTCCTTCCTCCATGGATACAAATAGCCAGAGATGTACAAAATAGTTTTTTTAAAAAGCATTTAATTACAAAATAAAATACCTTCTTGTTTTTTGTATTTCAAATACAAAATGCAAAATAGTTTAAGCTGTAGGTATTTAAATACAAAATGCAAAGTAGGTATTTTCAAAATACTTTTATTAAAATAAAATACATTTAGTGTTAATTTATTCTGTATGTTATTTATTTCATGGATTTTAAAACAACTATTTGTTCAAAAATCTCCCTATTAGGCCGCATTTCAACCGAACCACGTCAACTTTGAATACGATATCTCAAGAACAAATATTTTGTTCATTACTTTCAATTTGTCTCGTCGAATTGCATAAGAATTCATTATAAAATTTTGGTCCAGCGGTAATGATAGAACCATGGAGGAAGGAATAATATGGAGACGACGCAAGAGACCTTTATCACGCATGGGAGTGAAGCAGGACGGCGGAGGAGTGGGGGGGCATGGCCGGAGTGGTGGGGGCTTGACCGCTTCCCAACAAACACGGGGAATATGTACAAACACCTCAAGGGGACTCTAGGATAAACGTGACGCCGCAATCTGGTGATGGATTATTATGTAACTCGATGAAACAAATAAAAAATGAAGAATAAAATTTTTTGATATCCTGCTTAGTTTTCGAGATATTCTGTCTCAAATGTGAAATGGTTTCGGTTGAAATTCAGAAGAAAAAATTATTCAAAGTAAAATTTTATGATGAATTTTTATTTAAAAAGATGAGACAAATAAAAAATAAAGAGTAAAATTTTTCTATATTTCACCTAGTTCTCGAGATATACTGTCTCAAAAGTGAGGTGTCTTCAGTTGAAATGCAGAAGAAAAATTTCGCAAAAGTCAAATTTAATGATGGATTCTTATGTAACACGACGAAAAAACTTGGTAATAAGGAATAAATGTTTTCGATATCTTGCTTAGTTTGGGGGATATACAACATCCAAATTGAGGGGTTTAGGTTTGGATGCAGGCTGGACCAAAAATTAATTCTGTCAAAGCCACAATGATTACATGGTTGACATGCAGAATGGATATTTCAGTTTTATTACTACCACTTGTGGTTAGTCTGAAATGTGTCCTAGACCAGAAAAAAAGTAAGAGGACCCACTCTAGGGATGAGCAACCCAGACATTTTGTAGGCTGGTACCAGAAATAAAATGTTTATTCAGTCACCTTAATGAACATTCTCTTGATCAAGATGTGTTGTCTAATTTCACAGCCCTACTTATTAGGACAATAAGTAAAAAAATTATCTCTTAGTTAGATTTAGATACGGGGGGGGGGGGGGGGGAGAATGTTGTACAAAAAAAAAAGAGACTAAATTAGAAACACATTCCCAAAATTGATTTTGTTCAAAGGCCAATAACTTCTTTATTTATGAAGCCCATTTTAATTTCTGCATGAACCTGTTTCGACATAAATAGATGAGAAAGATTTCAAAATCGGTAAAAATAGGTATAGACGTATTTACAAACAGAAACAAGTCTTATATGAAGCTTTAAAAATAACCTAAGTCAATTACCTGAAATAGCTATTTAAAAAATTAATAAAACTCACAGCTTCTCACATAACAGTTAATTTCATCATCCATTGTCAGTATAATCAGCAACGTGACGAAAGAAATCGTAATAGTAAATTCACTGAATCGCGAAGTAAAACACGCCCCTTTAAATCTCATTTTAAACACTCGTTAAAAAATAATGCTAGTCTATTATGTGCAAAATAGCAAGGTTTGCTGATTTTCTACACTACACCAAGAAAAATTTGAGAACAAAGTCATCCCATTGAGAGCTATGACTAAATATTTATAGACGTGCTGCAAAGTTTGCGGTGTCTACCGCTCACTTCAACAACGATAATTACAATTCAACTTACTTATGAAATGATATTCCAGGTTCTTTCCTGTCTGGCCTATTTGTGCAACCGTACGCAACACAAGGTGGCATTTTTAAACACTTATACACAATACTAAATGAAATAATCACTGTATCTACCACAATGTGAACACCTTAATTGTTGGGAAGCGCCATATGGTCGCTGCCGGTGCTGCCACCATGCGGGAGAGTTTAGTGCTTGCTTCACCGATTTAACGTCACTTCTCCTCCATATAATTCCTTCCTCCATGGATAGAACTGCGTTAAAAAATCTTGCACATTCGTTGCTGCAATACTATCGTTGGCGGTGTAAATCATGGAGGAAGGAAATATTTGGAGGAGAAGCGGTATTGCGCTTCCAAACATTGCGATGTTCCCAGTATATCCCGAAAACTAAGCAAGATATCGAAAAATTTTATTCTTTATTTTCGATTTGTCTCGTCGTGTTACATAAGAATCGATCATTAAATTTGACTTTTGCGAAATATTTCTTCTCCATTTCAACCTCACTTTTGATACAGTATATCTCTAGAACTAGGTGAGATATCGAAAAATTTTATTCTTTATTTTTCACTTGCCTCGTCTTTTTAAATAAGAATCCATCATCAAATTTGACTTTGACCAATGTTTTCTTCTGAATTTCAACCAAAACCATTTCACATTTGGGACGGAATATCTCGAAAACTAAGCAGGATATCAAAAAATTTTATTCTTCATTTTTTATTTGTCATATCGAGTTACATAATAATCCATCACCAGATTGCGGCATCACCTTTATCCTAGAGTCCCCTTGAGGTTTTTGTACATATTCCCCGTGTCTGTATGGAAGTGGCCATGCCCCCTCCACTCCGGCAGTCCCCCCCACTCCTCCTCACCCTGCTTCACTTCAATGCGTGGTGAAGGTCTCTTGCGTCGTCTCCGTATATTTCCTTCCTCCATGGTGTAAATCATGGAGGAAGGAAATATATGGAGACGACGCAAGAGACCTTCACCCATGGAGGAAGGAAATCTCCTCCATGCCTTCACCACGCATTGAAGTTAAGCCGGGCGGAGGAGGAGTGGGGGGCTAGGCCGATCCCATACAGACGCGGGGTATATGTACAAAAACCTCAAGGGGACTCTAGGATAAACGTAAAGCCGCAATCTGGTGATGGATTATTATGTAACTCGATGAGACAAATAAAAAATAAAGAATAAAATTTTTTGATATCATGCTTAGTTTTCGAGATATTCTGTATCAAACGTGAAATGTTTTTGGTTGAAATTCAGAAGAAAAAATTAGCAAAAGTCAAATTTGATGACGGATTCTTATTTAAAAAGATGAGACAAATAAAAAATAAAGAATAAAAATTTTCGATATCTCGCCTAGTTCTCGAGATATACTGTATCAAAAGTGAGGTGTCTTAAGTTGAAATGCAGAAGAAAAATTTAGCAAAAGTCAAATTTGATGATCGATTCTTATGTAACACGACGAGACAAATCGAAAATAAAGAATAAACTTTTTCGATATCTTGCTTAGTTTTCGGCATATACTGGGATTGGGTTGATATGCGGCCTGGACACACCCCTTTAAATCTCATTTTCAACACTCGTTAAAAAGTAATGCTAGTCTATTATGTGCAAAATAGCAAGGTATGCTGATTTTCTACACTACACCAACAAAAATTTAAGAACAAAGTCATCCCATTGAGAGCTATTACTAAATATTTATAGACAGGCATCGAAGTTTGTAATTCCTATCGCCGACTTCAACAACGATAATTAGAATTCAACTTACTTATGAAATGATATTCCAGATTCTTTCCTCTCTTGCCTATTTGTGCAACCGTTGCAACACAAGATGGCATTATAAAACACTTATACACATTACAAAATGAAATAATCATAGCATCTAACACAAGCTGAACAATGTCTTTGTTTGGGATCGCAATATCGCCGCTGCCGCCATTGCGCATGCGCGAGAGTTTAGAGCCTGCTTCACAGATTTAATGTCACTTCTCCTCCATTAAGCAAACACCAAATTTTTTAGATGGATGCCGTAGAACGATTTTCCCAAACATTATTTTTCTTGGTCTAGGCCGAATTTCAACCTAACCACGACCTCTATGACAAAACGAGACTGTTTAAGTTGATATGATCCCCCTGCCGATAATTTTTGTGTCATTTTTACAGTGCTGACAACATTAAGCAGCTGTGCAGTCTCATATTTCGGCATTTTTAACGTAACATGTGGCAATTTTTCCGAAGAAGGAGAGTGTCAAAGGTGAAGAGGACATTTGGTGGAGGCAGGTACTTCAAATTTCAAAAGGTTAGTACCAGTTTCGGATTGGTGGAGAAAGAGGCAGATTACCCGCATTTCTACACACGTCATGATCCGCGCGTGTAAAGCAGCGGGTAAATGCTAGTTACTTTATAAACCTGTACACCAACTACAAACCATCCCCTTCGCAACGTACCAACGGCAGGCGCCACAGTTTCCAGTCATGATTTTCCCAAATACTTCAAACGCCTTCTAAACAAACCTTGTGCAAGTACCTTCCTCCATGCAAGTAACGTTCTGTTTCAGTTATAAAGTCTTTTTCGGTTATGATTTAAACGTTTATAATACGCTTACTATCCAAAAATTTGCGAAACCTGCGAAAAAAAAAGAGAATATGCGATGATACCAACAACAACTAGTTACAAAAAAAGTTAGAATCTAACCTAAGAACCCTAATCTTACTGATACTCGCCTTAAACAACGTACTACATTTAACTCAACGAAATTGTAGTGTAAATCTTGACAGAAAATGATATATTACTTAGTCGCAGTATCTTTTACGAACAAGTAGAAATGACTTATTTTCGTTTTTCAGGCAATACATATGTTTTTTTTGGGGAGTTTTTATTGCTGTGATTGTAAATTAGTATTCTACACACTATTTACAAACCATATTTCCAACAATTTGTAGACAAATTCCGATAAACAAACCTGACGTTAGTTATGTACAGTGAGCGCTTGCTGGCACCATGGAGCATTCCTACCTCCATGGCTGGCACAAGACGTGACGAGTGTCGTTGGCCCCCTGGAGGAAAGAAATATAATTATGGAGACGACGCAAGAGACCTTCACCACGCATTGAAGTGACGCCGGGCGGAGGAGGAGTGGGGGGGGGGGGGGGGGGGGGGGGCTTGGCCGCACCCATACCATGGAGGAAGGAAATATATGGAGGAGAAGTGACGTTAAATTGGTGAAGCAGGCTCGCGCATGCGCAGTGGCGGCAGCGGCGATATTGCGCTTCCAAACATTGCGATGTTCCCAGTATATCCCGAAAACTAAGCAAGATATCAAAAAATTTTATTCTTTATTTTCGATTTGTCTCATCGTGTTACATAAGAATTGATCATTAAATTTGACTTTTGCGAAATTTTTCTTCTCCATTTCAATTCAAGACACCTTACTTTTGATACAGTATATCTCGAGAACTAGGCGAGATATCGAAAAATTTTATTCTTTATTTTTCATTTGTCTCGTCTTTTTAAATAAGAATCCATCATCAAATTTGACTTTGACCAATTTTTTCTTCTGAATTTCACCCAAAACCATTTCACATTTGGGACAGAATATCTCGAAAACTAAGTAGGATATCAAAAAATTTTATTCTTCATTTTTGATTTGTCATATCGAGTTACATAATAATCCATCACCAGATTGCGGCGTCACCTTTATCCTAGAGTCCCCTTGAGGTTTTTGTACATATTCCCCGTGTCTGTATGGAAGTGGCCATGCCCCCTCCACTCCGGCCATGTCCCCCCACTCCTCCTCCGCCCTGCTTCACTTCAATGCGTGGTGAAGGTCTCTTGCGTCGTCTCCATATATTTCCTTCCTCCATGACACATACAGACACGGGGTATATGTACAAAAACCACAATGGGACTCTAGGAAAAACGTGATGAGACAAATAAAAAATAAAGAATAAAATTTTTCGATATCTCGCCTAGTTCTCGAGGTATACTGTATCAAAAGTAAGGTGTCTTGAGTTGAAATGCAGAAGAAAAATTTAGCAAAAGTCAAATTTGATGATCGATTCTTATGTAACACGACGAGACAAATCGAAAATAAAGAAATTTTTCGATATCGTGCTTAGTTTTCGGGATATACTGTCTCCAAATTGAGGGGATCGGGTTGGGATGCGGCCTGGAACAAAAATTAATTCTGCCAAATCCACAATGAATTTACATGGTGGACATGCAGAATGGATATTTCAGTTTTTTTACTACCACTTGTGGTTAGATTGAAATGCGGCCTAGACCAGAATAAAAATAGTTATCTTGTTACCATACATCGTAAGCTTAATTGGGAATACCTGGAACTAGTTTATATCGCGATACACGTTTTGTCACTAACTTAGTTCTCATGAAATTACTAACAGTAATAGATAAATTCTTTGTCCCTTATGGAACAACAAAACTATTCTGGTACAGACTGCATTTAGACCTAACCACAATCTCCATTAAATTGCCGCTTCAGAATCAAACTATGTAGACACACCCACACACGCCTATTTGAATCGCAAACTGTATTTGCGGTAACAACATCGTTTGCTTCATCAAGATTCCTAGATTGCACAGCAAAATTTAACACATTTAATTTCATCATACACTGTCAGTAAAAACTGCAATGTGACGAAAGAAAGCGCAATACTAAATTCACTGAATCGCGATGTAAATATCACTCCTTTAAATCTCATTTTCAACACTCGTTAAAAAGTAATGCTAGTCTATTATGTGCAAAATAGCAAGATATGCTGATTTTCTACACTACACCAACAAAAATTTGAGAACAAAGTCATCCCATTGAGAACTATGATTAAATATTTATACACAGGCACCAAAGTTTGCAATTCCTACTGCACAGTTCAAGAACTATAATTAGAATACAACTTACTTATGAAATGATATTCCAGGTTCTTTCCACTCTTATGGGGCATCCCTAAATTACGTGAGGTGTTTTTCCGGATTTCCGGACCCCCCCCCCTCCCCTGTGGTGAGATTTCGTGAGATATGGCCAGACCCCCCCCCCTCTGGTGAGATCTGGTCCGTGAGAAACCCCCCTTTTTTTTAGGTCTCATCCTTCAAAATCCGTTTTTTTCGACGAAATTCCTCCCTAAAATCGCTTTTCGCGCAATTTGTAGACCTTTTTTTTTTTTAGCTCTACTATGTGATAAAAATTTTCAAAACCTCACGTTCGATTTCCGTAGACCCCCCCCCCCCCCTGGGTGAGATTTCACCGGACCCTCCCCTCCCCCATTTGACCTCACGTAATTTATGGATGCCACCTTACCTATTTGTGTAACCGTATGCAACACAAGATGGCATTATAAAAAACTTAGACACATTACAAAATGAAATAATCACAGCATCAAACAAAATGTGAACTTTGCATTTGTATGGGTTCGCAATATGGCCGGCGACACAGATTTAACGTCACTTCTCCTCCATATATTTCCTTCCTCCATGGTTGGCCCGCGCCCTACAGCAAAGGAGCGTTTTGGCGGGCTTTTAAATACTTTAACGTTGAATTTTACATAAAATAAGCACTTTCGTCAAAAAATTAATAGTACCCATTGAATAACGTTTATCGGTAAACTATTTAAAACCATTTTTAAAAAATAGTCAAGTAGCCTATTTTCCCACCTACTTTAAAATATAAGTTTTTTGACGGCTCCATGTTAGTTTGTGATCCGAGTAGAGTCCTAGTTGTTTACCTGACGCTTCTATGGGCAAGGTATATGCTCCCAGCCGTATTGTTCGTTCACCGAGTATGCAACACTTCCTTGAAAGCACCATGACAGTAGATTTGGATACTGAGAGTGTAAGTCCGCATTCAGATGTCCGTATGGTAACGCTATTGCAACATCGGATAACCATTGATAGGTTAAATACAAGGAAGGGGACATGGTATACATGCACATATCATCAACATACTGTAATACTTTAATATACGCGGTAAAGATTTTTTTTTCAAGGTTGGCGGAGTGAATGGCATATAATAGTGGACTGAGAATTGATCTTTGAGGTATGCCCTTCGATAGTATTCTAGAGTATTATCTTGCTTTCTTATATATAAGTGGTACGTTGACGAGAGAGATTGTAGATAGTTTGATTATTGCAGTGCTGGGGTGCCTATTTCTTGTAACTTTTTGAGCAGTACAGTTGTCACCACATTATCCGGATACATATAAGAATATATACAAGACTTTAATTTCCTATTTCTATAATGTACCAGTGGACAGGCGATCTATAATACATCTCAAGCTCACAGCTATGCTTGTATATGATCAGCTGTGATGAACAACATTAGTCATGTGGAATTAACATAGAAATTTCACAATACCATTTTTTTGCTCATGGAAAACCCTACATTAAGTTTGTGCAATGTGCACCAACAACGTAATTCTTCAGGACAAAGAGAACTTGTAATTCAATACATTGTTGGTATTAGACAACACTCGGTATTTACCGTCAAAGATGATGCGAGATTTTGAGGCCCCTCCCTCCCCTGCTGACCGACCTTGTAGTTATTTTAGACTTTTTTTTTTTTGAAGCTATACTGTTCTTCAAGAAATTAAAAAAGATGACTGAGATTTCGATCCCCCCCACCCCTTTTGGTGAGATTTCGTTAGACCCCCCTCTATTTCATCGCATGTAAGTAATGGATGTCCTCTTACTTTGCTGCCATTCCCTCCTCTGCAGTGAACCCTTCCTTACAGAAACATTCTTACATAAAAAAATGTATCCCTGCACACATAAAAAGCAAATATTTCCTACTTCCATTTTTGTTTTTCATTTATCTTATATTTCCATTTCCTAACTATATCTGTGCTAAGACTTAAATACTCCCTCCTTCAACTAATTCTACTAGCTGCATTACTGTCTTTCCTGTCCTACCAATGTCCTAGTCTATTCACTATATTCCCAGTTTGTAAATTTCCATTACAATTCTTAATTTGAAAATAGTCTGTGGAATAATAAAAACCATCAGAATTGAATTTTTTTGTTTGTATACTTTTATGGTACATTCTCACTTGAATTATAATTATAAAAATGAAATGTAACTGCACTGTGGCTAATCAATAATGAGTGTCCTGAAATGTGAGGTGTTTACAGGGCAATGAATATCACTTTCATCTCAGATAATAAAGATTTAAAAATAAAAACAGTTTCTCGATTAGATGATATTTTCTTAAGAAACAATTACAGAATGATGTCAGCAATTTTTATCCTGGTACGAGATGATAGTCGGAAATCCTGAGCAAAGTGAAATAATATCATTACCTGAACAGCTCATTTCTCATAATGTGAACAGTAAATAATCTGTCGCTATTGTCTTTTATTTGGACTCAGATAGGTGAGGCAGGAAGAAGACGGATAAAAACAAGTATTACACACAATTTTTTACTTCTGATTGATTATTAACAAAAATCCCTTATACTCATTTTAGGGATTTCTTTCAGTTACACTGTTGAACTGGTTATACAGTATATCAATCCATAGAAATATAATTATCAGAATGCATAATACATTTCCACTATTTAAAAGGTGTTTTAAACTTCACAACAGAAACAAAGTTACAATAACAGTAATCTTGGATAAGAAAAACACACACAGTTTACTAACTCAGTCATTCAGAGTTAACTAAAATATTAAATCATAAATTTTCTTCCCTTTATAGGCCATAAAAATACCAACCACTTATCTATTCTCATTTGTTTGAATACCATTCTTTGTACTTCAGAAATTAAACTATACCAACTGTTGCAAACTCGTGTACAAAAATTGTTTCACAGCAGTATCATTCTAATCAGGTACTGTTTTATTTATTAAGATGCAGAGGAACTCTTAAAAGATAACAGTACAAGCAATGATACTAGAACTAGTTAAAAAAAAAAAGACTTACAGCATTGAATGGGAATCATGGGTTCTATTTTTGTATAGTATGTCAATCCCACCACATTCTATCAATCAATTTTCTGAAGGATGAGGGAACAATCACCAATCCTTATATACAGTTGTAGCTCTGCTGTCATATGCTAACAACTTTACTAATTAGTGTGTTGATAGTTTTAGAAGGGCAATACCATTTTAGTTAGAACCGTACGGACATACGAGTAGAATTTATGGTACATGATCTTTACTTTAATATCAAAAAACTAATAATCAGATAAAAAGTGGTATAAAAAGCTCTGTGTCAAACTCTTCCACTGTTAAAATTCAAACTGTAATTTTTACACTAATGGAGGGACATGCTTGCAAATCAGTGCATCACTTCTGTATCAGTACAGTCACATCAAAACTTTCTTTTCTGTAAAGATGATGCAATATTTAACAATTATTGCCAAAACAAAATAACTTCAACCCACAAAATAAAAGGAATAAAAGAAACTGACATTTTACATACAAAAATGATTAATGTGCTTACAAAACTGCACAAAAATGTTCATATGTATCCTTTACACTTAGTTTTATAACAATAAAAACAATACAAACAGTGAGTTCTTATCCATACACATCTATTTTGTTAACTTCTCATGTTAGTCTTGTCTTGCAACATACATTGTAACAGCTGGTTATTCACGACATGCAAAAATTGTTAATTATTATTCAAAGTTTAATGTCTAACATCAACTATTTTTAAAGAAATACATAAAACTAAACATTTTATGCTAATATTTCAATCACAACACTCACATACATTATGTTTGAATAAACATCAACATTTAGCTCTCTCTGAACAATGACTCAGCTTCTCTATCAACTGCTGTTCAGCTGATTTGTTTTTACAACTATCAATTTAAAACAATCACATATCACAGAATTCTTTGCCACTAGAGATGAAACAAAAGAAACAGAATTTTTGCTAAGAAGATCTGTATCTCTTCCTCTCTTGCATAGCAAAAATTCGGTGTGTGATGAATTTATAAGTACTCTGATAACCGTATTTAATAGCATTACAGAAGACTGAATCAGCCTGCTGCTGCATTGCATGAATTGAAATTAGCAATATCAGAACAAGTTTTCTGATAAAGGCAACCCTTCCCACTTGTAGAATGCTGTAAAATATTTACCCCTAAACATTTACACAAATGACTTGTTAATCTAGAAATGCCAAAACCACATATATACAGTTAATTGCTAATGCAAATTATTTCCGATATGCCTTAGGTGAAACAAAAATGAGTGAATAATTTCAGGCAGTAATTACAATGAATCAAAGAGGAAAAAAGAGAGAGGGAATGGGTTGGAAAATTTTTTCCCAGATATCCGAATTCTTTAAAATATCTATAGTATGTCTGCCTTTCTTCAATTTTCCTTCTCTTATTTATTTGTGAATGCACCTAGAGTAAATATTAAATATTTAGTCTTAGAAGTGGATTTTTGTTATTTTAAACAAATCAGTACTGTATCTGACTTCAAGCAGCATAAGGAACTGACTGAAGAATTTGATACATTTTTTTTTCTTTCTTAACATGGTCAAGAAGCAAAAGTCACTACTTTTCTTGCACCTACTGCTAGAAGCAAATTCTAGCCTCCGTTTTATATGATTCTCAGTGCACTGTAATCATATCTTCTTAAAAGTGCAAGATATTTTGGTTCATAATAAGCACTTACCATTTACAATAACATTTTTAACAAAACATGTATGCAAAGAAAAACATTTGCTCATATGTAATGTTATTTTGAAGTAATATCTGAAAGTTGACACTTTTGCCATCAAAGTGGGAAAGGTTTCCACATCAGTGATTTTATTATATACCATAGTATGAACACTTTCTGTTAAAAAAGTAAAGATACAGATGTTGGTGGGACAGCTGGGAAATGAATATGTCAACACTGTTTGAAGATAGCTTTAAAATAAGCTGTTTATTTGTGAGATAAGTTGTCTTCAGTAACAAAACTTAAATTTTAAATAACAATCCAGGTAATTCATATATGTATATATAAATCTATATATGTATAATTAATACAATCTAGTTAAAGCAAATAAAGGATTCACTTCTGTATTCACAAAAGCTGACCAGAGTAATATAAAGACTAATGCAACAACATTTCTTCTCTATACACTTTACAATATTAGTTCACATATAAAGTATAAAACCCATTTATATCACACTTATTCTCTTCCTGGAAAATATATTTTATATACCCTTAGTTAACATCACCAGCTGTAATTGCAAGAACCGTTCCCTAAGTGAAAGCAATGTGAATGTTCATTGGAATTATAATGAAATTGACGAACTAATTTATTCCAGTAAATAACAGTTTCTGGGAAACTAAATAAAAAGCACAAGAGACATGTTAATTACTGATTTTAAGTTCCTATAGTGCAAATAGCTGATATTAAATTGTAAACTGAAATCTATAGTAAATTAAGGCAAGTAATAACTGGTTGCAGGGATTTGTAAAAAAAAAAATAAAAAAATTGTAAGATTTTTCTCAGCTCAACTGAATGATAATATCAAAGATATAAAGATGTAATAACAATCAACAGATGAAAAAGTTTACTTTTATTTAGCCTCTATTTACTCATGTGTTGTACTGGAGATATTAAAATTATAGTCAGTCTCTAGCTCATAATTTACCTATGTAATAAATATACAAAAATTAAGTTTAATTCTAATGATTTAATAAATATCTAAAAATGTATGTAATTCCAGTCTCTCAAATATTGAGAACTAAACTAAGAATTCCACTGTCAATTTACTGCATTCATTCTCACCACACGCGACCTCTAAGAGCCTGTAGGACCCCGAAACATTGTCTAAAACATTTTTAACCCAAGTAAACTAACAATAGGATTAAAATGAACTTTTAATTTATCTAATCAGAACATTCCAGCTCAACAATTAAATCTATTAGTGTGCATGAATTGTTATACAGTCAATGTCATCAGTATGTTATTTAAGTTTTAGTACGTAGCTGCTAGAAGACAAATATATATCAGAGAAACATAAAGAGATGATTATTACTCTGGCATTCTATGTAACATACGTAGCAAAGCAGTAATAGATAATCATCTCACCACATTATAAATTGCAAGTGGTTTTCAGTAGAACTTCCTTGGAACTATCAATGTTGTTTCAATTCTTGTACTACACACTTTCCACGACACCAGATATTTTTAAAAATGGCTCTCACCATTTGCAACAAATAGCAGTATTTCACTGCTAGTGCAGTAAAGCATATATTCTGAATTATGTCTTTGTTAAACAGCCACTACCCATTAAGAAATTAAGCAGCAGATCTCAACACTTCAAAAAATCCAGTCATATTGGTCCGGCAGACTATGTAGTGCAAAGTTGTTTTATGCCCTAATATTAGTTAATTGTAGAGGATACAGTAACTGTTCTTATGGTGAAAAAATACTACACCCAATCACACACAAGTAAAAATTACACTTCATAATAATCCATTAAGTTCTTTGTTTCTTTGTAAAAAAAAGAAAAAGAAGTGAAGTTACAAACTTGAAGAACATCACTGGCTGTCAGATAATGCAAAGGAAAAAAAAATAATTAGGTCTGCTTGGTAACAAGTGCTTCAAGCAGTCGCAACTTTGCTTTGACATGCTTGTAGGCTACGTAGACACTCTCCACTGTGGCACGGTCCTCTTTCTGCAGTTTGCGGCCTGTGCGCTGCAGGAACTCCTCCTCAATCTCACGCAGCGAACGTCGGAGGCGCTTCTTCTCCTCACGAGCCGCCCGTTGTTGATTCAACAATTCAGACCTATGGGGAAAGATGATTTTGAGAAAACACAGAAAGCACACAGTAGATAATTGGTGGTCTGCCTTCAATTGTGAATGTCAGAAGTGTACAGAAGCACTCAACAAAATTGGTTGTTTTCATGGCATACATAATTAATTGGTTAACAGTGAGAATATTTTTTTTCCATTTTGCTTAAGAAAATGGTTTACAGAATTGAAATACGGCGTGCTTCAGTGTGTTAACAAATTTTCCTGTGTGTAGCTAATGCATGAATCAATTGTGGTGAAGTAGCCACTGCAAATAGTAACCGATTTTTATTTTATTGCTGTTTGTAGGGGTGAAGACAGATGTAATTTATCCCTGAATACTTCACATTTGTAATCCATATCAGAAAGGATCGATTGGTATTACCAAAAATAGCACACAGGTGAACCTCTACTTTTGTTACAGCTTGCCATAGCTCTTGATAGTGTTAAAAACTTAATACACATACTATGTAGTTTCTGTTTGAATTTATTGGCACCATGTGAACCTCCACATTCATTTATTTTTTGCCCTCCAATGTATTCGGGGCCCAGTGACAAGAGGGATACCGTTAGAAATAGTAACTGACAGATGTGAGATTAATTTTGGTGCAAAGTATCTACAGTTTTGTTAATTACAGGTGTAGATAAAGCTGTAACAAATGAGATAAATAAAGTTCCTCAACACCAAGTTACAAATCCATTTAAACACAAATTTTGCTCTAAGGCACAGCATTTTTATGTTCGAAGAAAAGAGCTACCAACAAACTGTTAGCAAAATATAAAAGAGGAGGATTATGATGCATTTCATTTTACATCTATCATGTAAACTCCCTAAATAAATTGTCAAGAGAAAAAATAACTTAATTGCATTTCATAGTAAGTTTCAACAACATGAATGATGAAGAAAGTATTCAAAGGACCACCTGCATCACGACAGAAATTCTCCATTGTGTAGATTGCTGTGTATTTACTTTAATGCAACTAATTATGACCTATAAACTTTCTTGCACTTTTGGTTAATTATACACACTATCGATACCACTGAAATTTTTTACTTTACTTAGGGATTTACAGTTCATCCCCACAGAGGTCAATAAGAGGATCAGAGAATCTAAAAGGAACCTTACTGGCATTCACCTGGAGTGATTTCAGGGAATGAAAAACAAAAATTAGGAATACTCCCAAATGCCAGGCCTACACATTAACTATTCATCCACTCAGCTCAATAATGTTGAAATGAGGCATATCTTTGGTATGAAGCCGTCAATAACAGTATTATGTTTAAATTAACACTTGAGGAAGGAGAACTCGAGTAATACTTACAATGGTAGAGAGTGCAAGTTAGCCCACAGGGTCTCCGAGGCGACAGGCAGAGCAGGTCGAGTCGTCTCCGTCTCTCGTGGTACCGACGGAACGGGGGAGCTGGTGAACTCCATAGTCTCATGCTCGTGGATTGTTGCCAGTTCGGACATACTGTCTTTCAGCTTTGACTGGAATTTTTAAGTTTAATAAACAATAAGCTTACTTATTTGTCACATACTGTTCAAACATTGTGTCTTGAATATTAAGTGGCATGGAAAATACTTGACATAATGTACTAAAACTAAGGAAACAATATTTTAAACTAATTCTGTAGCTTATGGCAATCACTGATAGCAAATTTCTGTGTTTTACCTATTAAATTAGATATTTTCTATTATTGTAACTGAAAAACTAAATATTTCAAAGGGAAGAAATGAGCACAATGTTCATTTTTAATCAATACAGCCAACACTTTTGACTAAGGACAGAAAAAATATTCTCAGGTTTACTATCATGATGATCTAATGGTAGCTGCAAACTAAGTAAAGACGGATGTAGAGACCAAAAACAAACAACTAAGATCTACATAACAATAATGGAAACTTACGGATCCTGAACGAACGATCAGTCTCTTGAGCGCACGATAGCGGTCGTACAGTGGACGCACTAGATCTCGGTCGCCCTTGGAAACAGGTCGGCCAAATATTCCCTCCATGTGCAGCAATGCTTTCTGCACCGCAACTTTCTCATCGAGCGCCTGTTCGTGTGACAGCTCTTCCATTTTCTCTGGTCTACCGGCCTGTTGTCGCTTCTCAGCAAGGAGCTACAAATGAGTTATCAGACCACGATCAGCCTCTCATTCAAAGTAAAATATAAATGTTTTCTATACTTTATTTAGAGAGGAATTGGCCTAAAATGTGAGTAAAACTTGATGGTATGACAAATGTTAAATCATATTTGTATATTTTAATCTTTTTTGGTCAAGTAAATTGAGATTTAAGGAAAAGCCATGCTGAGGATATCAGTCTTTTCTATGAAGATGACTTGAAAGGATGAGATTCAATCATAAATGGTGATTCTATTGCAAAATTATAATTTGTGAATTTTCATGAAAATGATGCCAAACATCATTTTTTAAAACCAAATATAACTGTCCCATCTCATACTGTGACTTTATTGATCACTAACTGTGCCTATGACTTCATCACACTGGATTTGAGATGCTAATTCATAAATAACTATCAATGAAATATTGGCTGGGTAGAGGAGCAGTACATTAATTGTTTATTCCTTTAAACTACCACTAATTAGGAAAGTTTGTGTTTGTTTATGAACCACAAGCACACTTTAGTATTGTTTACATTCCTTCTCTACTTGAAGTATTGCTGCCTGGCAGTGGAGGATCCAGGAATTTGGTTTGGGGGAGGGGGGGACTTAGCGGATTTCATTTTGGGGGGCCAAAAATTCCAAAATTTAACAGAAACATATGATACACAAAAAAGTCATTCTTAAAGTTATCACTCCATAGACTGGTTCTAATGCAGGTTTATACGCAAGAATATTTAGTCCTGTCTTTCCATCTCTTCATAACAGATAAATCTAATATCTACTCAAATTATATCATAAATTAACTCCCTCCCCCCCCCCCCAACTTTAGAACCTCCTTCGTCTTTTTAATTTTTTGTTTAGAAGTTTGGTTCTTATTCTTGCATGAAGAGTATCAATAATGCTTCACATCAATCATTTTACATACCTTTTCAACTTCTTGTACCATTTCTTCCATAGACTTTGGTTTGTGTCGGAAAGAAACATCACTGGAACTTTTAGGTTCTGAAGTATCCATTAGCAAATCAATGTTGTTGGGATCTTCTTTTATCTCTGAAAGAACAAAGCGTCATCTCCATTAGCTACCAATGGAGTTAAATATTTGTTATTATTACTAAAATAAGGAATGATAGGAAATTTAAACCCATCACTTACCAGAGATTAAGGCAGCAGGGCCAGGACATACACACTTTATAATATTTTGGTCTAAACCTTAATCATGAATAGAAGAGGCCATATGGTAACGGCATCTGAGACTCCCCACACAACTGAGTCTTGATATGTAAGCATCTGATCCCATTGGCCACATGTCCTCTTCTAACCATTCTTAACGTTTATTGTAAAGTGTGATGTTTTTGTGTTTGTCATGGCCCTCGTGCCTCTATCTGTGGTAAGTGAAAGTTTTATGTTCCCTATAATTTCTTATTTTCATTGCCTAATTGCAGTTTTATTTTCACTATTATCCTATTGTTAATAATGGTGTAACTTTACATTAAGCAGAAAACTGTGTAATATAACTGGAATAATTGTTATTGTTATAAATTTGTAATCAAGGTATTTACTTACGTTTAATATCTTTTCGTATCTTGTTCAACTCTGAGCAAACTTTCTTCATTTCTCTGTCTGTCATTTTATCAGAATGTGATGGGCGGTAGCCATTTTCTCTTTGAAAATCTTCTTCAAACTGCTTCAGCTTTTTCTTCAAACTGCAAAACAAATGCAATCACTGCACTACCATCTAAAAATTATTATATCTTCTGGTTTTTTTTTTTTAAATTAATAAAGCTTATAACAAGCACCTAGGAAAGAGAATTTTAAACTTAGTTGCTGTATTGACTGCAGGTCTCTGTGCAAGCTCAGTCACATGTTTCTATTGTCATGAGTAAGGGCTTAGTATGAAATAATGTGCTTTCTATTGCTGCAGGCCTCCTCCCTTCAATAGTGTGCCTATTTGATCTTCCTTTTCTATATTTATAGATATAAACTACACATGGTCTTACTTTCACAGTCATATCACCTTTTTTGACACAGAAAACTCTGTTCATAATGGCCATTTGCACACCTTTGCCCATTTCAAACCCACAGACCAACAACATATACACTTTGTTAGCTGCCACTAATGTCATGCAAAACATGATAACTATGTGAGGCAAACGTATCTCCTCCAATCAAGAATCCCTTGCCTTCTATGCAATTAACAAGACACTAGCACTTATGTCTCATAATTATTCCCCAGAATTTGTCCCTTAACAGATATACCGAACCAAAAACTGTCCAGCACACCAACACACACACATCTTGAAACCAACCTTAATCCTATCTTTCCTACACAGTTATCCCCTGACATGAAATCCATGAGCCATACTCTTGTTAGGGTTATGACTTTCCAGCAGACCATGAAACTTGAAAAATAAAACAGCTGCATTCTGGATATTTTGACAGTAAACATTAAAGCCTTTTACAAATTCTGAAAATTCTAGTAAAAGCATATTTGAAGGATGAGAATTTCTGAAGCAGGACAGGAACCACAACAATTGTAATGTCCTAGTTTATGTAAAATCATTAAATATTGCTAATTATGTTTGGAACAGCGTGGTTGTTGGCTGTTTACACTGAATGACCTGTTACTAACCTGTGTGCCTGCCTGTTGAGGGCCCTGAGCCTGTGCTCAGCATGCTGGTGAGGTGGCGAAGGTGGCACACTAGGATCCAGGTGACCCGGACCACCACTGCCGCGGCGTGACGGCTGAGGTTCACTCTCGCCGACCTGTTGGTGTAGTCTGCTCAGGTCCAGCAGAGGAGGTGAAGGAGAGCGCTCTCGTTCCTGTGGGGAACATAAAATTAAATTATGAAATCATTCACTTGTTCAACTGGAACTCCTATACTCATCGTTTCACACCGTGAAGAAACTGTTTACATAAATTTAAAATAAATATGAGAAACTGACACATTAATAGAGAGATAATAATTGTATATAAAAATATTACAATGTATTTAACCTCCAAGTCTTACTTAAAATGGTCCCTTTTCCATACAGTCAAGTTATGAATTTAAATTTTTTGTATAGTTTGGCATTTAAAAGCCTGAATTTTAAAATGTCCCATTATGATTACATTTTGCAGAAAATAATAAAACTACATTCAGATGTAAAAAAAACGTGATCAAGTTACTAAAGCATAAAACTGACAATACATGAAATTCTCAGTTACTGCTAAATCTTAACATACCACAATTGACAGAGCATCCTTCATGAAAAAGTAATTTTTTCCCTTAGGTACATATTGATCCAAACAGTAATAAAATTTTACCACAAGAATAAATATTTTTTTTAAAAAAAGCGCTATGTACATAAGAAACATATGGTTGTAAAATGCAGCTTGTAATTATCTTAAAACCTTTATCAGATAATAAAAACACAAATCTATTTGAAATTAATTTACTGAATTACCTAAGAGAAATTATATCTAATACCTTCAGAATAATAACAAAAAAGTAAAAACATTAAGGAACTTAAAATTCCTGCCACACTTACTCACATGACTGGGAAATAATTTCAAGCACTTAAATATGAGTTTTCTAGATTTTCTAATTACAAGAAACAAATTATTTTAGATTTCTGCTGTACCTAAAATACTTTCATTATGATCTAAACCAGTTAATAAATTCCGTATATGGATGGTTCTATCATAAAAATTATATTAGTATCCAGTGGCGCATTTCATTTTAACATCAGTAACACATGAAATAAATTATGCTTGTTAGTGTGGCGTAGCAGAAGTGGCAGCATAAAAACATACAACAGCAATGCATTCAAATAACATTCATAGCATTCCTCATGTTAAATCAAAGAGTCATTAATCATTTCCCACAAACTTAAAATGGAAATAAGTTATGGAGTACAAAGATATTGTTATTAAGATGTTAGCAGCACCTGTGAGTGGGAGTGCAGTTGCAGGATCGAGTGAGCGGAGCTGGAGCGAGAGCTGGCCGCATCAGCCTCGTCCTCTGAGGAGTTGTAGTGAGCGGTACCCGAGGACGCGTGAACGAGTGGTGAGCGGGAACTGCCTCTCTCCTCCTCATTCTCCTACAAACACAAATAGTTGAAGTTTTTAATTACTGCCATCTAAACTGGACTTGAGGCATTTTATACAAGTGAAAAAAAAAACACGTTTCTGACAGTAAAATAAAATATGTATGTAATGATGCCAGTGTGATGGAGTACTAACAGAAAATGACTGCAAATAAAACTTAATACCATATGCAGGAAATCACTATTGATATCTTTTAATAAACACTAGAGTGATGTGAGTCTGCAGAAGATTTCGATAAATAATTATTAAAGTACACACTGAATTGTAAGAAAGATATTTGCTTACACTTTCGCAGTGGCGGATCTATGAAGTTTCTGAGATGGAGCAAAAACTTGAGATTGCTGCCTTTTCAAACGTGAACCCCCACGGCAGAAAAGAGCTATTCTTTGATTTTGCCACCTCCTGAAGGTTGCTGGTGAGGCATTAGAGATAAAAAAGTCAGAACCATACGAATGTACCATTTACCGCCTCTTCGAACATGATTTTGCCTCCCTCTGAAGTTGCCGCCCGGGGCAAGCATCCCCATTTGATCTCCCTAGATCCCACCTAGATCCGGCACTGCACGTTAGACTGAGCGAGACATATTTCTTTATAATCAATAACTTAATGGACAAGATCAGTCAATAAATTTGGTTACTCATTAAACAGACTCTACGCAAATTCTGAATCATACATTTTAATAGAATTTTAGAAGATAATGCTTGTAAAGTGAATCCATCAAATTACGAAAATTTTGCTAATTTCTTTCACATTACAGGAACTGCTTCACAATCAATGATCAATAAAAATAACTTCATCTTGAAGTAAGATGCAATATTAAGTGAAAAGGTTATTATTTTACTTTACTGGTAAACAACCCCAATAATTCTACAACAGCCCACCTTGAACGTGTTGCACAGTGAGGTGTGACAACGCTCTGTAAAGAAGTCCCCACCCCACCACAGCTCGTGACACCAACCCTTCCACTGCGCTGACTGAAGACTGTTTCATTACCTCTATACACACGTCAACCCTGGCACAAGGAAAATTCATTATCTGTTTCTGGTTTTCATACTGTTTAGATAAACTCAAAGTCCCAGTTAAAATAATTTTTCTATAAACTTTATATATATCCCATAAGTTTTTTGGATTGTTACAATTCTTCATGTTCTTATCAAAATAGAAATGTCTCTTCAAAGAAAGCAATTAAAAAAGAGAGTTCAACTTATTTACACATAAGGGCAAGTTATGCTAAGCACATGCATTGTCGACAGTGAGTATTAAACATTATATACTGTGACACCAGTACTGAGAGTTCTTCTATCTAATACTTTTAATCAACATTTTGTATAAGTTTTATTTAAATAAAGGTATCTGTTAGTAAAACTAAATAATAACATAGACAATTCACCAGATGTAAAAATTTATAAGCAACAAAAATTTAATTTCATGATATAAAATTTAGTAATTTGAATAGATGTTGAGATTTTATTTATTTAATCAAACACAGGTCTAATATGTTTTTTCCCCCTCTTCAAGATGGACACATAATAAACTACAGATATTTCACAAAATTGCCATATCTGTATTGGAATCAAGTTTTAGAAATTCAAAATTTGGAGGAAGGTGGTCACCTTTGATGAACTGCCTGCATCATCCCCCGGTGAATGTCTGGGGTTGCGGCGGTGTCTAGGACGACGAGCGCGAGCGGGCCTCGGCACCGCGGAGCGAGAGAAGCGCTCACTCGAGCGTCGACGCTCGTGTTCGTTGTCTGACAGGTCCAGGTCACCGGTCAGAGGTGCGGGGCAGGGCACGGCTGCCTCTGAGCCAGCGGTCGGTGGTGCGGCCACAATTACTGTTGGGTGCTGTTGCTGATGATGCTTTTGGTGCCCTCCAGTACTCGCTACCGAGTTACGTTCGTGAAGTGGCAGACCGCCAACACGCTGAAAATGAAAATTCTGTGGCTCACTCCCTTGATTAACTGACTAATAGGATGGAAAGACTTACCAAGATTTTTGTACAGCAATTTTGATATATTCTGATAATTCATCACTCATATTTCTTTTAATTGAACATCTAATATTTATAACAGCCCATTTAAAAATAAATAACTATAATTCAATCTTCTTTATCTTTTTTGGAAACCCTTTCAAAAAGCAACAGAGCCCTTTTGATTCACTGCCTGATGAAGGTCAGTTAACATTTTTAATTAATCTTCTCAGTTGGAAACAGACTAATTCAGCTCACATATGTCAATGCACCTTAGGAAACTGAAGATTTTTAGAAGGTTTTTGACTTGGATTAAAAGTGAAAGAAAAGAAATGTTTATTTATGCCTTAAGATTTTCAAGCCTATCATACTTTAAAGACTGCACTTAGTGCAAACAGTTAATGACATAAAAATCTTGAATGTGTATTTCACTTTTTGTTTTAGGCTTTATATCTCACTGAAAACAAAGATATTACATCTGGCAGGAGATTATGGGTTACAAACATGAAAGAATTTGTCATGGAATTTGTGAAGGTTACACCACATAGTTATTTCATGAATCTATGAAAACTGAAACCTAGATGATAAAACTAGATATCTAAGAATAATTATCTTAATTATTACCAGTCACTCATCAGGCTCGGTGCCTGGGTGTGGCTGGAAACATCTTTTGAGATGACTTCATTAATACTATTCCTAAAATAACAAATCCATTATAAATAACACTCACCACTACACAATTGGAGTGACCCATTGTATCTGACTTCGAATGGCCACAGTGTGTTAGTGAGAAATCTTCATGGCTGCTAACGCGGCGAATTGCAGTTGCATCCTTGCAGTGATTACTACTGTTTTCTAGAGGACGTTCCTCGGAATTGGATCTGTAAAGTGTCACAGACAATTTCTGTATAATCAGAGCATCAAATAAAACTTTGTTACATGTCACATTCAGAACCCAGACCTTAATAAGTACAGTGAAACTAACTGCCAATTAAAAAAATTATATCAGCTTAATATATACTAATACAAAAATTAGATCTTCATGATTTTTGTGATAAGGTTGACAGGAGGGGCTTGGCACAAGAGCAGATTCCAGATCCAGCCGGGATCAACCCCTTTCCCACCGTAAAGGAGCTAACGTAGATCAGAGAAACAACTTTGCCCTATTTGCCTCACTTTGTTAAGTCACTTCATAAGAAAAATGTATCAGCTTGTCTTTATATGAAGTTGATGGATTTTAATACCTGCCTGCAACATAATATCAATTTGTATTACTGAAGACTAACACCATATGTCACTTTTAGGTTCAGAAGTTCTGCAACATAGTGTATTAAAAAACTTAACATTGTGAATGGCATGAAAAGTAATTTACTTTTCAGACTCAATTTGTTGATTTCAGAAACACATAGGAATTTGAGTAACTATGTTTGACACAAAGGCTATCCACTATAAAACTATTCCTCTCATTGAGACAGTACAAGCGAATGTTTATTTGTTTCATTGTGATTACATGTTTCTATTTGAAGGAAGAAAGGAAAACAACAAGATACAGTATATATAATGACTAATCGCATGCTACTTTGAAAAACAAGTTCAATATAAAATGCTTGATGCAGCCCATGGTTTCAGTTGACAGGATAAAAAAGGTGAAGTTACTACATTTACATTATCAAATTAAGAATTAATTAAAGTTTGGAACAGGCCATTTCTATGCAATGGGCAGCTGAAAAAAACTATTGGACTTATACAAATTACTGAAATTTTATCAACTTCTGTTAATTTAATTTCAATGGACATATGCTCTGTAATATCTTTTGCTAATTGTTAAACAAATGGCTAATGACATCATCTCAGTAACTTAATGATGAATCACATCAACTACAGTAAAAGAAACCAGAATAAACATCAACCCAGCAGTCTTACCTGATGACCTTGCATTCTAGGCTGAAACTGTCATGACGGTCTTTACGTTTGCGCTGAATGCTTCCAGGATAGATGTGCAGGTCTGGACCACCAACAGTCACCTGGATCGCGTGATCCAGGAGCCTAAACAAATGTCAAACAATATTTTACCCCTATTGCATCAAAGAATAGAGAAATCACATGCTTTTACACACAGCCATGTATTTTACATTTATTACTTGAGGATTTAAGTGGATAAAGGAAACAAAGAAACTGCCGCGAGGCACTGAAAATAAGATAGGATAGGGAAAATAAACAGTTACCCGTCACTTACCACAGACGAAGGCAGGAGGGCGAGACACGTGATCACATCTTTCCCCCTGCCATATGTCTCGCCTCCTACATGAGGAAGACTAAAGTCAAAATATTGTGTAATTCTTTTGTTTTTGTGTTTTTACGTGTCTCGCCCTCCTGCCTTCGGGTAACTGTTTATCTTCCCTATCCTATCTTATTTTGAGTATTTAAGTAAAATACAAAGAGAAAAATCACTTAAGTCACAAGTTCAAACTTTTACTTGCTATATTAGTCATATCCAAGACTTCCTGATTATGGTGTTGTATGAAAGTGGCAAACACTAAAGAAGGAACTAATAACAGCAAAGAGGAAAGCTATTGACGTGTTCAAGAAGAATTCAACTAGAAATTTCTATGACTGTGTTGGAAAACAGAGGATCAGGGACAGTATGTAGATCATTATTGGTAAGTATATGAAATAAATTAGCAAGAATATGAAAAGGTGGAGGAATTAAGCAATTGGTTTCATGACAGCATGGACTATGTGGGAGAGGAAAAACAGAACAGGAGCTGCTAAACAGAAGCAGAAATGAACCAACTTGGAAATGACAAAATATATATCCTGAGGGTATCTGTAGAGAAATATGTAGGTTGAAAAACTGTAAATACATTAAGACCTGTTGCATACCATAAAACTCGAAAATTGCCATAGCAGAACCAATTCATAAATGAAGGGAGACAAATAGGGTTGAAAATTAAAGGCCATTATTTTGATTTCTATGGTTGATAATAGAGAGCTTCATATACAACCACATCACAAAGATGTTTAAGTTAAGAAATTGGTTTACAGATCAGAAGTATGGATTTAGGACAGATTATTAAAGTGAATCTCGTTTATTGGGCTACATGTAGGATATTTAGGATGAAACAGACAACAGAAGCTAAATCGAAATGTTGCCTTGGATCTCTCATGGTATTTGACAGAGTGCTCCATAAAATAGTGGTAATAATGTAACAAAATAAAAATTAGGATGGTCAAGAAAATACTTTAAAATACAAATGATGGCAGGATATCATTCAAACATAGAAAAGATACAGGTGCACATAAAACATTGGAATTTTCGAGAGTAAGTCCTTCATAAGTAGAAGAACATGGCATGCATATTCAGATGGCTTGATCTTACGTAAAAGGATTAAACTGATAGAGTATTGTGAAGCACCACAAGGGAATCTGGACAAGATATATAGTTGTGCTGGCAAACATGGACCCAAGATAAAAAGGCAGTTTATTAAATACACATGTAGGCCTACTTAAAACTGCAAATCTCGTTTACTCGCATTAGTTTAGGGTAGGGGTTCCGAACGCATTTTACCGCATCCACCTTCCATCAAAAGAAAAATCCCCCCCTCTCCCCCGTCACTCTTTTATTCTTAAAAAGGTAAATGCTTACTTCTCAGTATTAATAATGTCATCTCATAGGAAACTTAATTAGTATGAGATGTTTCTTTAAAGGTTTTCAACACTGTGAAGCGGTGAAGGAAACATGGTACTTGCGATGGTGTATCGCACACACAGGCGGCGAAGCTACCTCGCATCCAGCTCTCCCCCCCCCCCCCCCCCCCCCCCCCCCACTCACCTCCCAAATCTTTGCACCCTCCCTGGTTGGGAACCTATAGTTTAGGGCAATCACAAGAAGCGCAAGCGTGGCAAATCAAAAACTGTCACTTCGCGGCCAAATTCTTATACAGGCCAATATTGCCATGTACACTCTTTGGCAAAAAAAATGACTGTGGTTGCCTGAGACTAAGTCCATTATTTTGCACTATGTGGCATCACTGGAGAGTTTGTTCCAGGCATTGACTTAAGGAAATGAATAGCAGATGGCGCTGAGTTGAATACCCGCAATGATGCCACATTGTGCGAAATAAGGGACTTAGTCTCAGGCGCCCACAGTCAATTTTTTTTGCCAAAGAGTGTACTTTTATACCTGGCGTAAAAGAGCGAGGGAAAATTTCCTTTTGTCAGTGAAGGATTTAGAAACTGGAATAAAATACTTAAGGATATGCTGAGCAATTTACCTCAAAGAAAATAATAACTAAGTGGAATGCAGAAGTATCTGTGTACCGGGATACCGGTATGTCATCCATCACGATTAATCAATAATAATTTTAGAATAATATCATAAGAAAGATTCGTGATATTTATCTTCAAGTATGAAATGTTAAGGTTACATTTTCGGTGGTAATGGAATACATCTTGTGAACAATTACAAAATTCAGAATAAGTAGGCCTACTAATTAATAACTTTGATGATGCAAAAATAGAAAGCTACATTAACGGGGGAAAAAATACTCAATCTTACGGAAAATATTAACTCAAAAAGTATTGGAACTTCCTAAATGGCCCAAAACTGCCATTCAAGTCTGCTGACGGTACAAAATTTACCAAAAAGTTGAAAGGTTTACAGTTGAAATTTGTAGGGGGGGGGGGGAGGAGGGGGAAGTAGGTGCATACAGGAAATGGGGGAAAATTAGTGTTTAGGGAAATTGTCACCTGCGCTTCACCGCAATTAAATAGCCATGAAGTTATCTATTCAATCTGAAATTTGGTGCAAACGTTCCTTAGGTGCTATTATTCGAGAAAAAAGTAGGTATTATTACCAAAAAAAAGTACCTTAGACTTAATGTTACACGAAAGTTATCATAAATAGGCCTACCAATAGGGTCTATCGGCTGACAACTATTGAACATTTAGTTATCACTAACGCCAACGGCAATATCCTGGAATATCTTTGATACGAATGATAACAGTGACAGTAAAATGGTGGGCAATTCTGTATGATACGATATTAATATATCTACTTCGTAACGACGATTGCTCACAACGGACGTTAGTTTTCATCCTAGTCCAGACTGCGTTTCAATCTAACCACATCCTCATCATGCGCGCATTTGGAAACACATTATCAAAAATGTCCCGTATTAACCTACTTCCGTCGTAAAAGGTTGACTGCCATGCGTAATGTGTTATCTGTCTCAGAGCATACGTCTTAGGGAAATACAATATGTCGGATATACACAGAAAAATCCTACGAATCACAAAATGTTTCCTACGCCATTATTTTTTTCTTCCTGCCATATAGATGCGGCAAGCAATTTTTTATACCTCAAAGAAGATTAAGAAACACTTGCAATAAACATCAGCAGGTAATGTACCGAGCGAAGTAGGAGAACGGTAACGCTCTGTCTTGGCATTCGGGAGGACGTTGGTTTGAATCCCAGTCGAGCCATGCAGATTTGGTCCTTTAAAAATTCCATAGGTGAATTAATTCCCGTTTCTTGACCTCAGTTTTTTCCCACGTCAGAACTTGTATGCGTCTACCCAAATATCAAATGACTTTACTTCATTAGTATAAGTTTGGTGGTTTTAATACGCACTTTTTAACGTTCCTGATCCAGTCTCTCATATTGGGACGTACTGTACTGTAAAGTGCCGCCTAAGAAACGTATGTACCAAATTTCAAGCTAAATGTACAATTCATTGTGGGTTTAAAGCTAAGCCTGAGTTTGACTTAGGCCATTAAGTTGAAGTAAAGACGCTGTAAAAAAAAGTTACTGATAATATTTTTATGGGGGCCATTAATTTCTAATACCTTTAATTCTACACCGATACATGCGTATGGAAACAATAGCTCAATGATAAAAGATTACGGTTAAGTCCTTTGAATAATTGGCTCTCGTTTCCTTAGGTTATTATACTACGTTAACTTGTCAACTGGATTTAATACTAATGTGAGGAACTTGGGCGGTGGTCGTTACGCCAAAATCATGCTAGCAAAAATCATCTTCTCACACATTAAATATTTCACTGACGTAAAAGTTACAGCGAGAATTATGTCTCCAGAGTACCTGACAATATCAACCTACTTCTACTATTGACTTTTGTATATACGGTATATACTAATCAATCGTAACCAGCATGTATATTCAAAATAATGGACTGAACGAAATCCATGAATAAAAGGGGCATCATTTCTCTTTTAAAACAAAAAGTAAAGATAAACTAGATGACCAGTGAGAAAATTTCGCGAATGAATAGTGAGGTTGGTGGGTTGTAACAAAATAAAAGAACAACCGCCTCATTTGTAGCAATTGTTTATCTGTTAATGTAATAGGTGCGTAATAAAATGGCTATAAGGTACTACGAAATAATTAGGAAAACTTCTGAATGCGTAAAACATACATATTACAAACTGTCACTTACCTAAACGGTATTCTACTAACCAGAACAAAATACACATAGAATATCCTTATCTCTGTGATATGGATTGCAGTGATCGTAGCCTGGGAGAAAATTTCACGACTAAAATGTTTACATAAGAATTGTATATATAAACAGAAATGTTTCAGCAACAGAAAAATATGTACGAAAAGCAACTTACCGTACAAAAAACATGCAGTTTGCTGATATCTCTGTGATATGCGGTGTTGCTATCTATCGGTAGCGCACTCAATCCTTGTCGACGCCAGTGAAGCAGTTCATATGTGTGGTTGCTACCTAGCGGCTTGGCTTTGAAATATCTCATATTCGCGCCCTTCATAGTTATTACTTTTGTCCTTCAAGGGCCAAATTTCGAAAAATTTCTTTCTTAATGTATGACGTCACCTATAAAGCGGATACCTTAATCTCTGTAATGGTACCTCATTTATCAATTTCGATTGTGTATCAATGAAGACAAGTGGCTCTTGAAAGAAAAGCACGTTATGGAAATAATTATTTTTTTGTCCTTTAAGGGTCGAATTTCGAAAAGTTACTTTCTCAAAATATGATGTGATCAAAGCGGAGACCTTAATCTCTAAAGTAATACCCCATTTCTCGACTTCGGTTAGACATCAAAGAACTAAATGGTTCGTGACACAAAAACGAGTTGTAGAAATTATTGATACTTCTGCCCCTTAAATGGAGAATTCCGATAAATTGCTTTCTTAATCTATGATATCAACCAAGCGAAGACGTTAATCTTTAAAATGATACTTCATTTATCGATTTTGGTTAGGTATGAAGAGATATAATGGCTTGTGACAACATCAAAAAAAAAAAAAAAAAACTTTTTAGAAATAATATATACGATAGGGGGGGGCTATATCATTTCTCCCAGAACTTCATCATATTGTTATAACAAAATGCTCAACAATATGCTAATATACAACCAAGTTTTAAGGGCTCATTAACTACAAAAGTAACTGACTGTGAAGAAATGAGTGTTCCAAGAACTCTACATACACAAGCACAATACCGCAATGGCGACAAACTCATATGTTGCCAAAGGACCATAACGTGCCAAGTTCTACCACTTGTTAACATAAAGATAGGGCATCATGTAGTTAGTTCTCTGTCTTCGCTCATAATTAGACATACCGCTCTAGATGACTTGGGGCACGAACGAAAACGTTTTTTTCTGGCTTTTACACATGGAAGGCACTGTAATTAACATCTCTTGAGTCGCGTCTGTACAGATAACTTCGACCTTGAAAAAAAGCCGGCCGGCCAGCAAACGCAGCACGGAGCTATTGCAACTACGTAGAATTTTATATCATGTACGGGTAATAACATACATGGACTGATATGGAATTAGCACTGATTAACATTTTAAAAAGTAATTACTTTTTTACTATATGCTCAAGGAAAAATATCACTCGTTTCATAAAACCCTCGGTTGGCCAATGATTTCCTAATGCAGTTCGTAAATAATACGAATAATTTCTTATAAGCAACAGAGGTTCGAAAATCTATATCAGTATTTATTCACTATACATTAAATGCAGATTACCTGCTACTGAACAGCCTTCTTATACCCAAATTATTAACAACAAGTTTTCAGACTGTTCGAGACAACAAAAAGAAAACGGATTCCGATTGTACCGATATCAAAATATATACCCGTTAGCTCTGATTAGATAACACATAATATATTACATTTAATTGCGATCGAGCGCACGCAATTTCACTGCACACCCATTTTCCCCTTTCCTTTTGCCTTCTACTAATTTCAACTTTAAATTCTTTCAGCGGTTGTTGGCAAATTATTCATGGCACAGCAGGATCAAATAATTCAAAGAAATTGTCTACCGTATGCATCGCTACAAATACTGTCTACGTTGGCGACTGACAAACAAAGAACCATACAACTAATCAACAATTAGCCGCACCAAAACTAACGACACACCATAATCTTCAACCATCCTTGTTTCAAAAATCTGGTATCTTCGTGACATATCATATCCGAGGAACAGAATATCATTCCAGACTACGCTAGTATTTGTCGTTTGTTAAAATTAACGCATAATGTCTCTCGCTTTTCTTATGGTTAGCGCAGAGCAACGAAAAAAAAAAAAAAAAAAAAAATTGGGCAATCTAGCCACTGTAATAAACGTGCCGAGAGCCAAATTCAACAAAAAAACAATTTTTTTTGTACCTTTATAAATAATATGCGGGAATTGTTGCAACATTTTAGCGAAAAAATGCAATTAAAAGGTCAGATTAAACTACTAAGTTACAGAATGACCCAAAAAAGACACGCTCAAGGTGTACATATCTATACCGGTCGTGATTTTTTGGAATCTGAGCTTTTTTTATTTGGTAAGGCTCAAGCATGCGATTAGGCGAGAACTCATAAATTTTGTGTTATCACATTTCTTGCATCCGGGACGAAGAATCACTTCTTACGACATAAGCAATAAAATACTAAAAATCATTTTAAAATGTCAACAAAGGGTTGTTCGAAAAAATTTTAATTGGCTTTCATGTCATCACTGTGTACAGCACACAAATTAAATAAGTTTGATGAACTCGACATGTACGAGCACAACAATGTGCAAACTACGCTCAAGTTCGGAGTCGAACTAGCTAACGATGAAAGAGACTTTGAATGCTGAAACATCCATGAAGAGGTAACTCTGAACTAGTAAATGAGATTCAGAAGTGGAAAGCAGAGATAATCCTACCTCGTCAGACGACACACCATGAGCGCCAACACACGATACTGTAAAGCACTTGAAGCGGCGATTCCAGACAAAATAACAGGAAGCGCCGTTGTCGACTTTTCCGCTTTCGCCTTCCCGATGTACGGGGGAGGTGCCGGCACGATTACGCCTTCCACTTTCGAACCTTTGCGAACAACGACACAGCACGAAAAACTTTCAAGAAACAGCGGAGCACTTGGCACTATGTAGTTAGCAGCCGGCTGGTTTCATTCCGCTTGCAACTTCGGAGACTGGTTAACGATAACTGACCACGCACTGTCTACCGGCTTTCTGACGACTAGCGCTAACCTGCCCTGCCGTGGCCTCCGGCGGGGAGGGGGCAGGACGGAGAGGGGAATGAATGGGTGGAAGGGGCATCGGCGGGATCCCTCCAGTCACCGTCCGAAAATAGTATAGCTCCCTATCGTCTCCTCCCCCTCCACACACACACACACACACACACACACACACACACACACACACACACCAAATTATCTGTTACGCAGCGAATTTTACAATCAACTTGCTACTAGTTCTGTAGCAGTTACGAAGTGTTACGAAGTCTAATTAACAATGTACCCGTCATGCTTCTTTAAATAAAAACCGAGCCCGGTTGGTGAATCGTAACTTTCGGGAATATATAGGTTCAAATCCCTGACCGGCCATGCAGTATTAGGTTTTTCACGGTTTCCCGAAATACTGGATGGTTCCTAAAAAAATGCTATGCCTGAATTCCTTGCCATTCCTTACTACCCTATCCTCTCCCACCTCTAATGACCTCGAAAGCCCAAAACAAATACATAAATAAAATAAGAGTTAAATACGACGTCAATTTTTTTCCCGAGAATTTCATAACGAAATGGTGCCTAGAACGTATTACCAGGTCAGGCTTTATCCTAATTATAATTTGATTTGATAGCTCAATGAAATACTAGTTTCAAAAATTCCAAAGTGGCCATGGCGAAATCACTGGTGCTTGCATTGGATTTCCTGGACAATTTTCACGTTCTTACCAACTTATTTAACACGAAATTTAGCATGCTGATCTGTCAAAAAATGAACAGCTCATTTACACATCACAATTAACATGGAACGCCGTTTGAAAGTAAAATGCTTAAGATAACACAAACAAGAGCTTCTTACTTACCACGACATGGCATTCCAGTGCTCAAAATGAAACTGATCGCTAATAATTTCGCACAAATGCAAGATTTTCGGTCTGGAAAAATTCCTCATATCATTCAAATTACTTCTCTTACTTCTTCCGCTATACGTAGCTGATTTTCAAAAACTTTTCTGAAAATGAGCCATCGAGTTAGATCTGTTTCCAATAAAAAAATAATGCTGCAAATCTCAGGACGCATTCTGTATTGTTTATTTTGAGGGGGGGGCGGGATGAAGGGTCGACGTTTCTATTTTTTGGATCCATGTCAAGGTTATTCGGCGGTTCACAATTTTAAGAACTTACTTCAGAGTAATTTACGGAAATTATTTCTTTAGGACACAATCCACAAAACAGCTTCGGCAACTTCAAATTACATGTTAAATCATTTGCGGCGGCCAACGCCAAAAAGCAGATTTTAACGTTCTGATTAAGTGTTCTTGAGAAGAGATGACGTTTCTGTTATCCCTTGCTACATCATTTGTGAAAGCAACATCACCTTAGGTTTGTGGTGGAAAGAAATCAAATTCACCTAAAACCTGCGAGCACTCGTACTGAGAAATTAATAACTTCAAAAACACTCTCAACAATCCAACTGAGCAGTGACACACACACACACACAGAAAGAGAGAGAGAGAGAGAGAGAGAGAAAGAGAGAGAGACACTAGTCCTGAATTCTTGTTACTTGAGCACTTTCGCTTTTTATTTTTGTTTCCGCCTGTAGCGATTGTGACCCTTGCATCCCGTGAAGAGGGCGTCCATAAATTACGCGAGGCGAAATTGGGGGGGGGGGGGGGTCAGGCGAAATCTCTCCAAGGGGGGAGGGCCAACGGCAAAATCACGTGAGGTTAAATTTTTGTTGCACTGTAGAGCTATAAAAAAAAAGGTCTACAATTTACGCGAAAGTCGATTTTAGGGGGGGTTTTCGTCGAAAAGTGGGAGTGTAAACGGCTTTGGAAGGGTGAGACATAAAAAAAATTCTCAAAAAGTTGCGAGGGCGATTTATAGGGCTAGGGGGGAGGGGGGGGGAGTCCGGAAATCGGAAAAAACACCTCACGTAATTTATGGATGCCCCCTAAGTAGTCTGATCAGGAAAACGACGTCGTACAACCTTGCAAAACTGCTAATTCTTTAGTTCTTTGCAGACTATTGTCCAAAATTATAACAACCTGAAAAGTTGTATTTTGTTACAGTTGTGAATGCGGATCTGGTGTACGTTTAATCTGAAATGGAGATAAAAATGATCATGCTTTGATTGAATATTTGAGATGTCACTAAATGGCAACAGCAAATTAAAAAATTCGGCATCTGAAATAAGGCGGGGAACTATCGTTCACCAAAGGCCAGTGGAGACTATTACACAGGAAAATGTGTACAGCGTACATGCGCTGATCACCATCATACGGAGGAGATGTCAGGTATTCCGAGAGCATTTCGATAGAATACTTAGGTATTTAAAACGTTGAAAGCAGATCGAGGAGGCAGATATCTGTTGAAAATTAGTAGTGCAAATACGGTGACTGGCTCTGCCCGGAAGGGGGATTCTAGCACAATTTTCGTGCGGGCTGCATGATTTTCAAACGTATCGGTCAGTCCGTAGATTCAGTTGTTAATACAGCAATGCAATTTGCTTTCTCTTTCGTACGGTACTTACCTTACATAATTTCCCAAGAGATTTCGTAATCTTTGAGAAGAGTCATTTCAAACAGAGCAGAAGAAACTGTATTTGTTTAACAACTGTTGTAATTTCGTTTGAGGTGAAATAGAATAATATTCAAATTCGTGCGCATCACCCCAACAAAAGATTTTTCCTTTGTAATATCCACCGTCATTACAGAGATCGGCTTTCCCGAGGAGACTGCGAGCTACGCTGTCAGATTTTTTTAACAGGTCGTCGACAGCGGAATCATTAGACCGGGATAGAATTGCTGACTAGGAACGCGATGGAAATCTGGCGATGTTTACATGTAGGAACCATTCACTTCTGATTTCGGAAAACCATAGTAAGCCGATATATGAGCAGCCGAATTGGGATTCGAACCCTGGTACCCCCGAAAGCTAAGCCCGAGTTTTAGTAGGTATGGAAAAAAACTAAACTGCACTTTTTTCTGGAAGAAACAAGTTGCTACGCATTGCGTCAGATGTGTCAGCCTGCAAGGGGAAACTTGAAGGGGCGACTGAATGCTCATTTAGATATGGGGTGAAGCGAGAGGGGGTAGAGTTGCACATCTTTAGTGATATTGTGCAATCAGTTGCAAGTGTCAGTTCCTCGGGCAAAGTGTATAGGCGAAGTGGATCTGCAAGCCAATATTCACTACACAAATTTTAGAGTAAAATTTAAACAATTTTCCAGAAACTGTTAAATTTAATAATAATGTTTTAATTAATTTTTTGAACTTCTGCGGTCGTCTTGGTTTTGCTAATCACTCTGCGTTGATTTATTGGAACCTGGCGTTTCAGTAAATTTTTTCAAAGAAAACTGCTATTTATATGATAAACGTATAAAAAGTTTTAGCTCTTTATTTTTCCCGCGAAGAGAAAAAAGAAATACCATATGTTACGTATGCGACGTGGGGAAGAGATTCTAAGCAGTTTACCGATTACATCAGTTTACCGATTTTGCAATTTTATCATTGATAACAGAATGATACAGATGCAGAAAAAATTATTTTTATCAAGATATGGAGAATGACTTGCATCGATTACGTTAGATTAGTTTTTATCATCGTGATGAGCTTAGTTCGAACAATTAAACATGAGATCATATAGGCCGGCTTCTTGAAAACAGTTCGTTGAATGAAAGTCAGAGGTCAAAGCCGAGTCTCTTTGGACAGGGACAAAGCTATTAACCAATCCAGACAGCAATCTCAAAGAAGATAAACTTCCAACGGAGATGACAGTTCGATATTACAACGGATGTTTAATACCAGCAATTATCTTAGAAGACTCCGGCAAATGGGTCACAGCAAAGAATTATATTACATGTGCAGCTTCCCTGAAATCCAGTCACTTGTTTTTGCGTGAGGCGCACACACAGATACAAAGATTCCAAAATTGACGGTATTGGCCTCTGTATCGTAGAGAACTATGTTACTGATCGTGATAAAAAAAAAGTATTCTATATGTTATCTGACGACATAAGCTACCGTTATGCGAAGTTTGGTTGAAATACGTTCATTGGTTTTGTTAGATAGACAAAAATTTCTAAATTTACAGTTTTGACCCCTGTACCAACTGAAAATACATCGTGCATGTGCAGTTTAGCTAAAAATTATTAATTAATTATTGCGTGGTGCACTGACATACATGCATTTTAAAACTTACAGTTCTGGACTGTTTTGTGCTCTGTATCATTGGAAAACTTGTTGCTAATTTTGATAAAAAGTTATCATAAAAAATGACATAAGTTATCTCTGTGTGTAATTTAGTCAACATCTCACTATTAGTTTTCGCGTGATATGCCAACTGACAGACAGACAAAAGCACCCAATTTTACGTTTTAGGTGCACCCATCACCAGCACTGTTCATTGCACCTACTCTTTTCGAAATAAATTCCATGTACAGTCACCCCCTTTTCACAATAAATAATTTGTTCAGTATATTATCGTTCATAAGAAGGAATTGCATAACCAACACATTTTTATGGTTCAATAAATAAATAGCAGATTGACCATAGATGGCTAATCTACTAGGTGCATTAATATACTTACATACGTTGACAGAAAATGATAAGTAACCAAATTTTCATGAAATTGTGCAATTCGTGTTTTAAGGAGGATCGCAGTTTCTGGCCGAATTACAATGAAAATGAAAACAACTGCCACCGTGCCGACAGAGCACACCCACACTAAGTTATAAAAATCATTTTGAATATGAATATACAAAAAAAAGTTTCCGTGTAGAGTATGGTCTATATAATGCGTTCATGAAATTTATCAATGTGTAAAGGAAAACTTTTCCTAAACAATAAATATCATTCTAATGGTGGTCAAAGCAGCCAGGCAAACAATGTAAGCCCTACCAGGTTTTAGAAAAACTAAAAAGGGCGTGGAAGTAAAAATCTTTCGCAAATTTAACACTTTGAGCTATTATAATAATAATATTTAATTAAATTGCGATGGAGAGCACGCTTCGGTGGCAATTTTTATATACAACCATCTTTACCCTTTCCTGCACACACCTACATTTGACCTCTGCATATTTTAGCTTTAATTCTTTCGACGTTTTTCGTAAATTATTCATCATTTCTCTTGGTAACTTATTCTAATCCCTACACCCTTTTGCCTGAAATCGAGTGCCAGTTTGTGGTCATGATCATATTTTCCCTTCCATCCATTGATTTTAATACTTACACCAATATCTTTCCATGCCTCATCACCAATATACGACTTGTACACTCCCATGACCCTTTTCACCCTCCTCCTGTCTTCCAATGAATCCCATTCCAGCTCCTTTATCTTATTTGTTACTGATTGCATTCCGCGGCAACTTCCAGAAACAAATGTAGCAGTCCTTCTGTAGAACGTGGAGAATAAAATGATTCCGGAGCAGTCCAAAATCGGCCAATCCGGTATCACTGTCAATCTAATTTTTGCAGAAATGAATCAACTACACGATACCCAAGGAAGACGTAGTGATGAAACTGATTTATTTCCCTAAGAGCGAAGTGATCTTGTTTTAAACCCACTCGCAGAGTGATGCGGAAAAGTGACTCAGAGAAAGTCACGCCTGACCGCCGCATCTGCGGGGCACGGCTCAAGGTGAACGCAGCGCGCAGTTGGGGCTCGAACGGGCGTCCTCTTGCCCTTGACCTTGACCTTGAAGCGGTCGGGCGGACAAGCTGCAAAAAGACCGGCTTGCGTAACATGCGCTTCACAGCAGGACTTTCTCCATACTACAGCACACGGCATACACTGTTCATGAATTGTCAACGCAGCACCGGAAAAAATGATCATAACGTTGTTTATAAGAAAAGTTAGGCCTGGAGTGAAGTTATCGAAATATGGATGCACGAAGCTAGATTCAAACGTGGTTTCTCCAACCCATAATCTGATGATTCATCAGTCTCGGAAGTAGCCAACCTTTTTTCGGCTATCTGAATATAATGTCGCGCTATACTGTGATAAGAGCACAGATTCCAAACACAGACGACATTTAACAAAACATGGACCTGTGTTTGATGCTGAAGTTTCCGACCTTCACTTCTGCCACAACTTTCTGTGTAATGTGAACTACACCAGTTCGCTTCCGTAGTTTGAATTTCACGTTGAACTGTAGGTCTCCTTTACCTGGTTGAATTAGGTTAGGAGAGGGACTGGCTGTGTCACCTCTGATACCTGCCTTTCTATGCCTCCTTCTGGAGGATCCAACCAACCTTCTGGTTGAGGACAAGACGTAGCTTTAAGTAATAAAATTAGGTTGGCACTAACGTATAAATATGTTAAACTGCCCCACATTGTATGCGAAGAATTACATTACCGTAGCCTCCAACCCAATAATTTCTAAATTTGTTGTCTTTCATCATGAAAACCCTCCGCCAAACACTTTTAGTGAATCGCGGAGTAATTGTAATAGTAACAGGAAATTTGGATAATATTACAAAATTACGATGCTTACAGGAAATGTTTCCATTACATTCAAATATTTCGCGTTAAGGTCCATTATCAATTAAGCAAGCGTGGAAGTACCTACAATATGTACCACCCAGCAATTTAAAACGATGCTCCGCTTGAACAGCGATCTTTATTTTTAATTACTTGCTTATTTCAACCAATTTCTGTTTCAGAAAATAATTTTAAATAGTACTGGAAATCTAACTGAAAATACAATTAACGCAAAATCCCCTGTAACGTCAAACAATATTAAAGTACAGGTAAAACAAAGCGGAAAGGGCAACTTAATTCTAGTTAGAGAAAAATAACGAAAAACATTGACACAAATACAATTAAAATAATTCGTTTTTAATAGATTATCTCAAGAATTAGTTAAACCTTCTGATGATCTCTGGCCTCGCATTCGGGAGGACGCAGGTTCGAAAACATGTCCAGCCAGTCAGATTTCAGTTTTCTTTGGTTTTCTAAAATCAGTCCATGGTTCCTTCGAAAGGTCATGGTCGAATTGCTTCCCATTCTGTGTCCGTAGGCCTTTCTCGCCTCTAATGAACTCCACGTCGATTAGATAAGTTAGTTATAATCTCTAACACCTTTTAGGCGCCTCTCCGTTAATTTGGGCAAAGTATGATAATCACGCAACTGTTCTTATAATAAGACAGCAAACAATCCAACAAAAGCGTTTTGTACACATTCATAAATTTTGTTAGACTGGCCACTTTTAAATATAAAGCATAAAGAAAGACGAATCGAATAAATTTTCAACAGAAAAATGAATTATCCACATTGACAGATTAATTTCGGAGAGTTGACTTGACAAATCGGATGACTCGTCTCTCTCTTGAAACGAAAAATTTAAATCCACACAGGCTTGTAAGTCTCTAATATCCAGATTGGTTCTCAACCCCAAGTTCCGAAGTTTTTATAAGTATGTGAACATCTGTTATTACTGGTCATACTACGGATATTTCAAAAGTATAATCGACGAAGTTCTCTCAATACAACTGCCATCAATGGCTATAACTCAATATAAAAGTGATAATTAAAAAAGAGTTTTATCTGGCTTAAGACATTTAAACAATAGCAATATAATATAAGGTGGAAAATGTCGCCTCTCTGAATAACGCCATGAATGTAATCTGCGGTTAACACTGTTTCACGGGGCTGCACCTGTTTATAGCGTCAGTTGGTTCAGTGGAAAATTCTGGAGCGGTAGCGTTGAGTCAGCTGCATTCCTGCGGAGGGTGGAAATTTCCGCCGATGCCATTCAAGAGCGCTGCTGAATGGGAGCAATAGAGTGCAGCTAACATCAGTCTATAAACATCAGCAACTGATATCATTTACCTATGTGGCTAATGGGAAATTGTAAAGTCAAAAAATGCGGAAAAATGAAGGTTTCCTATACTCGTTACATACTTTGAAATAACATCCGTTTCAGACTTAAACGATGTTTTATCTACTTCTCAAAACTAATGACTGCTTCTAGCATATTAAAAACTGGCATAAAGTAAATATCTCAAGGTTTCTCTATACTTTGGCACTTGCAAGTATTTTGATTCGACGAAAGCAGTGCTTGAAGCGCCTGAACATATGGATTATAAAACTTTTAAGTCACTTCTGCGGCAGCTGCTTACTGAATCAAATTTTAATAAATACTCCAATGACCAAACAGGAGATTTTCTTCATAATAATTCGTATCATTTCTCAAATGCAACTACTTTTACTGGTTGAAAAGGAATGATAAAAAAAATCAAGCTACGAGTTGAAAAACCTGTATCAAGACAGGCTGACAATTTAGCTCTGTATACAAAAGAATAGAAATGGTTTATGTTGTAAACGGTTTAACCAACACACAAGAATTGAAAATTCCATCCAACAATGTTTTGAAGGAGTCCTGACAATTTGTGGTACTTTGATAAAATCTCTTTGTTTAGTCATCTTCACTACTGTATCTGTTAACCATTATAATTTCTGTATTAACAAACAACATGAAAGACTGATTCTATCAGCGACTTGGCAACGAAATTCATTCTCACGAAGTGTAAAGTGAAGAACTTGAGGAAATATAGATGTTTCCTGAAGACGGAACTTGTATAAACATCAAATGAAAAATGAAGTATTCCCTATAGGAATTTGGAACTATCAGTAAGAACATCATCAGATCAAATAAACCTAACAACGTTGGCTTGAGACACCACACTGAAAGTACTACATAGATCCGTATGTTTGGATTTTTTTTGTTTAGCAACTGCTTAACGTCTCCTATAACAACTAGGTCTTTAGAGACGGGAAAGGATGGGGGCAAGGAATGGGAAGGAATTCGGCCATGGCCTTTTGAAGGAAGCATCCCGGCATTCACCTGGCGTGATTTGGGGAAACCATGGAAAACCCAAATCTGGATACCCGGACGGGGATTCGAACCACCGTCCTCCCGAATGCGAGGCCAGAACGCTAGCCGTTACACCACCACGCTCGGTGTATGTTTGGAATGGAATCTGTGAGCAGTAAAAAGGCAGAAACAAGACAGCAACTCAATTAATCATCGCGAATCAAAGCTCAAAACAAATCTTTCATATAAAACTTCCGAAAATTAACAAAGAACAGGGGAAACCAAAAACTAAGAAGAATCAGTTTAAAAATTAAGCCATTTTTTGCAACGTTAAACACTCTTATTTTGGACAAATCTAGAAGACCGCCTGCTAGTGAAATTTCTAGCTGGCTGGGAATCGAGAAATACCCGGTTGTCATTTCGGAGCTCACAATTTTACTTATGGCTTGTTAACTGACGTTCACGTCTTTCTAAACGTATTATTGTGTCTGTGAAGTCGCAATGGGCACTTTTACTGCTGTGTAATTATCGGCTAAAGTGAAGCTAAGGAATGAGCATAGAATCGAAATTCTCTCATCAGATCCTTAAAGTTTCGCTTAAATAATGTTTGTTAAATTGCATCATGACAAAAGAAATTTCACCACATACATTTCAACGCTGATAAGTGCGAAAGGATCTTGAATTAATCATGCAGGGTAATTAATTGTAGCTTGATTATGTTCTTGCTCGTAAAAGGTTCGCGTTATTTTATCTCGTCTCTTTATGACTTTTTTTTATGGCTTTACGCCTCGTCGACGTCACTAGAGGCGGGATTGGACTGGGGACAAGGAACGGGAAGGAATTCGGGCATGCTCTTTTAGAAGGAAGGATCCCAGCATTCGCCTGGAGTGATTTGGAGAAACCATAGAAAAACGAAATCTGGATGCCCGGACGGGGATTCGAACCCGCGTCTTCCCGAATGCGAGGCCAACGAAGCAAATAACTTAAAATATACGTAAATGAATCAAAATATTCCTCATCAAAAACTTCCTTATTTTCTTCATAGCGAGTTTGAAGAACGCAGCAAAGAGTGTAGGAAGTGAGTGGACCAGGCGTTCGTTAAATCGTAGGTTCGATTTCCGCCTTCAGCAGAAAGTCGTGGACGATTTCCTTCCTGTTGGTTGTCCACAATCCTCTCCCAATTCTATTGATCTAGTCGTTATCTTCAATGATAATAATAAAAAAGATATTATAAAATTATGGGTGAAAAAAGGAGTTTGTGGGATAATCTCCCAGAAAGAAGAGAGAAGATAGTTGGTGACAATTTAAGATATTAGAGATTTTGAATTTGTTAGTACAAAGAATAATCGAAGAGGTGAAGTTTTTTTTACGTCTCGTCGACGTCGAGGTCATTAGAGGCGGGAAAGGTCTGGAGGCAAGGAATGGAAAGGAGTTTGGTCATGGCCTTTTTGAGTGAACCATCCCGACAATCGCTGGAGTTATTTGGGGAAACCATGGAAAACCAAATTCTGGATGGCCGGACGGGGATTCGAATCCGCGTCCTCTCGAATGCGAGGCCAGAGCGTTACCGCTCACCCACCATGCTCGGTAAGGAAAACAAATATCAGAATATATCAAGCAGATAACCGAAGAATTAAATTGCAGTTAATGTGTAAAAATGATGAAATTATCTCATAACAGGTGAAATGCATTAAACTGCCCCAGAGATTGACGACAGGAAAAAATATTTCGCAGACGATTACAGTAGTTTTAATGTAGAACAGTCAAATGCAGGGATGCTTCTTTTAAAAGGCCATGGCCGAATTCCTTTCCGTTTTTGACTCCCATACTACTCCAGCTCTATAATGATATCGACGACTACGACGATAATTATGTATAGTTCAAAGCAATAATTGCTCAGGTGCTTGTATAGTGCAGTTTTTAACTGTTTGCAGTACGAAAATGAATGATTAATAAGAAAACACAGCGCGTGGTAGGTGAGTAGTAACGCTCTCGCCAATCGTTCGGGTTCGAATCCCTGTCCAGCCATCCAGATTTAGTTCTTCTATGGTTTCCCCAAATCACTCCAGGAGTATGCCGGGATGCTTCCTTTAAAAGTCCATTGCCGAATTGACTCCCATACTATCTCGGCTCTAATGATTTCGACGTCGACGAGATGTGAAGCTCAAAGCTCTGTAGTGTAGTTTTTAATTGTTTACAGAAACAAAATGAGTAATTAATATGAAAATACAATGCTTCGTGGGTGAGTGATAACACTATGGTCTCGCATTCGCGATGGCATGGTCCCAGATTTGGATTTACCATGGTTTACCAAAATCACTCCAGGCGATTGCCAAGATGGTTCCTTCAAAAGTCCACGGTCGAACTCCTTCCCGTTACTTGCCCAAAGTCCTTTTCCGCCTCTGATGACGTCGACGAGGCGTAAAGAAAAAAAAATATGAACTGAACTCTAAATTCTGAATTACCTACTTGATATATTCTTATATTTGCTTTTCTTTATGAGTCTTCCGTTTATGTTTGCCGACTTTATAACAGAATTTGTTAGAGCTGTGACATCAGAAGGATAATAATATTTCCGAGTGGTTTTAATGACCTGGTGACAAGGTTTCTATTGTCTGCCCATTTCACCCTAGTCGTAGCCGCCTTAACCTAACCGGGCAATCCTACCGAATACAGTTTAACGTGGAATCCGAACCACCGAAGGGTTCTGACGTACTTCGTATTACACACTGTGCCAGACGTGAAGATCGGGTTAAGGGCCCACAATAATCCCCACAGAGACAGGGATTCGAACCGGGTATCTTTCAATCCCCAGTCAGACGCCTTAGCCTCTGAGCCGACAGCGCGCTCACGTCATTCATATCAGAGAATCATTCGTTACATAAGAACGTAGCCATACAAAAACTGAAGGCTTAGTTTGTGAAATGAACGAAGAGGTTCCTGGAACCAGCAAATAAAGAGCTGATCCCTTCTTGGGAGGTCAGAATTGTTGCTCCGATGACGCAGGGGCTAGATGAAGGCATCCTGTGTACATCTTACGACAAGTTCCCCTGTCCAAATTCCAAGTACCAGAGCGGTGTTCGTCAAGTGACAGCGCGTTTATATTTTGAGACGGGGGCAGGTCAGGGTCTCCAGAGCCGACTGGCTCGAAAATAAATCGACGCCAATTAACGGCGGCTGTGACGCACGAGACCCGACCAACTGTCAATTGATGCATTCACGTGATGGGTGTGTTTATCGGCCGACAATCCAAGTAAGGAGTACACGGAAGGAAACTTCAGTATTACTAGCGGCGAGCAAAAACAAAAATCAGATAAACGAGTGTACGGTGAACGTGTTGTGGAAATGATGGACGAGGAAAGAAGTTTACGGAAGAGCCTGATAGAAAAAAGAGACAGGGTGATTGGTCACTTTCTGAAAAGTGCAAGCAAAAGGCGAGGGAACAAACTGCAGAGGAGGACATAGATTATAAGAAATTATAAATATATGATAAATAATGACCCACAGGTGAAGCGGTTCAGTGCGTTTAGGCGCCGCAATGAGACCAGGTTGGAGTCCTTTTTAGGCGGTTTCCGCATCAGGGTGAATACTGGGACGATCCCCAATCTCCACCACATAAACTACACATTCCACAAACAAAAATAAACTAGTCGCTGAGAATACGAAAAGTTACACGTTTAGCAAACAGATGGCAACACGAATCTTCCTTGTATAGGTTAAGTACGGTGCGCCTAACAAACCCGGTTTGACTTAACAATGGCCACCTGTGTACAACATGAAGACAGATCGAGGGGAAAGAAAAAGTAATACATAATGACTACCAAAGCAATAGATTTAGTTTATCGTTTTTTCGAAATAAATGAGTACCGGTAATCTTAAAAAAAAAGTTGATACTTCGTCAAATAATTCTATCGACAAAAATCCTACTACTATTCGAGAGAAAATTTCATAAACTGGTAAAAACACATGTCATAAAAATATTCAAAATTTTTCTAAGGCTGCATAACTTTTTTTTTTTCAACTGGATATTATTTTATGTTTCATTTAAATCTTGCTAGTCCATATTTGACTCACAATTTCAATAAAAATTTTAATAAAATTATTTACGAAAGGGACAATAATTGCAAGTCCGTATCAACTTTTATATAATAATTACTTTACGAAAATAATTGCGTAAACACAGTTAATACAAATGCGTACAGGAATATTGTTCAGAGATTCGGTGGTAACAACCTCGTAGTAAAATGTACGGGCCAGGTAAAGTATGTGAGTACGGTTAATGCCGCCAACCACCTACGGCGAAAATAACAGATCCACCGGAAATAGTGGGTTTTACGTAACCGACCTGAGCCAGGATTCGGCGAAAACAGTGTCTCGGGGGGGAGGGGGGGGGGCAAGGACCCATCCCACCCGTTTCGGAAATCTTTGCTTAAGAATACGAAGAATCCAATTTGAAAACGAAATAAGTGACAACCTTAAAGGAAGTACGATAAAAAGAAATAATATTTTTAGCCAGTTCATCGTAAAAGAAGCAACTCATTTTCGAGAAACAATTCAGCCCAAAAAAAGCAAAATGACGCTTGGTAAAGTTTGATGGAAGAAGTATTTCAGCTAACGCTTTATTTCACTGTACAGGCAAGAGAAATAACAGAAGTTATTGCAATAATTTATAGGTAAAGGAAATGTTTGCAGTCTTAACGCAAAAATTTGAGAATGCACTAAACTATTCGAGAGAAGATACGTTGAGATTTAACATGAACTCCAAACCACGAAGTATTCACGACACTGACATCAAACCACAAAGCAATAATGACACATGAAATCGAACAAACCGGTATCGCAATATTGCCCCCCCCCCCCCAATTTTATTCACCAGGTAAGTCTGAGATTTTCTTCCGGTAGGAAGTAAAATCCGCTGCGGCCACACAAAATTTGGATCAGCACAGTTTTCTTAAAACACTCCATCTCGATGTTTCTACAATCGGTGCCTGACCAATCCACGGCAGATTTCCTTTCCGGGCGTTAAAGAACCCGATTCGCTCTGTAAAGCGTTTCAGAAAAGGATGATACACAATGCAGTTGCAACTACAGTAATTAGTTAAAAACATTTTCAGAAAACTGTGTCTGTTGCAAGTTATTTTCTTTGTGGAACAATTTGTCCTCAATGTCAGTATTTGCACTCCCTGAAACAGCGTATCTACGAGACAGCGGAGTAGATATAAAAGGCCATAGTGGCATGTGTCTACGTAGGAATGACATCTGCATTATTACTATAGCGCGTTCAGTTACAGATGCGGCTCAAGGTCACTCTATCCCCACTCCGCTACCCTTACTGTTCGGAGGGGTAGGCAACGGGAGGGATGGTGAGGTGAGGAGCGGGGCAAGAGGAAAGTGACCTTGAGCCGCCAGTTGTGGGTGGACAGGGTATAACGATAATACTTGTTACGAACCCAGAAAATTTGTATAGTTAATATGTTTTTAATGTAATTATTTTAAGCCCGTGAAGCATGAACACGTTGTGTTTACCCTGTGCCGTCTCTTCACTTTTACAATGATGCACCTTTCTGGATAGGGAGGGGGGGGGGAGCATCAGAGGTTAGCAGACGCGCGTGGGGTAGAGTGGGCAAAGCTATTTCTGAAGTCTGAGTGACGCGTAAGGTTGGGAGAGGTGGTGAGGTAATGCCAGGAGCGAGGACCTCCCAAAATAAACAGAACGACTCATTAACCTGCTTCCACACCTGCAACTACCGAAAACATAACCAGGACATGTGCTCACAGGCACCGATTTAATAGTTCCTTCCACAAATACTGCACGGTCATAGTCCAACACTGGATAATTTATTTTGTCAATATGAATCCATTTCAATTAATGCTTGAGAATTTAATCTCATAAAGCTCTTAAAAGGCATCAGCGACGGACACGTTGCATAGCACAGTAATTAATTCTGGTCCAACTGAATTTTTGAGCGAAATATTAAACGATTACACTTGCACGAATGGAATGCCCTGCCATTTCAAGGAATCAATGATTCTGAACATACCATATGGTGGACAAATGAGCTACATGATGTATCTAGTACCATATCTCCCATGCACCTAAAGGTACAACGTTAATTAGTATAACGTTAGTCGTACAGTACCTGAACGTTCATACGTTAAAAATAATATAGCTATGTAATTATTTCACAACTTATTACCAAATAATTTAGATTTCAGCAACAATATCGACGCTGCTTAGTTATTTAAAGGAAACTGTACGGCAGATTTTTCTGCAAATTTTTCGTCTCTGAGTCTGTTTGGAATGCAATTTGAATGAAATATGCTAATGAGCAGCGTGAAGGAGACGCTAACTGCACTCTTATTGTTAATATGCTATTGCGTATACGAGCTGCAGGAACACATTAACACAGAAGCCATCTATTCCTGATGCTGTATCCTGCTACGAGATAAGTTTCATTGAATAAGTATGAAATAATATTTTTCGCTTCCGTCGACCCTTGTACCGAAAAGGTATCACCGGTGACCGTTTCGAGCCTGCCTTTCCCGACTTTTAGTAGAACTTTAAAGCTCGAAGTCAAAAGGGCCTGGAGGGGATGTAACAAGGTGGGGAAAATTCTGCAGTACTCTTTTCAAGGCACCATCCAGGAATTTACCTGTCTCATGTGCATTTCGGTCCACCTTGTAATGTCCCACCGTTGTTGTAACGCAAATACAGAAATATTGTTATACATGGTGTTTAGAAAATAAAAAATTGTAATTACATGTACATCACCTTGTCTCTATGTGGAGCAGAATCAGGAAGTTAATCGTGTGTGTGTATGTATGTTCGTTTGGGCCAACTAGGATCACATCAAGCCTTTGTTTGGTTTGGATGTGTACCCACTATCAGTGTTACAACTAGAGTTGTTAGTCGCACAGGGTGCCTTCAGTTCAACGTGGAATCCGAATCACGGAAACGTTCCAGCGTGATTCACATACACAGAAGTGAAGGTCGGCTTAAGGGCTTATGAAAATCCCCGCCGAGACTGAGATCCGAACCTGGGACCTTTCGATCTCCAGGCAGATGCCTTAATCACTGAACTACCAGGCCGCTCTAAGTTTTGTTTATTCTAAAAATTGTCTGATAAGACATTTCTTTACGAGTACACTCATGCAAACCTATGCAGCAGTTCTACGAATTAATTTCAAGTTCTAAAACAATCTTGGAAACCTGTGCAGGAAGATGTTACACATTAACCTTGGCAGCTATTCAAATCGAGGAGCGAGTGAGACAAAGAAACGCAATCGTTACCTATATTTGGCAGCATCTGTCAGACTCCTTAAAGTGATGCGTGGCAGATGTTCATACCAATATTTAAAAAAAATCTTCGAGGAACGATAGGAAATCTTGGAATACCGTACTCTGTAAGTAAGGATCTTGATCGGAAATGACACACGTCCGAACACGACGGTTAAATTAGAATCTGATGAAGATGAAAACAGTGTCCTTGAAGCTGACCAGGGTTTTCGAAATTAGGGCAATTATCATGCTGCAAAGAATGTAGTTTTTGACATCTGTATCAAATAAACAATGTTTCAGAAGGCAAAGTCTTTATTTTATCGCATGACAAACAACGCGTCTAATTTCTATTGTATTTGGCATTTAAAAAGAGTAATTAAGACGAACTATCTACGAGCTAGCTTCTATGCCTTTAATTATATGAACGGATATCTATCTCAATGTTTAAAAATTATTCCTTGACTTGTTTGTTCTTAATCGGAAACTATGGTTATAAGGAAGGAAGATAGAACAGGTTGTAAGTTCTGTATGTGAGTCAGTTGCCCTTTACTGCTACTGTCTCTTGCAACCTTGACTGGGCGTGAGTACACGTAGTGGGATCACTCACAGTATGACAGTATTTGCTTGTTCAATAAACAGCAACGAACGCTTTATATAAAAACATCTTATTCAAAACTTTACTACCGGTAGTTAAAACAAATGTCTCTATCAGGTGATTTCAGAAACGTGCTGTACTACTAATTCAGATTGGTTTTTAAAATATAGTGATGGGTAGTGTTTTGTCATCAAGAAAATGAGTGAAATGGGCACAGGAAACTAAAAAATTAATGTTGAATTTTTTTAACCTTACTTTCATAATTTCTTTTCGAAAGTCGAAACACAAGTCTTATTTCCTTTTTATACGTATTAACTATCGAATAAAAATAATACTCTTCCAGAAACAAATTTCTTCTTGAAAAAATTATAGCACAACCGTAATGAAGTAGAAAACAATACGACAGTCAACATCATAGAATGAATTTCAAGGTTTTTTTATTTTTTATTTACACAAGCTGAACATTACGATACCAAGCACTTACTCTGAAGATAAGAGCGACCGTTCTGGCATCCCATAAAAAAATTCAATACTGTTTGATTATTTGAATAACTAAAAAATCAATTATTCTTGTTTTTTTAGTTCCGAATAGTTTGACGACTTGCAAGGAACCCTTAAGATAAAACGTGTTCACGTAACGATAGCGTGTATTCCTTACACAATGTGGGTATCTTTCCACAAGCTGCGTAGCAGATGAATTAGAAGAGCGATATTTTTAGAGCCTCTTATTTGGCCAACTAGTTGCTGTATAAATTTTATTTCAGTTTTATGGAAGACACTCCTTTGACAATCGGACACCTTTGATACGTCGCACACATTCTGTTTGGTGTTTTGTAATTAATGCTGTTGAAGCACCTCAAGGTGAACGTCCAAGCACATGACAGCCATCACACAGGCCAGAAAGGTATTTCCCTGGTAGATTAGACTAGTATTTTACTGGAAACTAAGAAGTGTCAATTTATGTTTGGTAGCTTCATGCCATTTAACTACAAAATTGATGTAACTGTTCTTAAAACTGTTAAAGAAGCTAAACATTTATGTAGATTTGTCGGTAATGACATAGCTTGGAACTGTTATTATCAGTAGAGTTTAAAATATGCTCTGCTTCTTGTTAAAACTACAAATTCAAGATTAAATCAATACTGCACCAGACACTGGTGCTTCCACCTGCTGTTTGAGATCGTTACCACAAGACACTGACAGTAACCGCACAGAATATGAAGAGAAATGTTGCTGAGAAATACAGTTGGGAAGAAAATATGAGGATTTGGGTTCTAAGAAATCTTGAATTTAGAGCACGCCGAATCTGAAAAATGCTAACCGAAAGTTATTTTTTTATAACCAGTGAACACATATTTCATAAGGGCCTATTATGCTTGATTGCCACATAGCCAGCACCAAGTTTGTATCTATATGACTTCGCTTAGTTTGCAGGCTGTGCTGACTGTGACATCGCTAGAAGAACATATCATTAATTTAAAATGCCTATTATTATTGTTATCATCGTTAATTTAATTGCTATGGAGCACACACTACGGTGGCAATTCCCTTAGTAATCTAATTGCCCTTTTTTATTTTAATTTTTACTGTCTTCCATTATTTAAGTGTTAAATTCCTGTCCCATCTACTTTACGAATTTTAATCTTAAATTCCTTCAGAGTTTTTGCTAAATTATTCAACATTTTACTTGGTAATTTGTTCCATCCCTGACACCCTTATCCACAAAAGAAAAATTTTCCAGTCATTTATGGTTGAAATCGAGTGCGAACTTGTGGTCATGGTCATCTTTCTCCTTCCATGCACTATTCCTAATTCTTTGACCAATATCCTTCAGAGCCTTATCACCAACATATATGCCTTGTATATTCCCAGCACTCTCTTCACCCTCCCCTTGTCTTCCAACGACTCCCAAACCAGCTTCTTTATCGCATCAGGTGTTGACTGGGTACTGCGATAATTTCCACGAACAAAATCTAGCTGTTCTTCTTTGCACATCCTCCCACTCCTATGCCCTAGTCTAACCTTGAAAGCCGGAATCAGCACTTTAATCTCTCTCTGTTGGGGTCATCCAAATGCTCGTTTCCGAAATGGCGGAAATGGGAGAACATATCAACTGCCTTGAATTAACGAAATGGATTTCCAGCAGGCGATATTATCCCAAAATGTAACTGGAAAATACAAATTACGTTGAAAATTGTCAAATGACAGTAAAAACCTCTAATAAAAAAGTAAATTAGTATGGTTGTGATGACCTGGTGACAGTGCTTAGCCTACCCCGGTAATCCTACCGGGTATATGAGACCTACAGTTTAACTGAAGCTTTCTGGCGTACTTCGCAGCAAGTTGTGCCATAAGTGAAGGTCGCGTTAAGGGCCTACGAAAATCCTCGCCGAGACAGGGTTTCGAACCAGGGACCTTTCGATCTCCAGTCAGACGCCTTAACCACTGAACCACCAGACCGCTCAAAATCTTTAGTTAAATGCTTAAAGAATAAAACTGAACTATTTAAACTGATCTCAATGAAGAAGCGATCATTTTTAAGAAGTACTGAAATTAATTTTCAGTTAATCTTTTGGTTGGTTCGAAAAAACTAGTTCGATTTGGTGTTAGGCACGTGTCTCTACTACAGGTCATAGACACTGTGATGCACTCACTGACTCAACAGCAGTTGGCTCAACGCCCACAAACGTCACAGCAGCTGCATTCCTCAAGCTGTGTGTAAACGTCTATTTCAATTCAACACTCTATAATAAGTCCGGGGGCTAGAAATGTAAGTTTATCGAAAATTAGTACGAAACAACAGGCAGGATGGTAGGTTACATTTTGAGACCTACGGTACTGGAATGGCAGTTGATAAGAAGATCTGTAGAGGAAGTTCGAGATAAACAGTACGCAAAACACATAACTAAGGACGTACATTTTAACATACGTGTAGGCTTGCGTATTAATCAGATTCCAAGAGGTATTTAGAAAAATGAATTATCGATCCAAAGTACAAGTAGAATGCCTGTGTGCAAAGAAACCAAGTATTTTCTCCAAAACAGAACGCCGCGGCCGGCTACATTCCCTAGTACTAATCAGTCTGGTAACTGCTAAACAACTCTTCTTATTTTTCTTCTCCACCTTTTGGCTGCCTTTGGTGAGTTTCACTTATCATTGGCAGGGTCAAATTTGGAGTTTTGATTTTACGGCCGCATGCCACCGCGGACGACAAGCATTTTATTATACCTACTGCCACTATAACTATGTTTTGTGTGTGATAAGTGTATTTTTTGTTGGTAAAATGTTTATGATGCGGAAATTGGGGACCGTCACGGAATTCGTCTTGATGGATGTGGAAAACCGTCTAAAAACCACAGTCAGAACGGTAGGTACGCGGTGTCCTGGGCTCGTGCACGGTCCCGTTGTAACTCCAGTGTGCGGCGCCTCAGCGCACTGAGACACCCTCAACAACTACGGGAATCCATTTTCCTACGGTGGTAAAAGGTAGAGGATTTTACCATGTCAGTTCTTGTAAGCAAATCACAGAAAGTAACGCAAAACTCTGTCAAAAAAAAATTGCGTAACTCACAACATTCATGTTGCAAACATCTCAGCTTTTCGTATTTTGCTTCCTCAGTGATTTTTTGTGTTAAACATCGAAACACTACAGCCTGTACTTGGCTACTGTTTCGAACTCAAGCAGCACTCCTCCCTTCACGCACCTCTTTGTTTGTTTACAGCCGATATTGTTCTAATAGAGGGAAGTTTGTCACCAACCGCTTGCAAACAGTGTATAATTGTAATAGTGTTTGACGTATTATTCTGTGTGTGAAATATGAATTAAGTCCAAGGTGATGGCGCGTTAAACTAAAACATTTGTCGCAAAGGTCCAAGTCTTGAAAATACAGCCGAAGATATGAATTAAATGATAATCTGTCAATTAAAAGCTTAAGCGATTAGGAGTATACTGTATTAGGGCTGGGGACAAAGAACGATGAAGAATTTGAGGATGGTCTTCTTGAAGGAACCTTAACGTTCTGGCCTCGCATTCGGGAGGACGCGGGTTCGAATACCCGTCCGGGCATCCAGATTTGGGTTTTCCATGGTTTCCCCAAATCACTCCAGGCGAATACCGGGATGCTTCCTTCAATAGGCCATGGCCGAATTCCTTCCCGTTCCTTGCCCCAATACCATCCCGCCTCTAATGACCTCGCCGTCGACGAGGCGTAAAGCCCAAGCAAAAAAAAAAAAAAATTGAAGGAACCGACTAGGCTTCCACTAGGAGTGATTCCACAAATCGGGAAAACTGAAATATGGATGGCCGGACGGGGATTTGAACCCCCTTTATCTTGAATGCATAACACCCGCCTCGGTGATCATAAGGAGTCTAATAAAGTTCCAACACAGGACTAAGACACAGCCATTACTGTCTTGGTTCTTCGTTGGATCCTTGTCGGTTTAATAAAACGCAGCACTTAAGCCATCGTGCTGCGGCTTTCATTAGAGGAGTGATGAAAGTCACAGCACCATAGCTTCTGCGATAGGTTTTTAATAAATCGACGTGGCTCCACCCGGAGAATCGATATAATACAGACAACGAACGCAGAAGTCTGCACAGAAGTTTTCGTTCCGATATAAATTTGACATACACCAGATTACAAGTGTTTTTGGGAGACATAAATAAATTATAAGTAGCACTTTAATGATTATTACACTCGAATAAACTATACCAGTAATAATGGTGTGCATGACATGGCCTTCCATTTAGCGATTTGGGCACCGGATTCCTTGCTATAGTTTTGGAGGGCGCGGTAGGGGGGGGAGGGAATTAGTTCTCGCCTATGTCACAGTCATAAAAGTCTAGATTGTGTCAAAAAACTGGGAGGATATTGGCGAACATTTGGATTAATGGATTCTCCCAAAATTCATCTGGAATGATTTTCGGAAGCAACAGAAAAAGCTAAATCATAGTTCAGTCTCTTAACGATCGATATGTTACCCGCTCTCACCTCTAGTCTCCGCAGCTCAAACGCTTTATGTCTGAAACCGGAGCTGGCACATGCACCCACAGTTTAGCAACGACATTGTCTCCAGTTGTCTCGCTGACGTGGCTTGCTTGTAGTTATTCATCGATCAACATTGCGCAAAGTCAACCTGCAGATGTGAGGTCAAAGCAATTCCTACCTCGCAGCCGTCTGCTTTCAGACGCGAAAACAAGTCAACAATTTTTATTATTAAATTAAACACCGCAGTTAAGGACTTTGATCGTGAGCCGTGAATGACTGCTGTTCATCTACTTTGTGCTTTCAAGTATTCAAATGTTTCTGAAGCGTAAACTTGGAACCAGTCAAATCTACAACGAATGCAGCATTTTTTTTTATTATTATTAATATTTTTTAATTATGGCTTTACGCCTCGTTGACGTCGTGGTCATTAAGGGTGGGATGGGACTGGGGACAAGAAATGGGAAAGAATTCGGCTGTTGCCTTTTTGTAGGAAGCATCCCGGCTGGAATGATTTGGGAAAAAATCTGGCTACCCGGACGGGGATTCGAACCGGCGTCCTCCCGAATGCGAGGCCAGAGCGTTAACCGCTCACCCACCACTTTCGGTGAATGCAGTAAAGCATATAAAATGCCAAATCATGATTAATTGTGCCATCACGGGCCAAGGAGCTAGATTGTTATTGTTGTGGTACTTGTGTAGTGCAGTTTTTAACTGTTTGCAGCAACAAAATGAATAATTAATACGAAACCACCGAGCGTGGTGGGTAAGCGGTAACGCTCTGGCCTCGCATTCTGGAGGACGTTGATTCGAATCCCCCCGTCCCGCTATGCAGATTTGTGTTTCTCGTTGTTTCTCCAAATAACTCCAGGCGAATGCCGGGATGCTTCCTTGAAAAGGCTATGGCTCAATTTAATAGAACTACTTTCACTAATATTACTTGAAATTTTTCGAAATAAAAATCATTCGGTCTTTTTACCCATCTCTTCAGCACAAACAGTAATTAATTTAAATAAATAGTGATAAAGCATCTCGCATTCATTCATTTTCCATTTAGGAACTACGTAAAGCATTCACCACACTCAATTAAACTGGATTGGAACCGAAAGCCCGACTGAAAAAATGACTCTTACGTCAGAAGCCTAGCTCGTTCAAGCAGTACTATTTTCGACTCAAGTGGTGCGGGTTCCAACAGGCACACAAAGGAAATTACGATCAACGTGAGAAGCATCATTTGCTACAGTAGTTGTACATGTACGGTGCGGCACTCTGTCGAAGCGAGTTGTTAAAATCCTTTGCATGAGCCCTTCCAGGTGAAAATTAAGTATTCGTGCCACTACCTTCGACAAAGCACGTTAATCTTGCCATCACCGATCTAGACTTCGTACCACATTACTTTTATCTCGTAATAAAAAGGAGTCACAGGAGTAAAATAAACAAATATACTGATAATATTACAGCACTGATTATAAGTCAGAATAACCTTTCAAAAACGACAGCATCGTAACTGATATATTGCACTTACAATACCAACATGGAATTGCTGTAGGTTGTGGAAGTGGAATAAGAAATTATTTGGCGATTTTTCATTTTCTCATACATTTGATTCGGATAAAAGCTACAGAACGTTGAGGATAAAATGGAAAAAGGAAAAGGGAAAGGCGATGACGTTAAGTGAATGAAGATAGTAAAACCAATACTGTCAAACGGTGAAACAAGAATCTGAATCATGACAAATATAGATTTTTCCTTATACGGGAGTGCAGACATCTCCAGTATATTCAATTTCAATCTGACTATAATAATAATAATGCTATGTGATCTAAATGAACTAATTACAAAATTTCAAGCCAACAGTTCATACTGTATTTATTTTGCTTAGTGTAATTCAGTAATTGCATTGGGTACTTAGAACACTTTCTCTAACAGCAGATCTAGAATTAACGAAACAGGTGTACTCCTCATATTTTCATTCAGTGATGTCATATGGCATAATCTTTTGGGGAAACTCTTAACAAAGTAAAAAAGTTTTCACAGCACAGAAAAGAGCTATTAGGATGTTGTGTAGGGTACAACCAAGAACTTCTTGCAGACTACTTTTTAAAAAACTCAATATTCTTACAATGACTTCTCAGTATATATATTCTCTCATGTGCTTTGTCATAGATCATTTTAAGCTGTTTACTTCTAATTCACAGGTACACAATTTCAATACAAGAAACAGAAATAACTTGCACAAAACACAAACATCTCTGTCATTAGTACAAAGAGGAGTTAATTATTCTGTTTAATAAATTTTCCAAAAGTATAAAACAGTCTGCAGATAATAAAAATATATTTAAAGAAAAACTGAGAGATTATCTTATTGGCAACTCCTTCTACACCATTCAAGAATTTGAACAAATTAATTAATTGTATGCAATATGACTTTTGCAAAATTCTGTTGTAAAAATGAATGTTTATTGTTATTCTCTGTATTTGTCTTTGTAACATATAATTGTTTTTACTATGATTATGACGCATATTGTATGTATGTGTATTAACCATGACATGTTTCACATCCCAGAGGTCTTTCCTCAGCAGGGATCCATGAAACAAGATTGATAAATAAAATAAGAAGTACACCTGAACCATATCTTACCGAGGAACATTCCTGGAGTACTTCGCATATTTAATGAAAGCTTTGTCAGAAATATAAATCAGGTCAACAGTTTGAAAAATACTGCAATGCTGAGATACGAAGGACAGACCTCTCGAGCCCTAGTCAAGACACCTTTCATCTCGTCAATGATACAACTGCATTAAAGAATCATACAGTTTCTCTTGGATGAACTATACTGGAAACAACTATGTCACTAATAAACTAATTAAGCTAAGGTAAACATAACAAAACTCCTGGAAAATATCTATAGCATGTACTGTGTCTTGTATTACTCATATTATTACAGCTAACTTTTCATTATTGAAACTTTGGTAGGCACAGATTCCAGAGAGCCCCTGACACGGGCAGAATGCCCGCGGGAACTTTCCACCGCCCACAGGATGTAAACGGGAGCCTCTGGGAGACGGCTCATTCAAAACGGGTTTAAAACCTTTTCAAACTAACACGTGAACATTAGCTTTCATTCATGATTGCAACGAAATGTTTCTCGAGCTGTCAACAAGAGAATTGAGATCAGATTCCTTCACACCATTACGGACTGAAATGCAGGAAGGGAAGATTAGTTTCGGTGCAAAAAACACTCTACCACCAAGTTTCGCGAAATGCAGGGCACACATCAAGATGAAATATGTATTCCATTGAGTCTCCCAGCCCCCCCCCCCACCCCCAAAAATAAGATTTCATGTATAGGAGATTAGCGGCGCAGTAGTAAATGCATCTGACTGGAGACCGAAAAGTCCTCGGTTCGAATCCCTGTCTCGGCTGGGATATACGAAGGTTTAACGTGGTACTAGTTGGCTCAAACGAGCGTACGTACAATATTGGAGATTTCTGTTTTTTTTTATTTTTTATTTTTTTACTTATGGCTTTACTCCTCGTCGACGTCGAGATCATTAGAGGCGGAATGGAACTGGAAACTAGGAACTGGAAGGAATTCGGCCATGACCTTTTGAAGGAAATCCCAGCATTCGCCTGGAGTGATTTTAGGGAACCATGGAAAACCCAAATTTGTATACCCGGATGGGGAGGGAGATGGTTTGTGGAAAAACCGAAATGTGCATGAATGTTAGGCATCACTGGCCTGGACAGTAGTCCTTAGGGAGGGATTGGCAGAGTATTTCATATGTAATATCGTATTTAGAGTGGCTGTTTTACCTACAGTAATAATGTTATAACTAGCTGTGCGACTCAAGGATAGTAACCAGCTATAATGCGGTTTGAAACTCGTTCATATTGCGAGTCGAGTCCCCCCCCCCCTCCCTCCAAATATTTAATTCCTAGTATTTGGGCAGTATAAACGGAATTTGCATGTGGAGTTAACACTCAAAACAATGTTTCTTTTATTCACAAACTAAAAGAACCTAATGAATATATCATATTTTGTTATGTTCCATTTAGTGACATATTCTGTTAGTCGACGAAAATTTTAGGAGGTGTCGAAAAGCAAGAAAAAGAGAGAGTCATGATATGAAAGATGCGTGCGGTGGTTATTTTTCCGTACATTCTTCTGAGAACCCGTATCTACCGATCAAAATGACCAACATGTTTCGTTTGTATATGCAATTACGGTAGACTTCTATTCTAAATACGACTCCCAAATACACGTTTCAATTTACTAATGATTCTTAAAATTAATCTGCTTTCAGAGAAAACCAAATTCAGAACAAAGATAAATGGATGTTGAATGTATATATAACGAGAAAATAGTTCTCTAACGATACTGTACTTCTAGGAAAATATTTCAACAGAGAAAGAAATGAGGAGAGGTTTAATAGAAAATCAGAGTACATTAAACTGGTCAAATATTAAGACGCTTCTGTACTCCTCAAAAAAGAAACTTTCTAAAATCTGGCAATAAATTTGAGGGAGTCTGAAGAGAACAAAATTTAAAAAAATAATTAGCAAAAATAAAAAATAAAATTCTAGAAGAACTAGATGAAATCATTATTGCACAACTTCCAAAAACGTAAAAGAATTTGTGATTCTTTTTAACCTTACCTGATATGACACAACATTGCAAGCTTTCCTGCAAATGCTTTGTCGCTTCTGTGATAACAACGCCCTCTCCAACGCTTCCAATGGAACTGGTTCGCTGGGAAGTATTTTGCATTATTCGGAGACGCCGCTATCTTCCCGGGAAGGTTATCACATCTACTAACTGGTTTCAACTGGCGCTGATTCCTGCCAGATATGCTAACGAGCTGGTTTCCAAGATACCAGTGAATTGCCCACGTTTTAACATTCAGATCAAACTTTTTAATTTTACATTTTTAATATGTTCGAGTTTACAAATTTTGATGCCCCTAAGTGCCCCAGTAGCGAAGAAAATAAAAAATGTCCCCGAAACCTTGGTTGCAGGAACTATTCGAGAGAGTAACAACAGTTACAAAATGTGATGCAAATTGTATACCTAGATTCGCATACGATGTTGCACTTCATTTCCAAGTATACATTTGCAATGTGAACGCAACATTAGCTGTTTGCAATATTTTAATAGCCGTATTTCTTCTTGCTAGCTTATGAGGGTCCACGAAATGCCAAGCTTATTCTGTAAGTATGGGAGTGATGTAGGAGAAAACCTCTCACCGCACGAATATACTGTTGCCTCCTCGCCACGCTTATACAATGAAATTTACTAACGTTCAGTCAGCATTTAAATGAAATTAACGGATGGAACTGAATGTAGTTATATACCTGCGAATCGTTTTAAGCGTTATACTGTAATGTTTGTATTACCTAGACGAAAATTAAAACATCCTAAACACCGAAATAAGTCCTTGTTCCATAAACTAACCTCCGGTATATCGGAAACGAAGATGAACGTTTTAAGGTATAGACAGCTGATTCTATACAACGAATTCTGACAATATTAATTCTTGTTGGTGAAAGCATTTCAATTGCACCCCTTGAAAGCATGCAATGCTACATTCAGGTGAAGCGTCACGCAGTCATATAGGACTATCCATAAAATTTAAGATAATTTCAATCTCAAAATCGTATTACAGTAATATGAGACACAAGATATATTACCGAACCTGATATTGAGAGGCAACATGCAGACAGTTTATACGATCGAAGGTTCCTGTTATTTCTTTTAAATGTCTGTTGGTGCAGTAAAATGTATACTCTGAAGAGCCAAATAAACTGGTATAGGCATGCGTATGCAAACACAGAGGTATGTAAACACTTAAGAGTACGGCGCTGCGGTAGGCAACGCCTATATAAGACAACAGGTGTCTGGCTCAGGTGTTAGATCGGTTACTGCTGCTACAATGGCAGGTTATCACGATTTAAGTGAGTTTTAACGTGGTGTTATAGTCGGCGCACGAGAGGTGGGACACAGCATCTCCGAGCTGGCGATGAGGTGGGGATTTTCCCGTACGACCATTTCACGAGTGCACTGTGAATATCGGGAATTCGGTAAAACATCAAATCTCCGAAATCGCTGCGGCCGGAAAAAGATCCTTCAAGAACGGGACCAACGACGACTGAAGAGAATCGTTCAACGTGACAGAAGAGCAACCCTTCCGCAAATTGCTGCGGATTTGAATGCTGGGCCAACAACAAGGGTCAGCGTGCGAATCATTCAACGAAACATCATCGATATGGGCTTTCGGAGCCGAATGCCCACTCCTATACCATTGCTGAGTGCACGACAAAAGGCTGGGCCCTTCAACACCGAAATTGGACTGTTGATGATTGGTAGCATGTTGCCTGGTCTGACGAGTCTTGTTTCCAATTGTATCGAGCGGATGGACGTGTACGGGTATGGAGACAATCTCATGAATTCATGGACCCAGCATGTCAGCAGGGGACTGTTCAAGCTGGTGGAGGCTCTGTAATGGTTTGGGGCGTGTGCATTTGGAGTGGCATGGGACCCCTGATACGTCTAGATACATCTCTGACAGGTGACACATACGTACGCATCCTGGCTGATCACCTGCATCCATTCATGTCCATTGTGCATTCCGATAGATTTGGGCAATTCCAGCAGGACAATGCGACACGTCTAGAAGTGCTTCAGAGTGTCTCCAGGAACACTCTTCTGAGTTTAAACACCTCCGCTGGTCACCAAACATTATTGAGCATATCTGGGACGCCTTGCAACGTGCCGTTCAGAAGAAATTTCCACCCCTCGTACTCTTACGGATTTATGGACAGTCCTGCAGGATGCATGGTGTCAATTCCCCCCAGCACTACTTCAGACATTAGTCGAGTCCATGCCACGTGGTGTTGCGGCACCTCTGTGTGCTCGCGGGGGCCCTACACGATTTTAGGCAGGTGTACCAGTTTCTTTGGCTCTTCAGTGTATATACTTTTATATCTTTTGTCTACCCTTCAACATATCCCTCTCCAGCCAACCTTTAATTCTTGTATCTAGCGATTCTAACACACTGGATATTTTACGCTGGTTTACAAAAGCGACAGGAATTATAATATATGGTCGGATAACATATAAAATAACACAATATCAATAAAAGCAAAAATCAGTTTTAAAACTAGAATGCATTCGGGAGGATGCGGGTTCTTCCAACCTCATTTCGGTTTTGCACAATTCCCGGAATCACTCCAGGCGAATGCCGGGATGGTTCTTTCAAAAAGGTTATGGCAGAAATTCTTCCCGTCCCATACTCCAAGTCCTTTCCAGTTTCTAATTACATCGACGTCGACGAGGCTTGCAAATGGAATGTCTCTATGCAGCAGAAACTGGAGATACAGAAGAATTTTTTTTTAAAAAAAAAGAGTTAAGAATTTTGAGAAAATTCTCGTGCTAAGGAAAATGGAAATAAATTTAACAAAATTAATAGTAATAGTAAAAACCTGTCTGATGTTATCAGAGAAAAAATAATTGCTTTTTTTGCCCACGTGGTGCTACTGACAAACAAAACATTTTTATAAAAATGTTAAAAAATAAATTCATTGGTTTATGGAAGTAAAAACAGATATAGCAGAAATGAGACTTAAGAAAGGTGAAATCTCGAACTGGGTCAAATATCGAAAGTAAAAAGATAGTGGGAGTTTGAGAATTTGCAGGAGAAATTACAGATACACAGAAAAACAGTTTAGACGGAAGAAAGAAGGAAATGGCACGGTAGAAAGGGGGGATTCTATCATTACCGTGGCGCCACAAAATGATGATTGATTCTTATAGAACTCGACAAACAAAATCGAAAATAAAGAATAAAATTTTTTGATATCTCGCTTGGTTCTCGAGATATCGTATCTCAAAATTGACGTAGTTAGGTTGAAATACGGCCTGGACCAGAAGAAAAATTTCTCTATAGCCAAATTCGATGATGAATTCTTACGTAACTCGATGAAACAAATGGAAAATAAAGAATAAAGTTTTTTGATACTTCGCTTAGTTCTCGAGATATTGTATCTCAAAAGTAATGAGGTTAGGGTGAGATCCAACCTGAACAAAAAAAACATTTTTCACCAAAACCACCATATCTGCATGGTGGAAATGCACTATAGGTATTTTATTTTCTTCCTAGTGATTGTTGTTAGGATGAAATACGGCCTGGACCAGAAGAAAAAACATCAAAAGCAGAAGGAACTATACCTATGGCTGATTTTTAACATGCTATATCTCGAAAACCAAGCGAGATATCAAAAAATTTTATTCTTTATTTTCGATTTATTTCGTCAAGTTCTGCAAGAATTCATCATCCGATTTTGGCGCCACGGTAATGATAGAACTGCCTAGAAAGGTGAAGAAATGCTGGGAGCAAAGAAAGGAAAGTATGATTTTATTTCCCGTGTTGGGAATGCCGATGCGATGCGACATGTACTCAGACTTTCTTTTGGCGTCGGCTGGATGCTATCGTCAGTGGCGTTAAGGCAGAAGTGGAAGAACGGTGTCAGGTCATAATCAAGCCATTACTTTAGGATTACACTGCTCAGAAGTTGAGAATAGCAAAAACTGACTGTACACTGGAAACAGCAACAACAGAGCCTAGTTGAGATGCGGCAAATATGCCTCCTGAAAGGTCCATAACTAGAATCCCGTTTGAACCAATGTTTCTCGTTTATCTCCAGATCTAAGTCTGACTCTAATGTCTCCTCTATTCACGAATAGTAAAGCGCAAAGAAATTGAAAGGTATTTTCGGAACACTACAATCGGTTTTCATCGAAAAACTCGGTAGCAACAAGAGTCCATCTGAAATTATAACAGTAGTAAAGGTTGAAAATTTTGTATATGTACCTGTGAAACAGCCTGTCAGGCTGCTTCTGAGTCAGGCCACACATCACTGGAGGCACATGATGGAACACTGTTGCTTAGCAACGTGTCTGATCAACGTGCAAGCCAAGCAAGAAGCCTGACCCAATACTAAGTAGAGCAGATACCTCTCACATCAAAATCCCTCTAATCAATTAGAAGCTGTTCAGGATTTTGTGGCAAGCGACACTCAAATTACATCTTAGATCACTCTCAATGTTACGTTGTAAAACGTAGGTACAAATACGACAACCTGTTCTGTCTAAATATGGAAAATATTCTATCAATTATATAGTTTTCTACAAAAAAAGAAAGAAAATGGACTGTGATGACAGGACTAGGAAAGAAGGATACTGGTGCTAGAAAGCAATCAATATTGGTGGTGTGAATCGTCTGAATGTAATTAAGTGGGTCACATCGAAACACCATTTGAGTAAGATGGGACAGTACAGGACCCAATTAAGCAGAAAAAAGTAATAAAAAGGAAAAAACGAGCTGTCAGTGGTAATGAACACACAGTAGAATCGTTAACAAATAACGGAAATGGAATGGTAAATTAAACGAAGCATGCTAGGCTGGTATTCTGGTGGGTCGTGCCATAGCGCATAGATAGACCTTAAAGGAAGTTTTAGGGATGGGGTATGTATGGATGGGACTATGAGGGGAAAAAGAGCTATTAAAATGAAATAGCGAAGTGTAGAAAGGTTTTACTTTGAAGGTATATGACGGATGGGTTGACATTAACTACCGCGTGAAATTCGAAGTTGTTTATCTACTGCCAACGGTAACTGTAGTATTTTTGTTCCATATACTTCGCCAATCTTGTGTTGGGTGGGAAAATATTCTGAATACAATAAAGAATTTCATTAAAAAAGCGCATAAAGTAACATCAACCAGGTAGAGCAATTAATATAAATATTGGATATCTATTGTAATTACATAATTTTAAAAACTAGTTTAGTGTGACTATCACAGGAAGGCCCGTATTAGTTAAACTCACCAATCATGAAGGGTTTAATGCAAGCATAAGGCACGAAGGTGAAAAATCAATTTTTCCCGCGGCAATCCTTCTGTTCGAAATTAAATGGAAGTAGTTCAGAAACCCTACAAACATTTGCTTCAGATATGGCTGACATTGAATGATTCAGTCATTTTTTTTGACAGTCAGTTAAAATTTCGCAATACTAGCATAAGCACCGTACCTAATCAGCGTTTATAGTTAGGAAAAGTCAGAGGCTGCAGATAAATCATGACTCGGAGTTCAGCAACGCTGAGAACACTTACTACTTTACTTGAGGAGAACCCTGGGCTGAAATGAACACATGTTTGTGATTTCTACATAAAAACTTTTTCATGTCAGTCTTATGACTCAAAAAGTCATGTTTTATTCTTGGGGAAAAATAATTAAAAAATAAAGTCCGAATTATGGTAAGAATGATTTAACAGAATAAAGTTTGAAATTAATTGAATTGACACAATACGAAAGGACTTAAATCATGAAATGTCAGCAATGAAGAAGAAGACACCGTATGGAGCATGGTTAATGTGTTAATACAGGGCACAGTACGAAGAGGTTAAAGTAAAAAACGGCAAATATCTGAGTAGGAGAAGCAAATAACTGAGAATTGTGAGCATGTGAATGATTTTAAAATATGAAACTACGCTTTTGAGAGAATGGAGAATTAGTAAGATGAGAGATAGTACTTCTGATAACTGATATACTCTGTTGGGCAAGTTCTATACCTCGGACTAGCGGATTGTAAAAGGTGGAATATTCACGGAAATCTTTCCCTAGACACACAGACAAACAAAAGTTTACGGAGACATTTTGTGAATTTATTTGTCGTTATGGCATTACCAGGTGCGATTGAGGCGGAGAAATTTACTAAGCAAGCAGCAGTGAGGAATTTGATGAGAGTGTTGATGCGTGTCTGTATTTGGCGAGACCTTCCTTTCTGCCGAGCCGCATATCGCAGAGGTGAGTCAAAGAGTCTAACCAGTGGGAGGCAGCAAGTTCAGTCATGTGTTTCAGGCGATTACGTAACTGACACGTCACACACTGCGAGGCAACTCACCAATAAACACTCACTCGCCGCTATTAGCTATTCTTATTTAATATTTAATTAAAATTGCAATGGAGCGCGCACTCCGGTGGAAATTTCCCTACACACCCATCTTCTCCCTTTCCTGCACCCATCTACAATTGCTCTCTACAAATTATGACAACAAAATGAACTTTTCCAATTTTGAGTCGAGTTCGGCTGCCAATGTTGGAAAAGCAAAAATCATCAAAAAGATTTTCCTAGTCAGTCCTTGACATATCAAATTCATCGAAAATAAATTAAAATAAATAAATAATCATAAAACAGTAGCATCTGAGCTATACATACATGTTCGTACTTCTTAGATAGATCGATAGATATGTTCACTTTGATCCCAAGTGAGAATAATCTCGGGGATGTGGAACAGTACATACACTTATTAGCAATGTCAATATTACTATATAATTGATAATATTATATATTGACAAGAAGTTAGTTACGACCCATTAGTATAACCAATACTTCCTGTAATCTACAAATACAATCCCGAGTTAGTTAATACTTATTATGTGGAACAGTGTATAAACTTGTTACCAGCATCTAACAACCAGTTATTTTCTTACCAACCAGTTACCACAACTCTTCAGTTTGTTATTATTAACTAAATTACGCGTTTAACTTGAAATAAGGCAATACTAATGCAAACTTTTGAATTACAAACACAACATCAAAGTAACAATATCAAAACAATATTACTTTTACTCTGTAAGAAATGTAACAATCCAATAACAACAAAGAAAGTATAAACTGATAAATATGAAATTTAACATTTATTGTGCTTACTATGCATTCACTCTGATAAATAACAAACTTATCACTGTTTTTTCTCCGGAGTTAGAATATAATAAAATAGCTTTTTTTTTTTTTTTTTTAAATCTGTGAAACAAAAAGATCTAAACTGATGTGCAAAAACCTAAATATTAAGAACACTTTCCTCAGTTGTGCAGGGTAGTACTTAGCGTCCTAAGACAACTTGCAGAAATTTGATGAGAATCGTTGACACCTGACATATAAGCAGTGGCGTAGCTAAGTCAACAAGGGCCCCGGTGCAAAAAAAATTATTTGGGCTTCTGGGATGTGGTTGGGGGCCCCCTAAGTAGTAGCGTTTGGGGGCCCCTGAGCGTGGGGGCACCACCTAGGCCTATGGTAGCTACGCCCCTGCATATAAGGCTACCCCAGCCACACACTAGTCTATTAGTCACTGTATGTGTCATAGTAAAACACGTGCTGATGGCAACTATGTTCATGTGAAGGTCAGAGATCAGTATACCTCATCGCATTTATCCGAAATTATTTGAATGATGTTAACAATAATATTTCTTTAAGGTAAAGGTAGCTAACATAATCATTTCTTTGGTCTCTCTACGATCTTGTTTATAACCACTCTGAACTCTGATCGATTGAAGGCAAAGCAATGTCTGTTTGGTGCTGATGACGGTTTATTACAAGGTCCCTACTCCAATATATCACTTTATATGCGTTGCCGAACAATCCACATATCGAGCTAACAATTTTCAGAATAAATCATTTTCTCGTATTTACCGTCATCCATATTCACTTCTAGCTAACTGAACAGTGGAAGTGTTACCGCAGACCTCTATGAAGTAATTCATTTTATATTTGCGCTTGATAAAGAGTTTTCGTCAGAAATCTTGATGCAATAATGGTCAGAACTAGTTAGATAGAAAGAAAATCGTTTTGTTGATATCACTATGTTAAGGTTAGAGAAAGAAACAATCACAAGGCTACACTGCACGACTGCGTAGAAAGACACATAACTGCAATTAAAAAATACCAAATATTCATCACAGCCGCAAAAAGTAAATGATCATGAATAGAGGACTACGAATGGCGTAGTAGTAGTAGTACCAACGATTTATCCTTTCGCATGTGGCGAGGTTAAGAGAGTACCCACTCATGAAAGTCTAGCCCGACCGCAAAAATACCCAGCTTTCCAGCCTCCGCCAATGGATTACGTGATCTGAAGAATTACCCAACATCACAGCGTGGATGATGAGGCGAAGGGCGCTTCGCCACCCATAGAGGTTGCCCACGGGGAGCAATGCGGATGCGGCACCCGCTACAAACCAGGCCAAAGACACTCCAAACCTGACAGTATAGCTAAAGACTTGTCTCCAACAACACCCCCATACAAGGGAAGACGCACTGATAGTGCGCGTTCTCCCGCACCCAACCGACACAGGGAACGTCATTGATAAGCACAGGTCCCCGCACACTCATCTATGCTTTACAGAGCATGATCGTAGCATACTACGACGCAGCAGCAACCCAGGTCAGATATTCGGACCTGTGCGCTACCAATCATCACTTCTATAGAGAATCTATTATGACAGCATACAGGCGGCAAGGGGCACCTAACCGCGCGGCGCAGCAGCGGACAGGGGACCAGGACACGACCGCACCTCCAACGGCTCACGCTGACTTACCGGCGAGCTAAGTCTTAAAACTGCACTTTTTTATGTCGCACTGTTTCATTTGTTTTAAGTCGTCGGCCTTGTAAGCTGGTGGCTGAACGCCTGTCGCTCAGTAATGGCAAAAGAATACACTCCCCTTACGACGCCAGACAGGTACACTAACGACAGCAATAAATCATGTAGGAAAGAAATATATGGAGACGACGCAAGGGACCTTCACCGCGCATTGAAGTGACGCCGGGGGGAGAGGAGTGGGAAGGCGTGGCCGCCATATTACCTATCCATACAGACGCGGGGAATATGAGCAAAAACGTCAAAGGGACTCTAGGATAAACGTGACGCCGCAATCTGATGATGGGTTATTATGTAAATCGACGAGACAAATAAAAAATTAAGAATAAATATTTTGCTAGCGTGATTAGTTTTCGAGATATTCATTTTTTTAACTGCTTAACGTCTCTTAACAGCGAGGTCTTTAGAGACGGGAAAGGTTGGGGGACAAGGAATAGGAAGGAATTCGGCCATGGCCTTTTGAAGGAAACGTCCCGACATTTGCCTGGAGTGATTTGGGAAAACAATAGAAAACCCAAATCTGGATGCCCAGACGGGGATTCGAACCGCCGTCCTCCCGAATGCGAGGCCAGAACGCTAACCGTTACACCACCACCCTAGGTTGAGATATTCTGTCTCAAATGTGAGATTTTTTGGTTGAAATTCAGAAGAAACAATTGGTCAAAGTCAAATTTGATGATGGATTCTTATTTAAAAAGACGAGACAAACAAAAATAAACAATAAAATTTTTCGATATCTTGCCTAGTTCTCGATATATATCTACTGTTTCAAAAGTGAGTTGAAAAGCAGAAGAAAAATTTCGCAAAAAGTCAAATTTGATGATGGATTTTTATGTAACACGACGAAAAAAATCGAAAATAAAGAATAAAATTTTTCGATATTTTGCTTAGTTTTCGGGATATACTGTCCCCAAATAGCAATTGTATGGATAGGTAATATGGCGGCGTATTGCCACTGACCTGTTGTCTGCGGCTGCGAAGTCCGCGGCGAGCGTGGCGAGCAGGGCGGCGGCGGCGGGGGCGTGCCCCGGCTCGCCGCGGATGATGAGCGGCGCTAGTGCGGCGGCGGGCGGCAGGTGGCGGCAGGTGTGCGGCCGGGGCGCGCACAGGCGCAGCACCAGCGACAGCGACCGCAGCTGCACCGCAGGCAGCGACCGCAGCTCGGCGGACGACAGCTCGCGCCACGCGCTGCTCTCGCCCTGCAGTTCTGCGCACACCACCAGCACACGTCTTTATGGCATACCAACATATACCATGTACCTAAACTTCAGTGTCGCGGAAACGGAACAAATATTTTAATAAAAATTTCAATCATCTATCGTCTAATTCATAGGTTTCCAACCTTTATTGGTGCACTTCTCCCTTTTGGAGGAAAACATTACCTACCACCCTACGTCCAGAAAAATAAAATAAACTTCTTTTTGTGCCGGAATGGGGCGGCCGTTAATCACGTGAGCTCAAAATTGGAAAGGATGGGGAAACGCTCCGGCGAAATTTCACCAAATCTCATTTAAAGGGAGGGGGAGGACGACAAAAATCTCATGTCAAGCTTTTCCATCATTTTTCTCTTATCTCTTAGAAAAAATTTAGGACGTACAAGAAATCACTATAAGAATTTAGGAATTTAGCGGCATGAAGCAAAATAAATGAACATATTAATTATTTAAAAATTAAAATTATAAGCTAAATCTCACTTGTGGGGAGAGGTCCCACCATATCTTACCAAATCTCACCAATGGGGAGGGTCCAATTTTTTTTAACACTTCATGTAATTTATGAACATCCCATAACCCACTTTTTCAAAAAATGTTTCCATGGAACCCTTCTTACATAGAGTTTACTATATTTTATATTGAAAAACAAGAAAGATTTTTTAAATTATTTTATGAAACGATATTAACAATATTAGTGCATTTTTCACGGTTTGATCAACAATTACGTGTCATTAAAAATATTAACCTTATTTAGTGAGAGGCTGAGCCCTGTGTATTTGATACCTTATTTGTCTTAAATCGCCTCATTACACGATTGACTGTCGGCTTCTTTTCTTTGCTAGTAAACTGTTGACTACCACAAATCATCTTTCCGATATATATGATGATGAGAAAGCGATGATAAACTTCTTTGATGCAACCTTAAAACTGTATATAATACTGGAGAGCAGGGGAGGTGGGGAGGGAGCAGTTGATCTACAACGACCCCTATATTTTCTTTGGACCAGAAACTCCCCCTTTCGGAACCACTGGTCTAGTCTGTGCTGCTTTGGTGCTATCAAATCAATCGAAAATGTAAATTTGGAGCCGTCCCAAACCGCAGACTCCTGTCCTCCCAACCCAAACGTAGTAACTGAGACGACAGCAAACTCGCAGCCACCATAACTCTCAGATCAGTCGTTTGGTCGTGGTGTCACTTAACGCAAAACCTCTTTAATCAAACATTCTGTGTGAAAAAAAAACAGATTTATTATGTTTGTGCAACCTGTTACGCTTTGCGAAAAAACAACAGCAAAATTTCTAAATATCTCGCCACATGTTGTGACGGAACAGTCGTTCGTTGAGGACTGACACGCAATTTTGACAACAGTAGGGGGTATACAATAAATGAACAGTTAATGGGCCCAGGATAAATTTGTAAGGCTCTGTGAAGTCATACGCTGACAGGGTATGAAGTCTGCGCGACCGCGTCTGGACTTACTTCCAACACAGCTCACATTATTCGACTGCAGATGCACGACACAGCGGCGAAAATTGTCTGACAGGTGGTCTTGGCTACCCACGTCGAAACATCTGAGTCGAGATAGCAAATTCTGCCACAGAGCGTTGGATGATTAAGCCCAGCTACTAGAAAACGGCACACAAGAACTATGTTGCGTTTGGATTAATAAAAATATCTGGAAACACCAAAAACTTTCCAAACTATTTCTCGAGGTGGAGGAAGCAGCACTTAATTCCCAAGCGGGAGTAAAAGCAACGCGCAACTACTCGTGTGAGAACGAGAGACAGCGTCTTGGCATACATCTCTGACATGAAGACAGGAAAAGCTTCATATCGATCCTGTGAGGCAGCCAGAACCAGTTACCGGTGGCATGTACTGTAGGAGCATCCATATTCCTGTTGATTCCGTCGGCACCGTAACCTACGTCCGCTGAGGGGTAAGAACCAAGTGAACGTTCTACCTGCCCAGTAACGAGCCTCAGATTATCTTGTGGACAGTTTATGAACAGCACATTCAGTAAAGTTCATGCAACTATAAATTGTTTGTTCTTTTTACTTTAAAATAATAAATTATTTCAGGGTAATAAATAAGGAGTTTACATCAGCAATAAACAAATGGCGTAAGATTATTCCGAATTAATCAAAAATAAATAACAAGTGCCCTCTTTGGCATCGAAAGCACAACAACAATTTGCCACACCA
>CM061914.1:136237712-136384744 GCA_031002005.1 Vandiemenella viatica
GTGTAGATGGCGCTTCGTTCGTTTTGTTTATGAGCATGAAAAAAGTCGTTTAGGGCCTATTTGAAAAATAGTCAAGCAATTAGCAAACCTTATGCTTCATCAACGCGTACTGTTGACAAGTTTGAGATTTAGCGACAAGTTTGAGATTTAGCTCAGTTACCTGGAAAACAATCTATTAGTTAGATATTATGAACTAGATAAGAGCAGAATAGGAAAACTGCGTCAATAGTCAGTCAACAGAATAAAAAAGGGGGATTTAACTATTTTCAGCAGGCGTCTTTCACCTATACATGGAAGATTTAAATGAATTTGGCTAATAAGAAAAATATCCGTATGAAATTTAAAGCAAAAAATTTCGCTCTCGATCACTTTGGGTACTGATTTTTAAACTCAGATTAAAATTTGTAGTACTGTTCGTTTTATAAAGGGCACTATTAAACATAAGTTTCATAACAATCGGTCCAACACGTTTTATGGTTTCATACCATGGTTAATGGATTGCAGTCACAATCTAAGGTGAAAACAATTTACTACGTATAATGTTGACTGAAGCTTCAAGAAGTATGATATTCGGTAGTTTCTATTTAAGCTTTTTTTGGTACCCAGGTCAAATTTTTGGTTGTTTAAAATCTTCTGGAAATTAAAATATTTTCGATGAGTTCCGTATTGAGCAAAAAGTAAATGAATTCGTATTACAGTAATAAAATGAACGACTTACAATTAACTAGGAAGATTATTTAAAACCTGCATATACAAACAGTTATTTAATGTCAGATTTATCACAGTAAAGAGTAATTTAATTTTTATGTCTATCTAAATAATTGGAAACGTGGATCAGTAAGTAATTCTTAGTTCTTACGTTAGAAGTTTTCAGAGGCGGGGAGATACAAGGGGGCGTCCATTAATTACGTGAGCTGAAATGCGGGGGGGGGGGGGAGTCAGGCGAAATGAGAGAGTGTCGTGTTAAGTTGGTCTCTGTACGGATAGAAGCGAAAATCATATTAAGAAAGAAAGGGGTACTCACGATACAGATCCTTGCGATGTTCCACAGATTGGTGGTGTCGGGTCGTGTCTCTTTCTCTTCGTACTGGGCACTGGGGAGTTCGGACAAGGGTTGAACACAAGAGAAGGAAAGGACTGGGGTATCTACAATCCGGCGAGCGGGTGAGAACGCGAGTAATCGGACAGACAAGTCACGGGTTCATGTCCCTGTCTCGGCACATGGCGAGGGTTCGCCTACGGCTGCTTGAGGAAGTGCGTCGAGACGAGGCGTAGGGTGAGCATGGAGTGGGCGGAACGCCCTAGCTGCTGCCTTTACGCTGCCGTCGCTATCTTCCGCCGAGACGCGTCGCCACCTGCAACAACAAGTCATCAAATCAGAAACACAGCGACAACTGCAAGAATTCCTGCCGGGGAGCCCCCTTCAGCCGGTCAGCAAGCCGTGCCAGAGGTGAAGGCTGGGTTAAAGGTCTGCAGAAATCTCCGCCGACGTATGGATTCGAACTATTACTATTACTATTACTCTGCGATTCACTAAAGTGTGTGGCGGAGGGTGCATTGCACCTATCCGGAAAGGTAATGGTTTGGAAGGGATTTACCGAATATGGCAGGAGGCATGGGCTATTGTGAGGAACCATCCCAGCATTCGCCTCGAGCGATCTGGGGAAACCATAAAAAATCCAGATCTGTATGGGGACCTTTCGAGACACCTTAACCACTGAGCCACCAGAAGTCTGAGGACTGGGCCTAACAACCTAATACGAGCTTACCTTTAAGCGTGTTCGCTTAGTAAGGCCGTTTATATGTAGGGTACGAGTAATCGCAGGTTTTGTGCAGAACAGAATGGAGTGGATGTGCTTGACACTTCAGTGGAGGCGTTAATGCGAGTTGAAACGTTAGCGGTCGTGAGATACGCCTGAGCACAGAGCATACCCCGATAAGAGCGAGTTGTCCAGCGTGCCGATCTGTTATCGGCTGTCCCATCTGGCGACTTATCATTCGAGGGCTTTGTTTACTGCTGATGAGTGGCTGATAGTGAGGGAAAGCGGAATTTCAAACGCAACAATCCGAAACTTTCCTACGCTCAGTTGGACTTTTGAGCTTTCCTCGTTAGAGTGGTTAATTAGGTCAGCCCACGAGGAATCAAACTGTATATTAACATTTCCACAGCGCGTTATGGATGAGGATGCACAATGCATCTCGAACACATTTAAGTTGTTGCTCGTTTAATTTTGAAGTTACAACGCTCTTAGTTAGTTTCATAAGCCAAAATTGACAGAAACTATTGTTCCCAAAAACACTAAATTCATTCTGCAACTGCATCCATTAGCAAAACCATTATTTCAACACCCATCGCAACACTCCTTCACATCTTTTTAATTATCTCCATAATAAGAGCTTCAGACACAATCCTCACACTACTCTGTACTGCTTACTATCGCAACAGCCAAAGATCTTAACACTACTTATCGATCCTAATTTATTTTATCCCCCAAAATTTACACACTACAGCCTTTGGAATCCTACTATATAACAAATCAATCATACGCATATATAATTAATAAAGGAAAATAATAATGATTGGTGGGGTGTGATATTGTCACAGACTCCAAAAAAATTTATACTTTCCGTCTAAGTTCGCTGTTGTCGCAACATCGGGGCCAGATCTAAATTTAATTAAATTAAACTGTAGAACTAAGACAAAACTTATATTTCTTATAGCCGCCTCTAGGCCATTGCCCCTGCAAGTGCAACTAAATACTCAGCACTTTGCTTTTTTACGTTATGGGTTAACGCCTCGTTGACGTCGAGGTGATCAGAGGCGGAAACGAATGTCGAGAAGGAATTCGGTTATGACCTTTTGAAATAAATATCCCGACATTCGCTTGGAGTGAATTCGGAAAGCCTTGTAAACAGAAAGCTGAATGTCCTGAAGAAAGCCAGGTCCAAGCTTTCCCACCAGACTCGGTTAGGATTACTGGTTCGACAATTTAACCATTTGCTACTAAGCGACTTCTAAAGGAGTAATGTACGGACAAAGCAGCTCACCACATTGGTTTCAATGGCCTGGCTTAAACCAAAAAAAATTTCCGCAAAGCATACGGAGTGAGTGAGTGCATACGACATTCTCATGGTGATCTCTTCGCTGAAGCCGTCTTTCGAAAAAGAAGCTCTTGTGGATCGGCACCGGGTTTCACTCTTTGCCTCTTTGCTGCACTAATCACAAATTTCTGTAGATATACAGTAGGCTAAGCTGAAGGGCAGGAAAACAATTGGACAAACTACTTCCGAACAATCTTTCAACACACGGTCACCCTTGGTCATGCAGCACAAATAACTTACCCTAAGCAGCTAAAAATTCAGTTCCATTCATTTAGTCAGTATAGTTCAGGAAAGCAGCATTTAAATGGGCCAAGTTTTCTGATTACAGATGTAACCATATCTTTACATATTTGGATAGACATTTTTTAAATCCTTCTTTTGCGCGGTAATCAAATACTTAAAAGCAGTTTATATTCGACCTTACGTATTACGTTTTTATAATTGGATAATAATAAAATGTTGTATTTTTATAAAATTGGTCAGTAATGTATCAAACACTGTCGTTGTTTCTTTAACACTCTGAAAACAAGTGTTGGGTTTGCATCATTTGATTAATAGCAGGCAATATTGCAATGATATTTTTTTGCATTTTAATTTTGGAATCTTCATATATAGTAATTTCATTACAAGGCTTCGATTTATTTTTTTAATGGTCACATTTGCGATCATTGTTTTTTTTAAAAACATTCGAGAAATTAGCACAGAATTGGGAAAACGAGGGGGGGGGGGGGGTTACGAGTGGAAGGAATAGACATTTACCATCGTGGTGATGAAGATATTAGAAACTGCCTTCCACTAGCTGGCATATATATCATATGAAAGACTGTTGCTGTAAATTTTAAAAAAAATCCTGCGGTTATTAAGACTCATTTCTATATTTTAAACTTGAAATTCCATGACAGAACATCACAGGATATTGTATAGAAAGACAATACTAAGGAATTAGTGCTGCAGAAATAAAAGAGAAACTGGATCATAAAGCAAACTGACAGGCCAATAGCTGGTGTAGCAAGATGACTAGATGGGTCATCTCGTACAATTTAAATTAATTACTGTTTGATTTAATAAACATAAGAAATAAATTGACAGTCTTTTTCGAGCTGGAGACAGAAATCCGCGTCTAGCTAAGAATTGTGTTAGCGTGAGCGACAATCTGACTTAAGCCGGAAGTGTCCGGTAGGTCGAGACAATTGAGAAATTATCTCTGGCAAGTCGACGCTGATACCGGTGGGAATTTTGCGGAAGGGATCCGTAAATGCGCCGTCCACCCGGTGTGTCGTGGGAAAAGTTATTCCTACGAATCCTCCCGAGAACTACCGATAGAACCCGAAAACACTTAGCAAATGAGAGGCAATGACTAGCCAACAAAGAGGGGATACTTTTCCGAAGCCAATCCGATGTGTTTATTTCCTCACGTGTTTGGAATTTTTTTTAAAAAAATGTGTTTCATGATACACGCCGAGGAGGAGGAGAGGGACGAGCTCTGAGAGACGAGAAGACTTCACTTCGTCCAGAACGATCGCCCTGGCCACAGCTTGCCAGAGGAGTGCGGATGATTTCGTTCTGGAGGCTTGGATGACCGAGCGCCAAGTTCGATCCATGTTGTCACATGTGCTGGTTAACGTGACAAGTGCCTTGCGGAACCTGGACAGGTGCGCTATTTGAGTGACGATAGCGCTCTTGTTGCGACGCTTCGTACAGCGAGACAGTGTGTAAAGAGTTCTTATGCCGCCGGACATTAATTCCTGAGCTAGTTGTGTCTAAAAGACGAGTGCTTTTTTGTTTTCTTTTTCCAGTTTGAATTGAAAGACTGACTCCATGTTTGGAAACTTTCAATGACTATTCTTTTGTGGGAACAAATTAATTCCCTGGCGCCCTATGAAATCCAGTTAAATCTGAAGTTTGTTTGTTATCATTGTAATACAAGAATCGCTCTCATTATGCATAAGAGAGTTTTTGCTTCAGTTGCATATGGAATTTGTAAATCTTTGTAATGTACACGTATTGCAATTTCTTATCTTCAATTAACGATAATTGTTTGTTTGCTATTTCGCATCTGTAAGACGAGGTATTGCATTGCATTTTATTTTGTACGGACATATGTTTAAGATTAATGATAAATATACCTCTGTCTGTAAGCATTCATGAGTACCGAATAAACCATAATTTTAGGATCTTTTCAAATACTAATAACAGAAGTAATGGATTCACCTCTGTTTCCTGAAATTAATATATATGCTTTGCAGAAGGTAGTGGAAGGTGGCGATTTAAACTATGCAAGGTAAGCAAATAATCTCCCCCACCGACAATCCGCTACACTGGAAAATTTGTGAAATAACTGAGACACACGTTAAATAGTTGAAATTGTATTCTGATTGATAATTGCACTATTTTTGAAATGGCTGTTTGTATTTTTCTTCTTTATATATTTGTTTAATTGCACCCTTCTTCTCTTTGATTTTTTTTTTTTTTTTAATTTCAGACATTTGTCAATATAGCCGAGATGGGTTTATAGACAAGGAAATACGGTGATATTGGTTTTGTTTTATATTACAGAAATCTCGATATTCGGCTATTGCTAACAGGAACAGTCCTGGCTGGAATGATATTTGAAGCATGTTCTCTGAGTATTCCAGATTCAAATGCTACTGGTCTCCAACTATAAGCTGTGGTCAGGGAAATTGCAGGGTGAGTACAATCGCACTGTTGCCGCTCTTCGGAACATTCTCGAGTAGCGCTCTCTCTCTAACATTAGAAAATGGCAACGCTGAGCGTCCTGTACGAGCGTCAACGCACAAACTATTACTTCAAGTGATAGGTGAATTTAACTGTTGAGTGCACACGTTTGAAGCCTCCCGCCAACACTTCTGGCCACAGTTATGGGTTCGGTCTCATTACCGTCTTAAACACTGTGAAAAACTTGGATTTCCGCACATTAGCGGTCTACTTTTGCATGCTGGGAAGTGCTAATTGGTAGATCTGATGGCATTGCTCTCTGTTGTCTCAGAAAGGAAAAGACAGCTGTATGATATTAAAAAATACTACAATTCTGCGAGAAACTCGGCTTGTTTCACGATGCAATTGGAATAAACACCATTCTTTGATGAAAGGATTTAAGCAGACTTAAAAAATTCAAGTACTTTTTTTCCTTTGGGTTTGACATGGGGACTGGGGACAAGAACGGGAAGCAATTCGGCCGTGGCCTTTTCAAGAAACTATCCCGGCATTCGTCTAGAGTGATTTTGGAAAACCGAAATCTGGATGGCGAGACGGAGATTTGAATCCGCGTCCACTCTAATTCCTGGCCTTTCTGGCCAGTTAAAATACTCATTTCACGCTTACAGTTAGCAGCGAAAAGGGATTAAAAGTATTCCCTGCTAAAAACAACTTAACTCTTTCAGATCTGTTATTAAGTGTAGGAGTTTTAATCGTTATGTTCGCCATCGGTTCAGAAAAGAGAAACTAACTCGAACAACAAAATCTGTGTGGAACAAAATCACAGTGGTGTATCGACTACAAGTATTGATTGCTGTAATCTAAAATGAAAAGTTAAAGTACCATTGCAATCTAGATATGACAACAGAGAGATATGGGGAGATTCCGGCAATAAATATTTCACGCTCAGGCAGATATACGACTTTCATTATCTGTGGTTATCGCCGGAAGATGAGATGTCAATACCGTTCAACCAATACAGTTCCTCTTATTAACCTCATTTTCACATAGCTAATTAATAAAATTACTTTTAACAATTTAGAAACAAAGGTAAAATATACTCGCTATTACATTTTCACCTCTGACGTAAAATAATCGAAAGCGTGAATGACATCACAAATCTAGCAAACATATGAAAAACCATCACGATGTACTCCCAAACTACCATTAATTCTTGAGAATAAAATTTCAGTATTTAGAAGCCAGCATACACCCAACATTTACGGGCAAAAATTTAATATTAGCGTACAAGACTGCAGAAGATTTTCCCATTATGTTTTTTATACTTTCATTAGTTTTAAACTTAAACAGCCGACTTTATTTGCATTATCGCTGTTGACATATTCCCTAGGAATGAACGCTAATATATAGATGCATCATTTTAGCGCACTATTCGAAAAGTAAATGAAAAATCGAAGTTGCCAATTCAAACATTTTACACATTTCTGTGGCAGCAAAACTCAGCAACAACAAGCAATATAATTAACTGTCTGAATGCTGAAGCCTTCCAGCGATACACTGCTTGTTGATTACTTTCATGTTTTGCTGGGATACTAGTGTGCTGACATCATCGTTGGTACGTTTGGGCAGCTTGATTTTTGTGATACTATTAGGATGTCTGTACACCTCTGATTTATATATATATCTGTCATCAGTCTCTAGATTGGCTTGATGTAATCCTCCATCCCTTCTCACCATGCGCTAACCTCTTCATCTCAATACCGAATACCCCTTACAACCAACGTCCTCAATTATCTGCTTCATATACTGTCTTCCTCTTCAGTCCCCCCACCCCTAACAAATTAACTAATCCTGCATGTCTCAAAATGTAATGTTACAAAACTCTATTAATGCGGCAGACAATATTTTATGATACACAGAATTTTTGGTTGGCGAAATAAGTCTCTAAACCTGCAGACTATAAAGATTTAAAAAAAAAAAAAGTGTTGGAGACTGGTATACAAGTCAGTAAAAATATATATCTACGAGACAATTCTAAACACAAGGGAATTCGTACATATGATTCGAGATTAGACACATGTTACACTCGTATTTAAAAAAGCCAATGCTAGTGGTGGTATCTGAACCAGCAACATGCAACACGCAAGTGCAAAGCGCAGCTGGATGACAGGTTCGGCCAAACAGCGCTCTGAGCTTCGAAAAAGATCAGGAAGAGAGGAAAAGCCTTCTCTGGAGAGTTTTTTTTCCAACACTGTTACAGCCAATGTTCCGCGATCGGCAGTCATGCCTGGCGACCTCGGCATACTGGAACAATGCAGGGCAGGAAGGAAGGACACGGGTGTTGCCGCTCTTCTCTGCTTACCAGCTCAACTTAATGCTTTTCCTGACGGGCGATCAGACGCGGTGTACGGAGAGTTCGGTAACAACAAGCATTTTAAGAAATTTTCCGAATCTCGTATAAGCGAACGATGATATGGTTACATGAACGGATTCCAAAACTATACTTAACCCAATACTCCATCATGCATTTTTTTAACTGCTTAACGTCTCTTAACAGTGAGGTCTTTAGAGACGGGAAAGGATGGGGGGCAAGGAATGAGACGGAATTTGGACATGGCCTTTTGAAGGAAGCATACCGGCATTTACCTGGAGTGATTTGGGAAACCATGGAAAACCCAAATCTGGATGCCCGGACGGGGATTCGAACCGGCGAAGCCAGAACGCTAACCGTTACACCACCAAGCTCGGTTCCATCATGTAAAGGCCTATGAACACATCTTTCTTCTCTTTTTTGCCCGCCGCTAATAACCTCGACGTCGACTAGGCATTACACCATAAGAAGAAAAAAGAAAAAAAACTTTTATGTCTTCTACAGCTATGTAAAATATTTATAGGTTTACTATTAAAGGACCTTTTAGTGAGAAGCATTATGGTAAATTCATTTTGTACTGGGTTTAATGACTTTGTTCTGTTGATTGCACATTATGATCACGCGAGTAGATAATAGGAAGAAAATCTGACATGTCCTACACACAGAAAACATTATATTCTCGTGGAGTGAAATTTACAGAAAACAAATCCGTGTGGCTGGCTACATGTGTTAAAACGGAATCTTAGGAAAGTTCAGCAACATGGTGGATTTTCTATTATATCCACAAACACTTTATGGTTGGGGCAATACAAAATACTTAAAGCCAGTCTTGCCTTAGATCAGTCTTATATGATATACTACCCAGCTAACCACTAAGTGGAATGTTAGGCTGGATTTAGTTTTACTTCCTGCCTTCGTCGTACTGAATGTCATATTTAGATTCCTTGTCAGCATAAAGGTAAACGCTGTAATGGTTCTAATTTTCAACTCACAGATATAAGTTTCATAGACAGAACAAAAAGCTTCACTTGCTCGTAGAGAAATACCGGTAATCCATATACGAAGAGGCAACGGGAAAACCGAGGTACATTTCGTTGACTATTAATGAATACTGTGTGCTAGTCCTATTTTAACGGCAAAACTGATTTAACCCTCGAGATATTTTCGCTCCAAAATTTCGCATAAATGGGAAGAATAGTTTCAGTCCTGTACTTAAAACGATTTCTTGTAAAATTATAGAATGTGGACTTAACACGTTTTTCTCGTTGGCTCTATTTACATCATAACTTAACAGTATAGTAACATCCTTTCGTTGATGTGCGAAGCTACAAAAAACGCGATCCGAGCGTAGTGTGTGAGCGGTAACGCTATGGTCTCGCTTTCGGGAGGACGCGGGTTCAAATCCCCATCCGACCATGCAGATTCGGGTTTTCCCAAACCAATCCACGTGAATACCGGGATGGTTCCTCCAACACCCATGGCTGAATTCCTTCCCGTTGCTTGTTCCCAGTCATTTCCTGCCTCTAGTGACGAGGCGCAAATAAAAATAATGCTGGATAGTGATCAGACTGTAGGCACTGACATAACTAGTGACCTGCAAAATACGATACATTGAAGAGACTACCCTGCTTTGCGGAGGCTACTAGGACCTCTACGACATATTCCATCTACCTGCATACAACCAAATGGAAATGCAAGTCTGCGTCACTGGACGATCTTATACAGACCACGAGGCACAGCGATTGCCATATACTGATATATGTGCAACTGGACAATTAAATAAATCTGGCATCACCCGGTCATGAATCAATTCGATCGATTACTTTGCTTTTGGAGAATTTGTATATCACAATACCGGTATAACAATGAAGATATTGACGACTATGATAAACTGAACCTGATGGGTGAGTGGTATAGTTCGGGCATAGCATTCGGTACAACCGGTTTTCGATTCGCGGTACAGCCATTTAAACTTCGGTTTTCCGTTGTATCTTAAAATACCGCAAGTGGATGCCAGGAAGATTGCTTCATAAGGGCCATGGCCGATTCTATTCCCAATGATGCCATCCTGGCTTTAATGACCTCGCTGTCGATGAATCCTAAAAACAAATTGGAATGTACTAAGCGTACATAACTGTTGCACAGATAAATGTAGCATCACTGCAACTTTCATTGAAGTATTTTTCGTATAGCGTTCTCTTTATTACTGTACAACTGTCGTGTGAGGTTGACTTTAATTATCGCTTTGATTTTAGTGTTAAGGGAGCGTCCATGAACTTCGTGGCTCGGTCTACGGGGGGGGGGGGGGTTTGGAAAGCTACGCTGAGCTACGAGGGGAGGGGGTTTCCAGCCAAGCCACGGAGCTTTTCATTCATATTATTTGTCACATTTAAAATAAGGTACAGAACACACAACATGTGAATATTTAATTCTGTCATTTAACTATCGCCATATGTAATTTAGGATAGTCTGACAAGAGAAAACAGTACAAAATATCTTCTGGAATCAATAGGGAAAAATGCTATGTGCCGCGCGAGGGAGGGTGGAGGGGGGGGTTTCATAGGAGACAACAATGGAGCGACGTGGTTAATGGACGCTTCCTAACTCACTTGACATTAGGGAGCGTCCATAAACCACGTAGCTCCATTTTGGCTTCCTGTGAACCCCCTCTCCCCACGTAACCCTACGTGGCTTTTGCCTCTACCCTCGCCTCCCCCCCCCCCTCACGTAGCAAGTAGCTTTTTTTCCTTTTTGATTCCAGAAGACATTTTGTACTGTTTTGTCTTGTCAGACTATTGTAAATTACATACGGAGATAATTAACTGAGGGAAATAAATATTCACATGCAGTTGTGAGTTCAGTTCCTCATTTTAACTGTGAAAAATGTTATGAAAGAAAAGCTACGTGGCCTGGATCGGACCCCCCCCCCCCTCCTGGACCGAGCCACGTAGTTTGTGCACGGTCCCTTACCTGCTACTTCCGCTAGTTGCTGCAGTATCCATAACTAGACCCCTGAGGTATAGACTACTCTGTGGTAAGTCTGTCAAGGTGTTTCCTGGAAAGTGCTTTTACTGCCGCATGCTGACTAAGACACAGAGGCGAAACCATGAATCATTAACAGTCGTCATGACTAGCAGCTTTCATCCGAGACCTAGTAAACAAGATCGCGTCACGAGAAGCCATGTATTTGGTATTGATAGCCATCATAATCTACTTGCATAAAGATACTTGGAGACTGCAGCAACTGTTTTTCCCTTCTGCTGTGAACAGTTGATCCGTTTAAGGTGGGTTGTAATGAAAATCGTCATGTTTTGCTTCTTATTTTATCGTTCGGTTGCGCACTGAATAAAAAAAAAAAAAAACAGGATAAAGCCGACACGAGCATGGCTCGCATTAGTTCAAGAGGTTATGTGTCTTCATAAATCGCTTAAAATATAATTGAAAATAAACATTTCTGAAAAAAATAACGTTTCGTTAACTTGATATCGTTACAGCTATTAGTGTAGTAGTAATCTATTCCTTTTAAACGCTTACTAAATTATGAACAGTTATTTGAGCTGCCCTATAAAAGCTACAAAGTAGAAATCATTAACGGAAACTACTAAACATTATAATTTGTTACAATCGTATGAATTCTCATTGTAGAAAGTGAAAACAGGAAGTAAAGCGTATAAAATCCCACATGCTCGTAACTTTAACTGTGAAATTCTCGAAATCCAAATTTTGTTTGAATAAAAATAATAAAATTAAAAAAAATTAAAACTATCTTGTATGGAGATAGTAAAACGTTAAAAAGTTATGTTCACATATGTTATCACTATCCCACCTTAAACATGGCAGTAAACCGTAACTTCTAATCGTCCAGTTATTATAAAGCATGACACAATTATTCGTTCAATAACCACAAATTCGTGTATATTTCGGGTTTTATTTCCGACAAATTTCAGCCAGATGTAAGTCCTAGTACAAACTGACCAAGGAAAACAAAATTCTAACCAAAACAGCTAACTGCAATTAATAAGCTTTGTGTGAAGCTTTCACGAAATAGGTCCAGTGGTACACGAGTTGATGTTTTCGCAAAAATCTGTGAGACAATAAATCCGATACGGTGAAAAACATAAATAAGATGGCTTCAGTGAAGACAAAAACGTGAAAATTTTAAAATTCTGGACTGGAACTAAGGAGGACGCCGGTTCGACTCCTCGTTCGGACATCCAAATTTCGGTTTTTCCACGAATTCCCGAAATCCCTTCAAAAGACCGTGGCCGAATTTCTACCCGTTCCTTGCTCCAAGTCTAATGAACTCGACATCGACGAGGCGTAAATCCCTAAACAAAAAAAAATTTGTGGCATAATTCACCTAGCAGGGAGTGAAAATAGGAAGTAAAGCGTATAATATTCCACATGTTCGCGGCTTTACATGTGCGATTCTCTAAATCTAAATTTTGCTTGGATACAAAAAACTATCTTGTATGGAGACAGTAAAACATTAAAAAATGGCAGAATACTATATTCTAATAAACACTCGCCATTTAGCTTTGACAACCTTATTCAGTGGTAACTACGCGGGAGATGAGACGCTTTAAGTATGGCGATGTCACTAAACACCGCTATACATAGATAGCGTTCACACAAATATTGCAAAAATATCACACTCGCGACAACGCAGTGATCTGTGAAAGGGTTGTGTTGAAATGGAAGAGAATGAGTGCTACAACTTGGTCTGACTCACTACGTGACAACAACCCATGTGCGTGGTCTTGAAGGGTCGCCTGACCTTTCCCAACACAACCACGTGGCTGTGAATCTGCGAGGACAAACTGCTGGGACCATGAAAGGGGCAGTGCTAGCTTCTAGAACTCACGGCAAAAAGAAAGTGCAAGTCACTCTCAACTCTCCGAACGTGACATCGGTTATAAGCAGCGAAGTTCAAGCAACAAAACTCAAATTCGTTACAATACTCAAAGAAAGGTAAGTCAAGGGCAAACGGTCGAGTGAAGTGGTAAAGAAAAGGCAGGTTCCAAGGCAGCACCCATTGACCTTGAATTCAGTTTGTACTGGTCCTATAGCACGCAGGAATCACGTGGACATAGCTGTGCCGAAAGACAACCGTTACAAAGCTAAAGGCTACAAAAGAGAAAGAAACCAGTGTCGGCACGAAAGCTGAATATCGAGACTGAAGGGTGAACGGTAACGCTCCGGCTCGCATTCCGGCGGCCGAAGGTTCGAATCCCCGTAGGACCGTCTAGATTTCGGTTTGCCAAGATTTCCCGAAATCACTGCAGGGTAAATGCCGGGATTGTTCCTGCATTCCTTCCCATCCTTTGTGCTCAGCCCTTTCTCGCCCCTAATCACGAGGCGTAAAGCTATAAAAAGAAGCAAGACCGTCGGTTCAAAATAATTTGTTTTTCCCATGGGCGTAACAACAGAGATAAAATCATCAACAATTCAGCAGTAACTAAGATTTTTACATGAATATATCACAAATAGTGACGCAATTTCATTCAATTAATGGCAGTAATAATCTGGGAAAGATAGTAATGATTTAATCCGTTATGCTGTATCAGTTGTTTTTTTGCATTGTTCATAACATCACAGAATTACATAATAATTTCGTTTTCCCAGAACACCGGAACCAGGCTTTAAAGGACTTTTTTTTTTTTAAATGTGTCTCGTCGACGTCGAGGGCATTAGAGACGGGAGAGGATGGGGCAAGGAACGGCAAGGAATTCGGCCATCGGCTTTTTTGAATGAACCATCTTGGGCTGATTTTGGTAGACCACGGAAAACCCAAATCTTGACAATCGAACATGGATTTGACCCGCTTCCTCTCGAATGCCTTAACGTTTCGTTTAGTTACTTAAACATATTTTTCTTTACTCAGTGTTTCTCGCGAAATTGTCTGCTTACTTTTTTACAAAGACTGCGTGATTTTAAGGTTGCCTCTTCACCACTTTGAAGTCATGCATAACTAACTTCTGGTACTGTGGTTTCACTACGTTTCTGAAGTATTGGTCAATAACTCCCAAACCCTGGAAGCTACAAGTTTAAGGTGCAGCTATTATAATGATAAATTAAAAAAAGGCTGGTTTAAAATCCTGCAATTACAAAACCAGTGGATTGAAAATTATCTGTCTGTAGCCAAGTGCAGACATACAGCTGGAAGGCTGATCACCCAAACCCTTTGGCACCACAGAGACTCACCATACTGATATTACTACCCTTAAGACTTTTCAGGTTTACTCATAAAAAACAAAGCGTTTCGAAGCCGTGCTCTGTCGTTTTAATCCATTCATGTAGAATAAACTTTTATTTTCAACGTAAGAGTCTCTCACAAAACACATGAACGCAGAAGCAGTAAAGCTAGCGCTTTCTAACATTTTATGGCGTCCTTCAGCACGCGTACTATATTCCTAGCTGCAAACTGCCTCTGCTATCAAAGTCGACAAACCGGAAGCTGCCAGTTAACTAAAATTATAAACATGGTTAGTGTCTTTACAACCTGGGTTCGACTAGTAACACAATTTCTGTGTTGTTTACAGATACACTATTGCATTATGAATCTTTCTCTGTTAACCACCGTCTCTAAAGACCTCGCTGTTGAGAGACGTAAAGCAGTTTTTTTTTTTTTTTTTTTAAAATCTGTTAATTATTTTGAAATTAATTTTTCTGCTGGCATTCCAAACGTTACTTTCTAGCTACTTCTTGGAACAGATATTAAAGAAAATGGGTGTAAGTAATAACTCAGGTAAAGTTATTGAAACTGGGAGATAAGAAATATAAAAATCTAATGACGTTACGTTTGCGCAACTTGTCAGCTGAATATGAAAATTATATTTCAGTACAATTATTAGTTTCAGGGTCATAGAAAATGAAAGTATATCAAGTACAACCTCTGAAATAATGGAACAACTTCAGGTGATCCCTAAACGAAAAAAGAACTCCTGGAAATATTCCTCAGTAGTATCGGAACACGGAGGGACTTAAACGAACGTAAAAACGCAAAGCATTTTAGAATAAGACTTAGAAACTTCACTACACTAACTTCAATTCCTAGGATTATCATCAGTGTTATGCCCTAAGGCAGGTTTTCACATGTCTGTTCTGCATGATCTCTTTACATGGAGAGTCATACCATGCACTGCTAGGGAATTATTAATGGGGTAGTGTTCCGTTATTATCCACATATATTGGAGGGATGTTGTATTGCCATCTATCTACGAAACGTGTAGCTATATTCCGTGTGTGGTCAGTATATTTTTGATTGTAAAACGTGCAGGTTAGGATTTTTTTTTTTTTTTTTTTTTTTTACGCCTCGTTGACGGCTAAGGTCATTAGAGGCGGGATGGGACTGGGGACAAGGAACGGGAGGGAATTAGGCCATGGCCTTTTTGAAGGAAGCATCCCGGCATTCGCCTGGAGTAATTTGGGGTAACCATCGAATACCCAAATCTAGATGCCCTGACGGGGATTCGAACCCGCGTCCTCTTGAATGCGAGGCCAGAACGTTAACCGTTCACCCACCACGCTCGGTGTGTAGGTGATGAGGCGGAGCATTCGCCCAGATCAGTGCTTCTCATACTTTTAGCTCCACGTACCACTATAAAATTTCCGAGGCAATGGCGAACTCCCTTATATACGCTAGAGAGATAGACAGTACGCTCTTACGTAAATCTTGTCTCGAACCCCCTACGATCAACTGGCGAACCCCCTGGGGTTCGCATATCCCACTTGAGAAACACTGTACTAGATGATTGCGGGATACCGCTTAAAAACAGCAACCAGGACGGCCGGTACGCGAAACCAAGGACTCGAACCTTGTTCCGTTGTGCCTCCCCGCACCTGTGAGCACTGGGCCACACTGGCGGGTATAGACGAACTTAATGGCCGCTGTTGAGCTTTCAAAATCAGCAGAGAGAAAATCCGCCACACTGAAGCCATTCGACGACACAGAACGAGGATAGGATGAAAAGCACGGATGGCAATATTTCTGCGTTGTTGAAAGGGGACATCCATAAATTACGTGAGATGTTTTTCCGGATTTTCCAACCCCCCCCCCCCTCTGGTGAGATCTGGCCCGACCCCCCCCCTTTTGGTGAGAACTGGTCCCGTGAGCCCCCCCCTTTTTTTTAAGGTCCCACCCACACTTTTCAGCCAAATACCCCCTAAAATCGTCTTTTTTTTAGCTCTACAGTCCTGCCCAATTTTAAAAAATCTCACGTGAGATTTCGGTTGAGCCCCTCCTCCCCCTTGGTGAGATCTGGTGAGATTTCGCCGGACCCCCTCCCCCCCCCCCCATTTCACCTCACGTAATTTATGGATGTCCCCCAAGTGATGCGAAATTTACAAGTGATAATTACTCACTGTTGCGAGGTACTATATGCCTTACCATGCATGAGTCACTAATATGGGTTTTGAACAACAGACTGGCGCCGAGCATTTTGGTTCAAAGAGTTATTTTGTGTTTTACAGGATTCTCGATCTGGCAACCAACTTTATGAGTTTATGGAAAAAAATGTTAAACTGGTTCAAGTTAGATGAAGTATCAGTAGACAAATCAGGTTAAACGAAATTGAATAACGCTTTCAGCACCGGTCTCAGTCTTTTAGGTGAAGTGTGATCAGAATGTAGCGTCCACAACCAATCGAACAGTCGGGAATGAGAAGATTACAGATATATCAGTGGTGTCTGTCAGCGTGTGTTCCTCGCACGACCAAGGCAGTCGTATTTGCGGACGATGAGTTCTTCTGGCGACACTCCAGGCACAACAGTAGCCTTGTCCCCAATAACAACTCTGCTGGAAGCTATCCTAGCATTTCCGACCTACGGGATTTGCTTACATTATTAACACGCACTGTGACATGCCGTAGCGTGGTCCTTCGCTAGTAGAATTACGAGTTCAAGTACTCCTGAAGTCCTTCACGGGTGCAAACCAAGAACGTTCTACAAAATCGCAGATTTGATAATTTTGATGGTTTAAATGCATTCAGATAGTTAGACATGAGGATTGTGAATTGACATCAGCAAACGGGACGTAACGTATATTCAGGAACCAATATGACCTTCAGCATACATAAATACCCAAAAAAGAATAGAAACAACAGCATGAAACCGGGAGGGGACAAGTGTCAGTCCAACTACTTAAGCGTTGCCCTGTTTGGAACCAATCCGTACATTCAAAGAAGCCTTCAATGAGATATGTCGGATAGTGATGGCTGCACGAAACCAACCCCAATACATCTGCTGTACAACGCAGGTGGGTTTGCTGAATCGAAACTACGCTGTATCTCACATAAGTACACAGAACAATTCAAACAAACGGCACGTAATGTTTGTGATACCAAATCACACACCTAGTAGGCTAATCAACACGATTCCTTTTCTAATTCGCACAAATGTCGATCCTCCAGTTTGCAGTACACAATCTCTGAGGAAGAACCTTCTGGCGTTAAATGGGACTGGGTAAAATGGTGAACCCTCAACCGTATTAGAACAAGAGTGAGTCAAGTAAGAGTTAACATGTATAAATGGGGTCTGACAACAGACGATCGATGGGAATGTGGAAAACAGCAAACCACCACGGATCATTTCTATGCTTGCACGCAGTGCCAGTAATCAACAACACTCGACGATCTACGGTCAGGATGAGACATCGACCACTTCCAACATTCGGAAAAATGATTTTGATGTTCGGACACGAAAAAGTAAGTATGTGGGGAACTTACTGTAGAGAAAAGAGGCTACTAATCCATGGTAGTTCATACAGATTGTAATGAACAGTGTTACTAGGGACCAAGTGTTCCCACGGTCTGTGTGAATCTTGGCGGTGCGGCATGCCAAACAGACATGTAGAGGTGAGTCAACAAAGCGTCCAGAGTTCCACGTCCGGTGGGTGAATAAAAACATTCTACCTGACTTTGGACATTCAGTGAATTTATAGCCACCATAAATAACGAAGGCTCGCTTTCTCTTTGGGGCACGTTTCGGAAAAGACGCGCCGAATTCCGTTAACTGGTGCCGGTGACCGAAAATGTAGACTATCTTAGTGCTGTTACCTAGAAAAGAGGCGCTTTCGGAAAGTGGTGGGAGACGATCTAGCCAATAGAGAAGCTGCCAACAATTTATTAACGTTTTGGTATTTTTTGTTTGTTCTGAGAGCCCATCACTTTCTGTTACTTTGGCGGGCGGCGCGGTAATTCGCCAAGGGCCGGATGACATCGCCATGAGAGGGGACTAAGTTATGATCGGCGCGGAGAAACGGACTAAGGGACACTCTGGTTCCGATCCTCATCGGATCAAGCAACAAGTAATCTGCATTGCTCTGGACGGCGGAAGAGGGCTCGCATCTGGGCAGGTCAGGTCACCAGCGGGAGAACAACAGCAGACCCCCGTGGCGCCATTCATGCTTGGGTCCTCCGACCTCTCCAGGAGTGCAAAGGTAAAACTTCACCCGACACGAAAACATATGCAATCGATTCCACCCAGTAATCGACCCTGAGATATTGCTCTAACTGTTTAACATTAAAGACATTCAACGATGTATAATTGTTTATATCTTAATAAAACAAACTTCATGTTTGCATAATTTCACAATGATCAAGTATCAATAAATTGTACACCCACTTTTCAGTTCTCCTATTAAATCCAATAATATTTCATGTGGCTAGTTAAAAATTCATTATTATTTTGGTATTCAAACTTGATAATTTTGTTGTTGTTGGAACAGTATAACCCAGAATTTACTTTCCCTAAAAGCATCTTCAGTCAGTCCTTCCGTCTCAATAAACAAACGACAGACAGGTTTCGTGACAAGCTAACTGGTAATAAGACCATCAAATTTTTATAGCCAAGAATCAGAAACAATTGATAAACGACGATAATATACAGCTTTAAAAGTACGGACATAATATGATGATCACTAAACTCAAAACCATCCAATCCATAATATTAGCCAGAACGACTTGGGTGCGAAAACAATTTTACTACCTTACGTAATTTCGACACTCGCCGCTGATACCATGAAACATGCGTCGTGTTGTACGATGACATTGGACGTCCTTGCATGACGAGACAGTGGTAAGATAAGCAAGTGTCCTAGACAGAAAGGTGCGAACACACGACAGTATTAACCGCAGACAATGTCTTGTGTTGCGCTTCACAAACTATTCTGTAGGCGACAAGGTTTAGTTCACCAGCCGAATCGTTATCTTCGTGCTGTCTGAAGTTCTAAGGAATTCGGAGAACCGTGTGAAGGAGCGTGCCACGCAGGTTGTGGAGATTATATCGAGACGCTGCATACGTAATTAAGAATTCAAAAAGTTGTTCCACCGTTTTATCTTGACTTCCTGTACACTTCTGTAATTCGGTTTAGATTATGGCAAACATATAGACATAAATTAATTCCAGTATATTAGTGTTGAACGTCGACAATTCTATCAAATAAATTATTTTTTTTCAATATTTATATGGGAAAGTTTCAAACGCCTGGAACGAGGTGACAATGAAATTTTGATAGTCTTCACTGAAAGTTTTATTTTTAAGTTCGTGACAACGAAATTATGATCTAAGTATTCTGATAATATAGTTTATTGAAATGGTGTAGTTACTGTTGATCACAATTTTCGTCGTCAGAATTATGAGAAGGCATCGTCCGTATAGATATGAAAAAGTTTTCATATCGCTTATCAAAGAATCCCATAGACTCAGAAACAAAAGCGCTGTAAAATGCAGTTTTAATTGCCAGATCTGCCATTAAGTAATTGTAGAGATTCTGTTCCTTGCTTTGCTCAGATAAATGATAGTTAGGATATAGATCGGGTAAAAACGATGGCTTTCACCACTACCTTTTTCAAAGCTATCGAATATCGAACCAGACGAATAAAAATAACTGTTTTATTAATAATAGAAAATAGATTACATACACATCTATCAGAAAAAATCATATAAAAATAGAAGTCACAGAAAGACTAGGACTCTTTCTTTAGCAAATATTTAATCAAATTCTTATCCTTTTGCTAGAAGACTTCAGTAGACTAAATCTGTTCCAGACAGATTATTGTAAAGCAAATGGTAAAGAACTGTCTTTCTATATCCATTGTACTGATCACGAAGACTTTTTTTGGTACAATGAATGAACCAGTTAGAAATTGGTGATTCAATAATGCCTATTTAATTATTCGAAAAACATTAACAATTATGCGCTCGATTGAGAGTATTCATAACCAATTTCTTAGCAATAGAATATAGCAGCGGGCTGCAAGATGAAACAGCGTTCTTCAGTTTTTAATTTTATTGCTCCAAAGTATGCACAGTTTTGTTTGCTAATCTAAAATGGTGTGAAAAGTTCTTGGCCTTGGCCACTGACATGGCTTCGACTATAAAATACAAAACATTAATGTTAAAAAAAGGTAGTTATAAAGATCATACAAATATCAGTATCTTATAACACTGGATAAATTTATTTGCCATAACAGCAGAAAACGGTGCGTTGTACAATTTTTGGCTGAAATCTCCCAAGACCATTATCGTAGCTTATACAATATAATGTTTATTGCTAACGGAGGCTAGTTTCAAATACGCAATTTAACAGCTCATAATTCAGGAACGAGTAGGTCAAGGCATTCAGATTTTAATTACAAGAAAAACTTAAGGTCGAATTGTCTTAAATACTGAACAACAGTTTCATATTTCTATGTTTTAACTCAACCCGAAATCATAGAGAGTAAATGATACCTTACTTCTTAATGTGGAATCAGAACGGAGTGTCCAGCTGTAGGCCACAAACAAAATAAAACTTGTCGCACGCGAAATCAGGTGACGAGCGAATGATAATTTTGTCTGAAACTCGAATCGAACCAGCGAATTCTCGATAACCAGTAAGACAGCATCAATTTGCGAACATCACGCCACAACTACGTGAATGGACGCTTGACATCTGCCTGTTGCTTGTCATCCGATATTGCGCGACCTCGTCATGAAGCCTTTAACACGTCATAACAAAATGGAAAACACAAGAACGAGGCTAATCACAAGTCAAACAATTCGGCTTAATCAATGCGACAATGCTTCAATTCTACTCGCTTACTAAAGATCAAACAGTGCACTCACGCAATATGCCACACAATGCCTGCATGATTACTTGTTACGTATTTTTTTTTTTTTGTTGCAAAGAAAAAGATAGCTTTTGTTGCTATAGCGAATGACAAACACTCTACGACACACAATAAGACCTATCGACGTATTAAATCACACGCAGGGACATTCACAAGCTATAACTTACCACAGACAAAATGTGTTATGTGTTTTTTTCCACACTATGTCATGCCGTTGTTCGTTCTCTCTTAACGTCAAGGTCTTTTAGTCTTCAGACAACACAGCAATGATTCATCAAGCAGAACCAAATATTCAACAACCGTTTCACTGATTTTCATGAAATTCTCGCAGTATAAATAGGTGTTCGACTTTTTATTCCTAGTTTCCCAACTTAACGGAGAGGAATAGGTAAAACAATTTGAAATACGCCAAACGGCTATAACTCTCTATTACTAAGTACCGTCTGAAAACTAACAATTTCGAACGATAATTATGGCCACAGTGTAATACGAATCCAGAAAGCACGATTAGTTTCGATTCTGCTTAACGTCCATATTATGGGATATCAACAAGAATATCAGATTTAAGAGAAAAAAAAAGCTGAAGATGGTTGGGAACCTAGAAAGTTGATTGCATTATCTTTGTACCTAAAGTATTATTTGGCAGAAATTAAACTATGTAGTTAAGGCTCCCATTAATTCTCCTGAATACCAACAAACAGAGAAGTTGAAAGTCACATATACACGCTAAATGATATCGATATAATAAAAATAATATTGGCACTGTAGTCCTATGCTGAGGCTGAAGGCTCAGTGGCGAAATCGGTTATAAAAAAACTCGTAGCGAACCAGAAAAATCAGAAAACAAGCTTCTATAGTTCTATTATAATTGTATTTCATTTAAATTACTTAGTCAAAACGATTTTAGAAAAAGCGGGTAAGTACATTCTGGGGGTGGGTGAAGTGTTCTTACTTCTGGAAGCAATGTGCAATGATAAATGTGCTGTATCGTCGGACTTTCCCTAATCTTTGTTACTGCCTTCTACACTCTACGAGGTACCACAATAAAGTAATATATATATTTTTTTAATCGCGAGATATTGCTCAACGGTATGTTATTTCTTCTCGGTGAGAATGCGACGCTAACTTACGACAAGCTTCAGCAGGTTTTTGAAAATGAGGTTTTGTCAAAAGTTCAAGTATTTCGTCGGCATAAAATGTTTCCTGAAGGCAGAAAGAACGTTGGAGACGAAGGTTGCAGTGGAAAACCATCAACCATGTGGACAGAAATGCGTGAAAGTGTTCGATCCAACTGAAGAGTATCAATGAAAATGGTTGTACAGGGTGAGTCAAAAGTCGCAGTACACCCTTTTATTTCAAAAACTCTGCAGGAATTGGGAAACCTTAATATTCCAGTAAGGTATTGGTGAGGTGGTCTATCTTTAACGGTATGTACCGAACATGGGCGCCATCTTGAAATCGGCCATCTTGAATCTAAGTCAATTTTTTTAAATGGAAAGGGGGTCGTGTGACACATCAAATAACATCAGAATTTTCTCACAAGCTCATTCCTGTAAACAGATTTGAAATATCAGTTGCGGTTCAAAAGTTACATAGCTTTTTTGTTGCAGATAACTGTAGATGGCTTTGACCAAGGAGGAGAGAAATGAAATCATTTTGATGTCTGGAGAACGAAGTTTCCGTGTCATAGCTGCAGATTTTAACAACCGGCACGCAGAAAGACCTCCAATTTCACACAACACTGTCAGGTGCTTAATTTCCAAATTCCGAGAAACTGCGGCTGTGGCTGACAAGGCACGGAGTGGCCGTCCAAAAAGTACTACTGATGAGACAACCTCAACAATGATTTTGGCGTCCTTCGTGAAGAGCCCACAACGCAGCACACAACGTTTGTCAGCAGAATGTGGAATCAGCCAGTCATCGATCATACGAATCCTTCATGCCCATCGATGGCATCCATTCAAGATTCAGTTACTCCAGCACCTAGCAGAGGATGGCCCAGACAGACGTATGCAGTTTTGCACGTGGGCCTTAGAGGAACATCAACAACATCCCTCTTTTGCACAAGGCATCTTGTTCAGTGATGAGGCAAACTTTTATGTCAGTGGTGAAGTTAACCGTCACAACCACAGGTACTGGAGTGACCACAATCCACGCTGGATGGAACCTTCCAAGGTAGTTGGTGATGTAAAGGTTATGGTGTGGGATATGGGGTACCCCTGTAATTGGACCTATTTTCATTGACGAGAACCTAAATGCTCAACGCTATCTGGAAATGCTGCAAGAAGTGGTTTTTCCCGCAGTCCTGAATGAAGATGGCAGCTTTCCCTGCTACTTTCAACAGGATGGGGCTCCACCACAATACGGAGCAGTTGTTCGTCACTGGTTAGATGGTCAATTTCCTGGTCACTGGATTGGCCGACGTGGTTCTGTGGAATGGCCACCCAGATCACCTGATCTCACACCACTTGACTTTTATCTGTGGGGCCATTTAAAGCAACTTGTGTATGCAGAGAAAATAAGAAACAAACACCATCTCCAGCAACGCATTGTAGGAGCGTGTGCCAGCATTTCTGGGGAAATCCTTCTGCGAGTGCATGGCGATTGGATCCAGCGCCTTCAAATGTGCTTTGACTGAGAGGGACAACATGTTGAACACATAAAATGACTGTCCTTTCTGGAGAACAATCCGGCTTGTAATTTTAACCGAAATATGTTGTAACTTTTGAACCACAGATACTATTTCAAATCTGTTTACAGGAATGAACTTGTGAGGAAATTCTGATGTTATTTGATGTGTCACACGACCCCCTTTCCATTTAAAAAAATTGACTTAGATTCAAGATGGCTGATTTCAAGATGGCGCCCATGTTCGGTACATACCGTAAAAGATAGACCACTTCACCAATACCTTACTGGAATATTCAGGTTTCCCAATTCCTGCAGAGTTTTTGAAATAAAAGGGTGTACTGCAACTTTTGACTCACCCTGTAGAATAACTGAACATTACTAGGGAAACTGTTCGCCATATTATAACTGAAGAATTATAACTGGGAATGAGAAAAATTTGTGAGAAATAGTGGCCAAAAATCTTAAGGAGCAACAGCGAGAAGTATGAAAAAATGTGTTACTTCTGGCTTTACGCCTCGTCGACGTCAACGTTCTCAGAGGCGGGAAAGACCTGAGGGCAAGGAACAGAAAGGAATTCTGACATGGTATTTTGAAGGAACCATCCCGGAATTCGCCTGGAGTGATTTCGGGAAATCACAGAAAACACAAATCCGAATGGCCGGACGGGGATTCGAACCAGCGTCCTCCCCAATGGGAGGCAAAATCGTTACCGCTCTCCCACAAGCTCGGTGGCAAATAATCGAAACTCAACCCATAGCTATCGAACTGTCCGAACGCCAAATTAGTGGTCAAGGGATACAATTTTTAAGCGAACGGGGAAGTCTTAGGAGGTGTAGCAAGGATCTTTTAGACGATGTTCCATAAGAGTTCCAAATATGTTGCCAGCAGTGGCAGGAACGTTGGTGTTAGTATATACAGGCAGAAGGGAACGACTTACAAATCACCTGACTGAAAACGTGTTTTGTGGTTTTTTTTTTTTTTTTTTTTTTTTTTTTAATATTGATCCCTTTACTTTATTGTGCGTTGCATCTAGGGAGTAGCGCATTTGGATGCACACACAGACACACACATGGATGCATGTACACACACACATACACATACAAACTGAAGGATCATGAAAGGACTTTTGAAGTGGTAGCTTTACGTCAATACACAGAATGGCGAAGAAAAAATTTGAGAAAGGTTCATAAAATTGTATTTAGATAAAGACAGAGCATTGTGTGAGTGAAGAGTGACAGGTGCTGAACGAGCGCAGCCTTGGAGAGGGCAGTGCTCTACACATCGCGGCCAAGGAGAGCTCCACAGTCCACGTACGTTTCGTCACAGGCTACCTTACGCAATGCTCCTTCACAAACAGGAAGACATGATGTCCATTAGTAAAACAATGATTCTTCATAGTTATTACCATTATGCATTTCACACTAAGGCCTAATAGCCATGAAAGACAGTTGAGATAAGCAATTTTGTGGGCGTAAAACTTTATTACGAATATTAAAAGGTAGTTGGTGCAGTTAGATCGAAATTCAAATTCACAACGTGGCCTATCAACTCAATTTTATTTTTGGATTAGAGCTAGTGGGGGTCATTAAAGTTGGGAAAATATTCGCAACAAGTAACCGTGGGAACCAGCCCGGCATTCGGCAGAAATGATTTGTGGAAACCATGAAAACCTAAATTTTTATTTGGGATTCGAACCCGCATCCTCCAGAATACTAAGCCCGAGCAAGAAACGCTCACCCACTAGGATCGGTATGCGGATGGGTATTATGGGGAAGGTACAGAAAGGAATTCGGCCATGTCCTTTACGAAGGAATCATACCGGAATCTATCTGCAGCTATTTCGGGAAAGCAGGGAAACCTAAATTCTAGATGATCGGACCGGTGATCGACTCGTGTCTTCCAAATGTCAGCACCGAGCGTTAACACTTCACCCATAATGCACAGTCTACGTGTTCAGATTTTTGGTTCTTTTAATCCACTCTAACAGTTCTGTCCCATAAATGGGGCTATACTGTGTTTGAACACCAATCCAGTCGTTGATCTAGGTTTCTCCATTCTTTATCGAAGTCACTGCGTAGGTACTCCTGGATGGTTCCTTGGTCAACATCATGGTCGATTTTATATAAGTTACTTCGAAAATTATCAATCCAATTCTGCTCCGACTTAAGAGATATTAGGCCAGATTACTACGGTCGTAGATTCAGTTTAGATAGACGATCCTGTAATATATATATTTTCTTCTTCCTTTAAGTGTTAGTTTCACAATAGGCCTTCCCTTATGATGAAAGATCATTCGTTTTTCTTCACTGACATTTCTGTTTGTGCTACCAACTTTTCAGAATTTTTCTGCAATGTTAGAAACATTATGGTTTTGTAGAAATTGAGTTATATTTCTCTTGTTTTACTTTTAAGTTGTTACTAAAATTTACAGGATATACTACAAAATTTTCATTGACATCTTTGATCCTCTAAAATATGCATTACGCCACAAATTCTTAAAACGAGTGATTGTTCTACCGAGTCTCAGCATACAACTATTATCCATAAAATATTATTTTAAATTTCTGTTCCGAAAAATTTGAGCTTTACAAAATTTTCCGATATAAATCATATTCGAATTATCAAATAATAGGGTGACAGTTCAACGATCAAAATATTAACGACATTGCGTAAATTCAGTGCACAATTAATCCCAATCAGTGGCGGATTCAGGATTTTGGTTTGGGAGGGGCTTGAGCGGATTTTGGTCTGGGGGGGTGGTGGCTTGAATGGATTTCGTTGGGGGGGGGGCCTTGAACAGGGTACGGTAAGGGGGCATCCATAAATTACGTGAGCTGTTTTTCCAGATTTCTGGACGCTCCCCCCCCCTTTTCTGGTGAGGCTTCTTGAGATTTGGTCCGATCCCTCCCCCCCCCCCTCTGGTGAGATCTGGTTCCTCAGACCTCCTCCCCCCTAGAAATCAAATCGCCCTCGCAACTTTTTGAGACTTTTTTTTTTAGGTCTTTCGACGAAATACTCCCTTAAAATCGACTTTCGCTTCATTTTTTTTTCGTTTTTAGCTCTACAGTCCAACAAAACTTTCCAAAACCTCACGTGAGATTTCCGTTGACCTCCCCCCTTCCTCCTTGATGAGATTTCCCGGACCCCTCCCCTCCCCCCCCTATTTCACTTCACGTAATTTATGGACGTCCCCTAAGCTAAGGAGGCTGCGGTAAGGGTAGGATTCATAGTCATGCCGCCCATAAAAGATCAGTACACCTAAACGAAAAAAAAAAGGGTCTCCAAATTCAATGTCAGGGGGTGGATTCCGTGTTCCGCTGATACAGAAGGCAACATGCTAGCAAATGAATTCGTTATCTACTTTCTCAGTTCCATGTTTGTCACATGGTTTATAAATATGACATCGTGTATCTTTATCAGTATACTGAAAGTTTTTTCTTATTATTCGTATCTTTTATTCTCACCGTTTCTTCATATTCTAGTTATTCTTCCTCGAATTTTTCTTGGACTTTCTTTTTGATCAGATACATCCTCAAAACATGCACTAATTGGCGAACTGTTTCCCAACAAGGGAGGCGGAAGTTCATGTGAAACTGAATCTGCGTCTGTCCTTCAGTTCCCGCAGTGTAGCGGTTGGTGGAACTGGAGTCTAATTGTCCTGTAGTACCCACAATGCCTTTCGCTGCACGGCTACTTCCGGTGCCAGATAATTGCCAGTTGTTCAGAAGTCAAGGCATTCCTGGAAAGACTACTTTGGCGCTAAGCGTTAGCCATCGGCGAGGTTATGCAGGCCATTCGCTTTATTGCCTCCCATCTGTGTGTTTCACAGGAGTGGGTTCGACTTGCAACTTTAAGTCGGTAGTACACCACTTTCAAGAAGCACGCGGTAACTGTATGTCGCCATGGGGTCCGACAAATACACCTTAGAAACGTACAGAATTGAAAGTAAAAACTTATATATGCTTTAAAGATCTTCATTGCTGACGAAAATTCCAGATTAGAATCGCTAAGAAAAATCGCAAGTCACTGAATCAAACGCGTAGTATTTCACTAGCATGATGAAACATTGTAAGAACATTTCAACAAAAGAAGTGGCACAAATGTTTTCGGAGTGTCAACGATTTTCTGAACAGAATCTAGATTCTCGAAGCCGAAATCACAACAGATAAATGCATCACAAGAAAATTTTTAAACACTGTTGCTTCTGTTCAGTTCTAGCTTCTGGAAAGGGTGGCTTAGTGCATACTGTTACGCCATGTGAAAGTGGCGTGTTATGAGAAACTTGATTCCTTCGTTTGGATTATGTCCTATATAACATCTCAACAAAACAGTAAACGAAGTAAAGAGACATCAACACTATTTTTTTAGCAGAGGCAGCAGTTTAAAGAAAGTGAGTGAAAGAAGATCTGGAAAATTATAGTGGCAGAGTAAAACTGAAAAGACAAACACGGGGTAGAAAGAGAAGTGAAAGCTGAATCAACCAGTGGAGTGACTTAAGGAAACACAAACAAACATAAGGTTTTTTTTTTTTATCTGCTTAACGTCTGTCTAACAGCGAGGTCTTTAGAGACGGGAAAGGAGGGGGGGCAAGGAATGGGAAGGAATTCGGCCATGGTCTTTTGAAGGAAGCATCCCGGCATTTGCCTGGAATGATTTGGGAAACCATGGAAAACCCAAATCTGGATGCCCGGACGGGGATTCGAACCGCCGTCCTCCCGAATGCGAGGCCAGCACGCTAGCCGTTACACCACCACGCTCGGTCAACTATAAGTAAAGCCAGAAATAAAATTACAATTCAATGTAAATCATTGGAAGATGAGGGAGGAGGGTGAAGAGTGTCATGGAAGTGTAGTGGAAAGATATCGGTGGACGAATTATGAGAGGTGCATGGAAGTGAAAAGATGGCCACGAGGTGACGCGCGATTTCAGGCATAATAGTGTGGGAAGATTTTCTTTCGTAGCTAAGAGGGCCAGGGATTGTAATAAATGACCAAGAAAGATTATGAATAATTTACCAAAAAAGCTGAAAGAATTTAAAGTTGGTATTTATAGAGGGCAAAAGTAGGCTGGTACAGAAAGGAGAAAAATGGGAATGTAGGGAAGTGAGCGCTTCATCGCAATTAACTCTCACATGTCTGGTTGGCACCGATTATCAATCCAGATTTCACTACGAGAAAACAAGAATTTTCTGCATTCTTGCTTTTCTGTATAACAGTATGGCGCCGTGCAGGTTCATCGTTGTGGGAGATTGAACTATGGAAACATGAACTGATATGTCAAGTGCAGCGGCAGCCTACGTGATCTCAACCAGCAGCTAACCTTCGTATTCGTAGACTGAGAGCAGCAATGTTGTAACCATTAGCTGTGGAACCAGTCCACCTGGACGGATAGATGCTGTAGGTCACACGTCTGGAATGCAAGTATGGCTCGCTACGTTTGTAATATCATTACATATTTTTTAAACTACTCTCGTAGGAACAAGCTTGGTTCTAGTTCACCCACAAACCCCTCTTGTCAAAAATATTAACCATTCTTCTCCCATAATACGTGATTACTGTAGGCCATTCCTTCTGCAGTTGTTTGTTAAAGTAATAAATATTATTTAATGAGTACGCCAATGCAACTGTTGTCGGATTTTATTATCGGACGCGTTTCACCTCTCGTCGAAGTACCTTCAGCGTACATTTTTTTTTTTCTGTAATAGATGATCAGTTTTTATCTTTTGTTCAGAACGGTTTTTGTTTATATATAATAAAACTAATCACATATGCTTGTACATATTATCGGTTTGAGTTTCGTGCAAGTTTTGTTTACGTTATCCCATGTTTAATTTTAGTGTGTGCCAACAATATTCGATGCAAGGGACTGGCAATTTCCACAAGGGAGAAAGTTCCTACATAAATTTGTCGTAAAAAAGAATATAAAAATCCAAGAATTTTGGTATATTGCCGAATACTGTGAACAAAAATAATAATAATAATAATTCAGATGATAATTTTGTAAGGAAACAATCACTGCACACACACACACACACATATTTAAATGGGAACTCATTAAAGAACCCTTCAATTGTGCACCACTAAAAGCAATACTTTCTCATTTACATTTTGTTTAGTTCGAAACCATTTCTGTAGAGTTACGTCCTCCTTTTTATCCCTGGGTGCTACTTAACTTATGTATTTACTACTTTTGTTCCCTAGATCCCTGCTGAGGAAGGACCTCTGGGGTGTGAAATATGTCGTGTTTAATGTATATCCATAAGATGAATAATTATCACAATGAAAAAATTATATGCACGTAGACAAAAAATAAAATAAAAAATAAAAGTTTTAAGTGAATTTAATAAATTCTTTTGTACGAATTATTGAATGGGATAGAATTGACTTAAACGAGAAATTTTTTATTGCCAAATTATTATCTTTCAACTAAAGCGAATGCGACTGGAAGAATATGTTGGGTTTTTTTTTGGTCACTTTATCACAGGATGATATTGATTGCAAATACTTCTGAATTTTATTTTCATCATTTATTTTGATGAACATACGTACAAAACATGGTTGTGATCTTTACCAGCATAAGCTTTTCTTCAAACAACAATAAAAAAACTGACGCTACCTAAAATAATGTTCGTGCTATTCAATGTACAAAATTAAAGCTCGGACGCCCACATTAATTCTACACGCTTTTAAAGGAATTATGTTGAACCAATAAAAACTGAGATCAAGCATGTGAGTTCCAATGATGACTATGAAAATTCATAAAAAAAAGTACGAGTAATGCTATTCCAGCGACCGTTTATATTTATATATAAACGTCTTTAATTACATCGAACCATCGCTTCCAATTGATCTGCTGCTTTAAAACTTACCTTCCAATACATTATCCAATATAATTAGGAGTGTGATATTATCAAATTTATTTTGGCGTAGTGACAAAAATGTTTTAATTGTCGCAGAGTGTAATGCAAATAGTAAAATAACAACAGATGTCACAAATAAATAAAATCATTTTTTTGATCATTTAGTACAAATAACTGATGTAATGTATTCACAAATCACATAGACAACATATACAAAAATCAAAACGGCTTCCTTTTGCCAAAGAATGATAAGATCTGCTATAGACTCATGTTTCCTATATTTAATTTTTTTTAGTTTAATTTAATTATAAGAAGCGTTTGTACCAGTGATAATCTCCCTATACACTTTAATTTAAATTAATTTAATTTAATTGCAATGGAACACACGCTCCGGTGGCAATTTCCCTACACACCCATCTTCCCCCTATCCTGCACCTCCCTACATTTGCCCTCTACAAATTTTATCTTTAAATTCTTTCAAAGTTTTCGGTAAATTATTCATCATTTCTCTCGGTAACTCATTCCAATCCCTGACACCCTTACCTAAAAAAGAGAATCTTCCCACACCCTTGTGCCTGAAATCGAGTGCCAGCTTGTGGTCATGGTCATCTTCTCCCTTCCATGCACTACTTTTCATACCTATTGCAATATCTTTCCATGCCCCATCGCCAGTATATGCCCTGTACACTCCCATGACCCTCCTCATCCTCCTCCTGTCTTGCAATGAATCCCATTCCAGCTCCTTTATCATATCCGTCACTGATTGCATTCTGCGATAATTTCCAGAAACAAATCTAGCAGCCCTTTTTTGCACCCTCTCCAGCTCCTGTATTTGATACGTAAAATGAGGGTCCCATACTACACTACCATATTCGAGCAATGGTCTGACCAAAGGTTTGTAACCCAATTCCTTGACTTCTCTCGTATATCCTCTCATCACTCTCTCCAACAAGTGCAGAACTTTGAAACCTTTTCCTACCACCTGTCCTATGTGTCCTGCCCAGTTAAGCTTGTTATCAAAAGTAATGCGAAGATATTTACATTTCAAGTCTTCAGAAAGCAATTCTTTCCCCACCTTATATTCATAATTAACCTTTTGTTTTTTATTTGTGTATCTAATAAGCTGACTCTTCTTTGCATTTATCTTCATTCCATGTTTACCAACCCAATTAGATATCCTGTCCAGTTCACCCTGCAACTGTTTACAATCCTCTATCGTTTTGATTCTTTTATACAGCATTATGTCATCTGCAAACAATCTAATTTCAGATAGTAAACAATCAACACAATTATTCATTAGAATAATGAATAGCAATGGTCCAAATACGCTACCCTGTGGCACACCCACTTTTACTTCCACTTCTTTTGATACTACATTACCTACCCTAACTTTCTGTTTTCTACCTTTTAAAAATTCTTCTACCCAGCAAATGACTTTCTCATCCACTCCAATGGTCTTTACCTTATTTACTACCATTTTATGGCTTACTCTGTCAAACGCCTTTGACAGATCTAGTGCTACACTATCAATTTGGCCTCCCTTGTCCATTTCATCTGAAATATCTTGTATATATCCCACCAACTGAAATTCGCATGAATATCCTTACTTTCCCATATCATGATCTTTTCAGAATGCCATATCACCACGTGCTTATTTTTGCTCTTTACTGTTTTGATCGTATTTATTGAAGAAAACATTCCAGAATGCAAATAACAGATCGACTATAAGAAAGAGTTGGTGCAGATTTTTTCTGTGTGCCGTCCTTGCCCTGGTTTATTGCTCCCGCTGCCGAAGCTCACGTACCGCCAATAAGTTCCAGATTGTTTACCTCGTACATCAGCGGCACGCAGCGCTCAATTGAAACATCAAACAACACCAATAAACTGCTATGGATGACTCAGAGAGAAGCGAAATAACAAACTCAGACAGACTGTTCAACGGGTTTTCACAATCAATATACACTACACCAGTGGCCCGCAGACAGAATATTAAAAAATTAAATAATATTTATTACTTCTTCAGCACATTTTCCCATCATGTTTGGGGTAGTCTGCCTTTGATGATTTTTTTTTTTCTTTTTTATATACTCAACGTTGTCCTGGTCAAATTTAGAGCTTTGATTTTACTACCGCGCCATGTATTTTATACTTACTGCCAGATTGTATTACCTAATAATGGGGGATGTACAGTGTTGTCATCTGTCTGTGAAATGTGTAACTATGTTCCGTGTGTGAGAAGTGTATTTTTTATTTGTGAAATGTGTATTTTATGATCTAATTGAATTACATATATCATAACACAAAAACTAAATTAATAAACTTGTTCACATAAAATTGATACAGTTATCGTACCGTATAAGACTGTAAGAGAGTGTAAGCCATAAACCTGTAAACCAAACTTCCAAAAAACCATGAATATTCCAACGACCAGGCAAAACTCTGATATGAGGATACGATTACATTGTTATTATAATAAAATACATTTTCAGTTGACATCAGAGGGATTCGCGTTGCTTTATTGACTGTTTTCTGAGGCCCTTATTGTAGGTGTAGGTCTTAAGGGGCAGCGCTAGGAGCCGATAATAATTGATACGGTTGCTTGATAATATAGTAAACATTAGGCCCATATATGTTAGTGGACCATAGAATTATTTTCGACATTTTATTGGTCCTTGGGTTGAGAAAGGTTGTGAAATGCTCAGTTACACAACTTGTCGAAGAGCATTAAAAATGATTTAGCCATGATCATAAAACCGTGAAAAATATAAAAGTGATTGATTTCGCAGATGAGCAATTCAAGAGGTTTATTATTTTTAGACAAGTATTATTTAGTCTCAGGGATCATACTCTTTTGTCCTTTTATTAAACTTACCGATTTTCCCCATTTTATTTAACTTTTAATGATATTCCAAATCGAAGCTGCATTATTGACCATGCGTTTTTTAGTGCTTAATATCTCATGGGCTTGCAATAAGCTTCATTAGTTACATATTCCGTTATGGTCTATTACTCAGTATCCTTGTTCCTTTATCCACTTCTTCTGCAAGTTAACTATGAAATTAATTTAACAATATATGTATACAGACTAATTTAATTTACATATAACACGAATTAAAACATCGCCTAAAATCAGAGTAATTAATATTCACATATAAATTCACGCTGGATATTACAAATAAAGATCAATATTTTGTATTTAATGAATCTCATACTGTTGTTGCTAATATTTATCATGTCAGTTAGGAAAACTACATACTCCTGTTCCATGTGTGTTGTGACATGATAATAGTAAATCAAATATAAAAAACTATATTTATGTTAATAAGAGATGATATTCCTCAAGACATTTCTCAGTTGGACTGTATTGGGAACAATAGCAATTCAATGACACAAAAGTAAGTTAAATCTTTTTTTTTTAAGCAAGGTATTAATTTAATCCTGACATAACAAATACCCCAGTTGCAATTTCCCTCCTCATCTATTTTCGAATTACTTGAATTTATTAAAAAAATATATAAGTGTTTTAGACAAATTATTCCGGGTTCTATTGCTGTCGCAACCATGCAATAAAAAAAAAAAATAACCGTCAACTGTGCTGTTTGCTTTAGTTCCATAAGCACCATGGAAATATTTGGTTTCAAATACAATCTTTGTACCACGTTCTCCCACCTGCCGTTCGTTGTATACTGGAAGGGTAAATAAAGTTTCTTCTAATACCGCAAAACTCTATCAAAGCAGCTTTCCTCAACTATAGCGCCAGATACAGTAATTGCGATTTAATTACTTAGGCGGATTTGTCGATGATAGGTCAAAAAATTTGGAATACTGACGAGTTGTCAGTAAAAAATTTAAAAACTTTTTTGCTTCGAGAATCAGCATTTCGCCTCTCTGTATACAATGACAACGCAGAATTGTTATGCACGGAGAGCTTTATGGTTTTATAAGCGAAGCAGATGGTAAAACAGACTCTCCTCCAACTGATTAAACACGCCGGCCCTAGCAGGCGCGGTTAGATTCCTCTCCCCTCCCCTCTGTAATCTGAACTTTGTTTCATATACTCTCCCTGTAGTGGCGCAGTCAGCAAGGCAGGTCAAGGGCTGTAGGCGGGGTAACGGTAACATGCGTACCAGGGACCTTGGTGGCTTCACAACAGAAGAGGGGAAACTTTTTGTACCGCCTGCAGGAGCGTGGCCTTCCCGCTCCATTCATACAGCCCCTCACTGTACGGCTTCGTGAAAATGCCACTAGCGGGCTTTAATCTACAGCATTTACACGCTGTAATGAATGCTACCGAGATCCTTGACGAGTTTGATGAATGACAGCAGAAGAACCGGGAGAGGACTGTAAGCAAGAGACGGAAAGGTGCTCACTCTTGCCATGCCCTTTTAAATGAACCATCTCCACTATGTCCTTAAGGGAAACCGAGAAGCGTCTAAAGAAAATCATAACACAAATTTAAGATACGTATTATAATAATATATAAGGGAAGATAAGAACGCAATGGAAACATTTATATTTACCCGACATAATAATTTAGTATAACCTAGCCATTAATACTTCAATTAATTTAATGCCGATGCAGAACATACTGCGGTGGCAGGTTTCCTACACACCTATTTTACACCCTATCGGCAGCACTATCATAACCATGGCGCCACAATTTGGTGATGGATTCTTATGTAACTCTACGAGAAAAATCGAAAGTGAAGAGTAAATTTTTTTAACGATCTCGCTTCGTTATCGAAATTTCGACTGTTAAAAATTAATTATAGGTATGGCTCCTTGTCACAAGAGGCGAGAAAAGACTGGGGGGGGGGAGAAGGTTAGTAACGGGAAGGAATTCGGCTATGATGGTCTTTTGAAGGAACTATCCCGGCATTCGTCTGGAGTGGTTTGGGAAAATAACGGAAGACCCAAATCTAGATGGCCGGACGGAGATTCGAACCCACGTCCTCCCAAATGCGAGGTCAGAACGATAACCGTTTACCTGGCACGCACGTCCTTGTTGCTTTTGGAGTCTTTCTTCTTCTGGTAAAGGTCACATTTTAAGGGGATTATTCTATGATAACCGTAGCGCCGCAATTTGATTTTGGATTCTTATGTAACTCGACAAGACAAATTAAAGGTAAAGAATAAAAAAAATTGATATCTCGCCAAATTTGATGATGAATACTTTATTTAACTCGACGAGACAAATCTAAAATAAAGATTTTTTTTGATATCTCGCTTAATTCTCGAGATATTGTATCTCAAAAGTGAGAAGGTTAGGATGAGATCTGGCCTGGACCAGAAAAAAACCACCATATCTACAAGGCGGAAACGCACTATAGATGTAAGAACGAAGACTTTCAAGGCGTACGACTGTAATTAAGTCTTCACGCACGGGTGTAGCGCGGGATTGTGTTCTGACAACACAAACCGGCGGTACTTCAATGCACTATAGATGTTTTATTTTCTTCCTAGCGGTTGATGTTAGGTTGAAATACGGCCTGGACCAGAAGAAACGTCACCAAAAGCACAAGGAGTTATACCTATAACTGATTTTTGACACGGTATATCACGATATTATTAAGAACAATACTGGAGGGAATGGTAGAAGGAAAGAGATATCGAGGAAGACCACGTTTAAAATACATCCAGCAGATAATGGAAGATGTTGGCTGCAGGAGATATGTAGATATGAAGTGGAGGGCAGAGAATAGAGCTGAATGGAATCCCAGGATTGACTACTGCAGAAGAAGAAGATATCACGAAAACTAACCTAGATATAAAAAACAACATTCTTTATTTTCGATTTGTTTCGTAGAGTTCTGCCCATTTTAACCTAACCACAACAGGTAGTAAGAAAACAAACCCATTTGGATGTCTGGCCTGTATTTCCTTGAGGCTTGATAAATCTATTAGGTCCATGCCACAACTCAACCTAATCACCTCAATTTTATCTCGAGAAATAAGCGAGATAATGAAAAATTTTATTCTTCGCTTTTGATTTTTCTCGTCCAGTTCACAAGAATCCATCAACAAATTGCGTAGAATCTTTACCCGACATAATAATTTAGTATAACGTAGCCGTTAATAACTGTTCAATTAATTTAATTACGATGGAGAGCAAACGGCGACACGGTGACGGCAACTTGTCCATATACTTATTTTACCTTTCTTATGTTGTTGTTTTTTGTGTGTTATTTCTACACTCATTTACTTTTGCCATTAACGAATTTTGATCTTAAATTCTTTCAGCGTTTATTCAGAACTTACCTTAATAATTTATTTCATACTCTTACCTAAAAATAATAATAGCCTAATAACAATAAATAAATAAAATAAAATGATAAATAATTCCCACTCTCTTACGTATGAAATTGAGACCAATTCTCCCCTCACATGCATGACTGCAGTGTCCCGTAATGGCACAAAGTTTCATTCTGTAGAAAGATTTTTATTGCTTACTGCAATTCCACGTTCAGCGATATTAACTGACGATCAAGTTTCCCTTGAGGTAAGGTCCACAAGTAAACATTTATGCTTCCACTACCAAATAATTTATGTTTTGTACTATTACATTCTGTCTTCAGTAGCATTCGTAGCACAAATCAATATCGTGCCGTTAATCGTTTCGATTTCATCGTTGATGAAACTACGAGATTCTGGATTTGTGTGCCATATTTGAGTTCAGCCGTTACGTAAAGCTATGAAACACTAATGATGCTGCATCAATATATCGACTGTTTACTTCGGAATGACACTACGTTTGCGGTAATACATAACTAAGTCATAACTCAGAAGGCAACAGAGACCACCAGTCCACTTTTTCAATTTGGGTCTAATTCCTAGCTTGTTTTAGAAATCAAGAACATGGTATCTACATAACTCATTTTGATGGACTTATCTTTGTTGTACTACATTTCCAGACTTCGCGGACATTAACCATTTTTGTAAAATCCTAAATTTGATGCCAACATTATAAGTATTACGAAATTTCGTACAACATAGTTTTAGCCAGTTTCACAAATCACACATTTGTTTTTAACAACTGCACAAATGAGTTTTCATAACAAACTATATAATAAGCGGATAAAATAGAAAGTATTCTCATAAAGCTCCCAAATCGCATCAAGCAAAGTTTAATCGTAGCCTCCCATCAGTTTTTGACCTTAAAAAAGACACGGAGAACAGAAAAATCTTACCAAATATTGAAACATACAAATCTGATATGCTGTATACAAAATTTGCACCACTGCAATACTTACAACCAGAAAATTTTCAACAATGTTGCCACAACAAAATCGTTCGGTTTAAGCCTCCCGCAGTCAAATAATTGACTGATTACTTTACAATATTGAAACAAAACCATTTCTTTACTCATAGATAATAACAATCGTACAACAAAGATAACATTTATAACAAAAGGAAAACTGCATTTTTTTCTTTTAAAACATGTCGTTAATTAATAAATAACTTATTGAATAATTTACTAAGAACGCTGAGATAAATTAAAGTTGAAATTTGAACAGGCCAAAAGTAGGCAAGTTCAGGAAACTGGAAAAATGTGTGTGTAGGGAAATTCCCACTGGTGCCTGCGCCCCATCGCAATTAAATTAAATGATCTTACGACATGGACGACAACAATGCGCTAACCAGGACAAATTTTTATATTTCTCCATTTTTCTCGTAGTGATATACTAGCATTTCTATGAAAGAAAATGCAGCGAATAAAACAATTCGGTATGTGATTTATTTCGACAGTTCGTAACGAAGCTTAAAATAAGTACGCAAAACAAGAGACGTATAAATTAACCCAGCGAAACCTAGAATTCCTTTCTACTCAGTGCTTAACTGACGTTTCAGAGAAGATTTACAAAAGTAAAGAAAGCCGAGTTTGATTGACTGTGGCATCACTGAGTTCTTCCGGGTAATCCACGTCCATCGGAGGCAGTTCCGTTGCCATAAATCCATCTCCCGCAACGCTAGGTCCTGCACAGTTCGAGGTCTCCCTGGTTTTCTTTCACTAGCTTTTTTTTCTTCTTATTGGTAGAACAATACCCCTCCACATTTCCAGGAGGGTTTCCTAAAATCTTCCCAGGACCGGAATAAGACAGCGCGGGCCCGTAGCAAATGTGAAGAAGAGGCCCTTGTTTTTCGCCGTACGGGGGAATTGTAAAACTTTTTATTAAAAAAAAAAAAAAAAAAAAAAAAAAAACAAAGGTCACCCACCCAGACTGACGGGGAGGCTCTAGTTACTCCTACGCATGCGGCCCACCTAGGAGGCGCGAGGCCCCCCCAGAAGGCACGAGGCCCCCCAGAAGGCGCGAAGCCCGTAGCATTTGCTAACTCCTGCTACGTGGTTAATCCGGTACTGATTCTTCCTGCTCTCCGCCGGTTCCGATCCTCTTTTTTACTACGTACTTTGACATTTTCACTTCCAAAGTGTCACAACTTTCAGAAATTCTAATTTTATCGACATTGGATTGGCCTTTAATTATCCACCGTCGTGCATTTCTTGCATAAAGATATTAGTTAGTTCAACTCGCTCAGGACAAACGAGCGGGGTTCGGTTTCTAAGGCCACTCGGCGTGGACTGGATCGCTGTTTCGTTACCCGACCAATCGCGTTCCTTCCCCGCGTCGTGCGAGAGGCGGGAGAGATGCCGGCTGATCCTTCCAAGCTACGCCTTCGGCTTCGATCCGCTTTTCACCCAGTTGTCCTCCGCTCAGTACTCTTTGACTACCAACCGCTTCGGATTGGACAGTTTTGATGTCACTCGTAATTCTGAGATGCCATTAAATACCAATACTCAAGTCTAAACAGTAATCCAATACGCCGATACCACCCGACCAGACTGTAGGACTCATCCAGTGTCGTGGAACCTAGCACGAATGCAACATCAAAACAAAACACTAAACGGAGTAAACAGTGGTTGAAGAGGCCTTGATGCTCACTTCCGGTCTAACGGGGCCGTGGCCCCGGACCAGCACGTAAACACTGCAAGGTCTCCCAGCTCTGCTGATCTGTCAACAGAACACAAGCAGTTGTTTTTTTGTTCCTTACGCGCCTTGGACCACCCAGTCGGCACTTGCTAAGCTGTATAAATGCCAACAAACGAAAACAATTTGAGGGGTAAGCGCTTAATGTTCGGGCCTCGCATTAGGAAGCAAGCGGTTTCGAACCTCTACCGGCCATCTAGATCTTTGTTTTTGAAAACATTCCGGGCGAATGCTGGGGGTTGTTCGTTCAAAATACAGAGTAGAATTTCTTCGCGATGCTTGCCCCGAATCCTTCGCCTGCTCTAACGGCCTCGATGTTCAGAATCTGTAAAACCCTAAAAATGCAGGACTCTAGTCTCCCTTCATATCAACGGCAAAAACCATGCACCTTGACTGCATTATACAGGTGGCCGTTGCATATAGTGTGAGTTACTGAAAGACTTTCCTGTTCTTGTTTCTTTCTTTGATAAGCAGCCGCAAAACTCAGTCCTTACAAGCACCCAGAAGGAGCGGGTTTCGAATCCTGAACGATGCTCTGGCTTTTCTTTCAAGCTAAACGTTGTGAACGGCCCTATCTGTACTACTCAGCCTGTTGTCCAATGCGTACTGTCGGTACGGATAAAATCTTCCAGTGCGTAGCTTCGGCCAGGGTACCTCCGCATCTGCTACCATGTCTAGGAATACCACATCAGTGGTGGGATACAAAATCATTCCCTGAGTCAAGTCCAATCGTAGCACGTGCTAAGACGTTTCATTTAATGTACAGTCTTTGACATTACTTTTGGCCGCTGCTGAAATATTCTATCACTCTTATTTTGCACAATCTGGCATCAATGTCATCCCAGGCAACAGGAACGCAATACTGGCTCCGCCTCCTCGCAATTTCATTGGTGGATATTTTATTCAGAGCCATCTATACTGCAGATTTTTCATTTCCTTAAGTCAATGCAGGAAACAATTGGCTAACAGGTAGGAATTAAGCTCCTCCCACTGACGATTCTTATTGGCAGAACAGTTCATCAACCTTCCATTATATTTCTATAATACTTTACCAAAATTCAGATCTTGAAACGTATCCCACAAGTTGTAATTAAGGGGGTTGCATTAAAGTGAGGCAGGAAACAGGCTCAATGCTATATATTACTACGGTTGATTACCATAAAACTATAACGATAAGATTGTTATACTCATTTTGATAATTCCTTCGGATAATATTTCACTCATATATCTGGTCAGTCCACAAACCAAGGGATAATCATGTTCCATTAGGTAGAATTTTTAGTACTACGAAAAAACAGAAACAAGAAATTATTTCGGAACTGTCTCTCTCCAAGATGGATTGAATGAAACAGTCTTACTTCGCTGCGTTGTATACACCTATACGAGGAAAGTAGCACCGAGCGTCCAGTGGTCCTATGGTTAGCGTTCCGGGCTGCTGAGCGAGCGGTTCCGAGTTCAAATCCAAGTAGTTCTTATTTTTTTTTTTTTTTAATTTTGAAATTTATCATTACTTGTATTTTCTTTTTAAGCGTATCAAAACTGCACATTGCTTATGAGTATAAGGTATCCATGATTCTTTCCTAACTGCGTCAGGAAATACGAAAAAGATCTGCGAAACTACCCAATGTTTCGTAACTAATAGCCAACGTAAGCATGAAAGATTTGCGGCGGCAGAACTGACGAAAATCTACACAGGTTTCAAGCCGCGCCGAAATCATATCATCTGTCCCTTTTCAAAAGACACACATGTGTCCAAAATAATTATTTCACAGTAGAACGATCATCGCGTTTCAGAAAGAAATTTTTTACAAGAGGAATTTTTGCTCTCTTTGTAGGTGGACGATAATGATTATGCACTATATAAATAAATGAGAGTTAATCGCGTAGAACTAAATAATAGCACCGCAACAAATTAAATGACCATTGTCACTAAAAAATTTACATCCAGATTATTATCGTAGGACAAAAATAAATTCTTTTATAACTGGTATAAGTAATTAAAGTTAATTTAGATTTGGGCTTAAAGACAGGGAGTTCTTAAAGTACCGTTTTTCCCGTTTTCTACAATGCTGTTAGTTGTTTTTGACACTATTACTTCATGATCTTTACAGCATTGGGATTTATTAAATACTGGGGATAAATGCGCATTATTTAACAAGGCGTGAAATTACCTGCGTTATTCTTTGTTTGGAATAACATAAATAAATTCAAGCATTTGGCGAATGAGGATGTCGCCGTTCGCGTGATTGTTCTTTAGTCTCCTGTATAAAGTGGAACGCTCAAGTTTTGTCACCCGTCAGCCGTCATAATCGACTCCATAATCGCCTAGGTCTCAAGGATTCAAACAAACACAGTCTACCGGTAAAGTAAGGTTGATAATGACTAAAGACCGGAAGACCGAGCGTGGCGTGTGAGCGGTAACGCTCTGGCTCCAGGCAAATGCTGGGATGATTCTTATAGAAGGCCATGGCCGTTCCCTTCTTTAATAAATTCAACATCGATGAAACGTAAAGCAATAAACAAAAAAAATAAGGATAGGGAGGAGGTATTGTTAATAGATTACAAGCCAGCTGCGACCTCCTCAATAAATTTAGCCAGATCTATTTTTCTATGATTTTACGCCTCGTCGACATAGAGGTGATTATTGGCTGGATAGGAGTAGTGGCAAGGATTTCGGCCATGCCCTTGTAAAGAACCCATTCCGGTATTCATATGGAGTGATTTGGGGAAACCTTGGAAACCACAAATCTGTATCGCCGAACTTGGATTCGAACCTATGTCCTCCCGAATAAGAGATCAGAACGTAAACGATTTTCAGACGACGCCTAGTCATTCACAAGCCGTCACAGCACCGACAAACGCGTGTTCCGAAATGGTAAAGATGTAGAAAAATAGATATTTGTTCAACCTCTAAAACGGTAAATAAATAAAATAAAATAATTTGATTCTTTATCTATGAATGCTTGGGAGACGTTACTTTTTGTATTGCCCTCATGCAATTAACATGGATTCCCACCGTTTATTCAATTACTAGCTGTATGTTGGATAATTGTGAAACCAACAAAAACTTTTGCCAAATGTTCTGCTCGTGTTGAATTATTACGTGTAGATATTATTTACGCGTTATAAAGGTATTCTTCCTTGCCGAAGGAAGTAGGAAACTTAAGACTACTTCCTGGTAAGCGTTGTCATATTTACTTTCTGCGATGTTGCCACGATGTTCTGCGTAGTAGTAGAGCTGTAGCAATTTCCCTATACAAGAAATAGTGTCTCATAGCTGGACACACACATCGGCGAAATGAAAAATTATTTATGTTCCAGTCTCATCTAGAATATTTTCATTTAACTGATTACTTCTCTTGTAACAGTTCGATTCTTTATACAGATTACTATTCAATCACGGAATGTTGTATCTATATGTATATATTTTCTTTGGTCATATAATTGATGAAGCACCAGCTTCTGTAAGTTTAGGTGTCTGAGTGGTAACGCGCTGGGCTGTCAACGTGCTGGTTCTCGGTTCAAGCCCAGGTGCTGTAATTTTTTTTTTTTTTCATTCTTTATCTCCTTTTCACTTGTTGCAAAATACATATCATTTAAGTAAGTTTATATATGTTTCGTGGTCAATTGGAACAGTTGAAAAGAATCATAAAATTAATGTTTTGGCTGAAATGAGAAAGTGTCAACGCATCTTGCGCCAATAGGAACTGTAAGCCAGTTTTCCGATAAATTTAATTTAACCATTACGATTTGTGCCACTCAACTTTACCAATTTTTTTCTAGTTCTGATGGCAAAGGCGGGAGATTGATGATTGGGGTAATGATGGCTGTTTAAAAATAACAAGGACCTAAATCAAACTAATGTGCGGTTTTTGTAGCTAATGTTCCTGTTGGACACAGTGGTATTAGCAAGCAAATCAGAATTGAAAAAATGTGAGTAGTTATTATTACGAAAACAAAAAATCATCATTGACGAATAACATGCTAATGCGAGGTTCCGTATTTAAAAAAATGATGCTCCTACTAGTGATCAGTAATGATATAATTAATGTATATCCTCAATATAATGACATGATAACCTTATTTCCGAAATCTGAAATTGCAAGAAAAAAACAGGAAATTTGAGGAAGGAGGAAAGATAATGCCAGGCTGGTTATAAGTTGATATTACCTTAACTTCTGTCTCTGGTAATCCAGTGAGGACGGTACTGTAAGTGGCTCAGATTCGCGGAGCCATGCTGATCCCGGAATCTAGTGCGTTGTCTCGCGGTTCCACGGTTCGTGTCAGGCCGCGGGCAAAAGTGGTTTCATGAGCGTTATGGTTTTCTGGTGTTGCTTGTACACGGGACAGTGAAAACATATTATACACTTAATGAGAGGCAAAAGCTACATATGTCTGCATTTTCGTTGTTATTCTTTAGTAACGTAATTATTAATGCAATGGCTCGGAAAAAATTAGTTTTTAAGTAATGTAAAAAAAAAAAAAACCGGCCTCTGTCTTTGAGAAGGGGAAATTTCACATTTCGGATTTTTTTAATTTAAAACGAAATTTTGATGACTGGATCGTGAATGTGAATTGAGTACTGTCTAACTAGAAAAAAATTGGTAAAGTTGAGTGGCACAAATCGTAATGGTTAAATTAAATTTATCGGAAAACTGGCTTACAGTTCCTATTGGCGCAAGATGCGTTGACACTTTCTCATTTCAGCCAAAACATTAATTTTATGATTCTTTTCAACTGTTCCAATTGACCACGAAACATATATAAACTTACTTAAATGATATGTATTTTGCAACAAGTGAAAAGGAGATAAAGAATGAAAAAAAAATAAAAAAAATTACAGCACCTGGGCTTGAACCGAGAACCAGCACGTTGACAGCCCAGCGCGTTACCACTCAGACACCTAAACTTACAGAAGCAGGTGCTTCATCAATTATATGACCAAAGAAAATATATACATATAGATACAACATTCCGTGATTGAATAGTAATCTGTATAAAGAATCGAACTGTTACAAGAGAAGTAATCAGTTAAATGAAAATATTCTAGATGAGACTGGAACATAAATAATTTTTCATTTCGCCGATGTGTGTGTCCAGCTATGAGACACTATTTCTTGTATAGGGAAATTGCTACAGCTCTACTACTACGCAGAACATCGTGGCAACATCGCAGAAAGTAAATATGACAACGCTTACCAGGAAGTAGTCTTAAGTTTCCTACTTCCTTCGGCAAGGAAGAATACCTTTATAACGCGTAAATAATATCTACACGTAATAATTCAACACGAGCAGAACATTTGGCAAAAGTTTTTGTTGGTTTCACAATTATCCAACATACAGCTAGTAATTGAATAAACGGTGGGAATCCATGTTAATTGCATGAGGGCAATACAAAAAGTAACGTCTCCCAAGCATTCATAGATAAAGAATCAAATTATTTTATTTTATTTATTTACCGTTTTAAAGGTTGAACAAATATCTATTTTTCTACATCTTTACCATTTCGGAACACGCGTTTGTCGGTGCTGTGACGGCTTGTGAATGACTAGGCGTCGTCTGAAAATCGTTTACGTTCTGATCTCTTATTCGGGAGGACATAGGTTCGAATCCAAGTTCGGCGATACAGATTTGTGGTTTCCAAGGTTTCCCCAAATCACTCCATATGAATACCGGAATGGGTTCTTTACAAGGGCATGGCCGAAATCCTTGCCACTACTCCTATCCAGCCAATAATCACCTCTATGTCGACGAGGCGTAAAATCATAGAAAAATAGATCTGGCTAAATTTATTGAGGAGGTCGCAGCTGGCTTGTAATCTATTAACAATACCTCCTCCCTATCCTTATTTTTTTTGTTTATTGCTTTACGTTTCATCGATGTTGAATTTATTAAAGAAGGGAACGGCCATGGCCTTCTATAAGAATCATCCCAGCATTTGCCTGGAGCCAGAGCGTTACCGCTCACACGCCACGCTCGGTCTTCCGGTCTTTAGTCATTATCAACCTTACTTTACCGGTAGACTGTGTTTGTTTGAATCCTTGAGACCTAGGCGATTATGGAGTCGATTATGACGGCTGACGGGTGACAAAACTTGAGCGTTCCACTTTATACAGGAGACTAAAGAACAATCACGCGAACGGCGACATCCTCATTCGCCAAATGCTTGAATTTATTTATGTTATTCCAAACAAAGAATAACGCAGGTAATTTCACGCCTTGTTAAATAATGCGCATTTATCCCCAGTATTTAATAAATCCCAATGCTGTAAAGATCATGAAGTAATAGTGTCAAAAACAACTAACAGCATTGTAGAAAACGGGAAAAACGGTACTTTAAGAACTCCCTGTCTTTAAGCCCAAATCTAAATTAACTTTAATTACTTATACCAGTTATAAAAGAATTTATTTTTGTCCTACGATAATAATCTGGATGTAAATTTTTTAGTGACAATGGTCATTTAATTTGTTGCGGTGCTATTATTTAGTTCTACGCGATTAACTCTCATTTATTTATATAGTGCATAATCATTATCGTCCACCTACAAAGAGAGCAAAAATTCCTCTTGTAAAAAATTTCTTTCTGAAACGCGATGATCGTTCTACTGTGAAATAATTATTTTGGACACATGTGTGTCTTTTGAAAAGGGACAGATGATATGATTTCGGCGCGGCTTGAAACCTGTGTAGATTTTCGTCAGTTCTGCCGCCGCAAATCTTTCATGCTTACGTTGGCTATTAGTTACGAAACATTGGGTAGTTTCACAGATCTTTTTCGTATTTCCTGACGCAGTTAGGAAAGAATCATGGATACCTTATACTCATAAGCAATGTGCAGTTTTGATACGCTTAAAAAGAAAATACAAGTAATGATAAATTTCAAAATTAAAAAAAAAAAAAAATAAGAACTACTTGGATTTGAACTCGGAACCGCTCGCTCAGCAGCCCGGAACGCTAACCATAGGACCACTGGACGCTCGGTGCTACTTTCCTCGTATAGGTGTATACAACGCAGCGAAGTAAGACTGTTTCATTCAATCCATCTTGGAGAGAGACAGTTCCGAAATAATTTCTTGTTTCTGTTTTTTAGTAGTACTAAAAATTCTACCTAATGGAACATGATTATCCCTTGGTTTGTGGACTGACCAGATATATGAGTGAAATATTATCCGAAGGAATTATCAAAATGAGTATAACAATCTTATCGTTATAGTTTTATGGTAATCAACCGTAGTAATATATAGCATTGAGCCTGTTTCCTGCCTCACTTTAATGCAACCCTCTTAATTACAACTTGTGGGATACGTTTCAAGATCTGAATTTTGGTAAAGTATTATAGAAATATAATGGAAGGTTGATGAACTGTTCTGCCAATAAGAATCGTCAGTGGGAGGAGCTTAATTCCTACCTGTTAGCCAATTGTTTCCTGCATTGACTTAAGGAAATGAAAAATCTGCAGTATAGATGGCTCCGAATAAAATATCCACCAATGAAATTGCGAGGAGGCGGAGCCAGTATTGCGTTCCTGTTGCCTGGGATGACATTGATGCCAGATTGTGCAAAATAAGAGTGATAGAATATTTCAGCAGCGGCCAAAAGTAATGTCAAAGACTGTACAACGTTAATCTCGCGACACAAATGAAAGTAACCAGCAGCAAAATCACAGAATAGCACCACCTATCAGGTTTAAGAAAAAATTTAATCAGCTATTTTTACTGAAATTAGGTAGGTTACATTATGTTGATCACAGATTGAACTCCCAACTAAGGGAATCGGACGCATGCTCTTCAAGTTGTCAAATGTCAGATCATTATCAACAGAGATTACTGTATTAGTTCTTATATGTAAAAAAATTTGGATTACTGGAGATTCCGCCAGCAATCAGCGTCATAATACTGCAGTTGTCAAGCGCAAGACTCCCCTAGAAATACTTTCGGAAATACAGTTAACGACTTCTTGCTGGTCCAGGCAGTATTACAACGATTACCGCTTGAAAATAATAAGTCTTGCGATTGACTACTGCAGTATTATGCTAGTATTACTAAGTGTTGTTGTAGCGGAATCGCGATCTCCAGTAGACCCAAAAAATTAGCATTAGCAGGACTGATAAGAAATCCCAAAAATTTGGTATAATTTGAATGCCCACAAGATTCCATGTTAACATCGCAGAGCCAATTTCTAGCTTGAAAATTAATTGTGTGATACATAACAAACAGAAAAATTATATCTGTATTTTTGTTACTTTTTCAAGTTTCATATTTGTCAACAGGTCAAGTAGAACGCAACCTTTTTATATTATTTCATGTATCGCTTAAAATTACATTACGTTATGGAGTGAACATTGTGATGGTGGCTAGTCCCTGAGGGGCTGGGGTCACGAGAGTATGGCGGGCGGGGTACACGCGACGTGTAACCTTGGTCTAGCCAGCGAGCGAGCATTACGTAACCGCCATTACGATCTGTGCTGTATAGGAAGTGCATGTCCGATCTGTCTGCGGCAACCTCCGCCGGCGTGCCGCGGCGCCACTAGTCAAGCTCTCTGAATAGGTGCTCGCTAGATGGCAGGCGTCTAACAAGAAATAAACAATTGCCTCCTGTTGCTCTCACTAAACCATATCAAAAACACGTTTGCACAAAGAGTTAATCAACGTTTATAATTATTACTACAACTTCGTAAAATAAGAATATGGAAGTCTGTACGACAGTCTCCAAAAATCAAAAAATGGTATTAGCCTCTTAAAATTTTTATAAACTGCTTCGATATGATGTAGGGCCTATTCCTCAACACATTATACAGGAATATCGCCAAAAATTACATATGAGACATCTGCCCAACTGTGAAATCCTGCCATAACTGTAAAATAATAAAAAAATAGTCATATCATATCAATCTAAACTTTTTTTTTCTACCGTTTATGGTTAGACTAAAATGTGGCCCAGACCAAAAGAAGTATTTTGTCAAAGTCATACGTAAATTTCCTTCTGCGCGATCATCTCGAAAAACTCTATTTGCATACAACGAGAACAATCGATTTCTTCTATCGATTCAACAGAGATGTATGGCGCGAATGTAATGCTGAATAGCTTGTTATTCGTAAATGACACGTGACTTTTTACAACGGAGAAGAGCTGAAAGCCCAAAAAACGCGTTAAAACGAAGGAATCAACCAACATTTCAAGAGAATTGTATTAATTTTTCAATCCTGGAATCATCCGATAGCAGCGCGACTATCACTTTAGGTTAGTATCTTAATTGCCAAGATTGTCGTATGACACATTTTTCAAATAAAGTGGTGAAAAACCCCTTTGACATATTTCTTAAGGTTTAATGTCAGACATATCTGATATTTATTACAACTCTATTATGCATATAAACTGGTGTAATGTCCTACATTTCAGACGATTACCATCTGCCCGATTTCGCCATTATCCCCCTGTGAAGGCTTTGTGGCTAGATGCCTTGCAGTAGGCAAAATAAATTGGAGTAACTGAACACGTTCTGTGTACGTTCGCTCATTTCTGTTCCATGAACACTGTAACTGGAATGAATAAAGGTGAGAATTCACTAAATTTGGTGATCTAGCTGTTCATTTGAGTTTCGTTCACTATTCCGTTTTAATATCGGTGGTTCGATTTATAACTTTATTTTGGAATTTTCTGCGCTCTATCTATCAGTTTATATTTCTGCTACAAATAATAAGATTCCATAAAATTCGTTCATGGTACGTGAATGGTAGGCCTATATGAGCAGAATAGAGTAACAAACCAAAAATTCTTTATGATTTGTTACATTTCTTTACTTAGATGTGATTTCTGAGCAATGTAACACGTACAGAAATGATGATTTAAAAGAAATTTCAAATTCAGTACTAACATGCCAGATCTAAGTAAGGTAGCTCCTACAGTTGTTATTGATTTTCTGCATTAATTCTGATATCAATTTATGGGAGCATGTTTATTGAATTAAATTATGTGCAGCATCGAGGTCCTCTTCTTCTCCTGTCGATGACAGCATCAAATGTGTGGTAGTTTTTCTGCCAATGCGATGGCTTTGTCAGTAGCTGATTGGAGATCAAATTGAGATACATTTATTCCAATTTGTGGACAAGACAGCAAATGTACCATGGTTTTTCTCTCCCGCACGAACATGTGGTATCTGGCTGTTCTCCCAGGTATCCCCATGTGGCAAGAGTATCTTTGGAACGGCCAACTCCAACTCGAAGCCTATTTAGCGACTTCCATATGGGTCATGGTTGTTCAGACCCAGGTGGTAGACCCTCTTTAGGCTTGATCCACTCGAACCCTTGTTGTAATCTCTTCTCCTAAGTCAATATTCTATCGCGGTATGGATAGTAGATATAAGGCAAAGGAGAAAATGTAGATTACACAGTATGTCAGAAATTATCACGCTTGTACAATTGATTGATAACATTCTGCACTTTTATCGTTTTGTTGACTTGTCAGATTTATTTTTTAATCGCTGTTAGGGAATCGAAGCAGAGAAGATCTTTATATTTTAAACAATTACTTCGCGAGTTCAAAGCCCGAAAAAGCGCACAATTTTTCGGATTGCTAAAAATTATTACGCGGCTATCCTCGGGTGTTTAAGCACCATGATGGCGTTAATCTTATCATCTCCATCGTAGTGTTGAGGCTGTTTATAGAAATGAGGATCTATGTATCCTATTGGTCACCAGTATGGTCTTATTAACATTTTTAAAGAAGTAGCTACTGAGTGAACTAAGATGTAGAAAATAATATGGTTCCTATATTACTGTATAATGTGTGAGGAAAGGAAATAAACATAATTATTGTAATATGGATATTTAAAGAAAAGTTAAAGGCCAAATGAGGAACAAACAGCAAGAAACAAACAAATGGAATTAATAGCTCAGTAATTTGGTATTAATAAAAATACGAAGAGAGTATGATCCACGAAAATAGGAGACGGAAAAAATTGTGCAAGACGAATGCATGTTTGTTTTTGGAGCGAGCTGGTAATTTATCACGCCGCGGTGGGGGTAGCTGTGTCACTCTGTGCCAGGCATGTCGAGTTATCGATCTAACTCCTCAGCAGCAGGTACTCAACTAAGCTACACAGATCCATAACGCTCCCATCAGGGGTGACTTAGGAACACAAGTTTCGGCTAAAATACATTCGAGAAAAAATGGTTTAACTTGGTGTTTACAATATAAACGAAAGGATAGATGAATACAGAGAAACACGGAGGCTGTATACTGAAAAAATGGATGAAGAAAGGATTCCACTTCTGCCAATGCAGCACAAACCAGAGGGACGCAACGACGTTGGTAGACCTAGGAAGACATGGTGTAAAAGTACCAAGTGAAGACGGAACAAGAATTAATGCCTAATCCATGAAGTGAAGAAGAAGAATAGTTTTCAAAAAGAGAAGGGATCGTTGAAAACTTTTAGGACTTCGATTCAACTAAAGTTCGTATGAACCACTCTGCCCTATACATCGAAATCAGGTAAAATGGAATAAGAAAAACAAATACTTGAATATCTTCGAAAAGTAAAAATTAAGGCGAACCAAAAAGTAAACACGAAATATTAACGAATGAAATCTTGTTGAAGAAAATGTAGGTTTTCAAGAGAATGACAAGAAAAAGATAATATCTGTTGATTTTTAGTTCTTTGTTCAAGACGTCCATATGACATTTCTGTGTTATTCACTGTACATGAAAAGGACTACAATCAAACAAAAACAAGACCGAAAAATAAAGTATTATAATTTAAACAAGGAGATTGTACGTATAATCAGAGAAGTGTGAACTGACTTTCTTTAAATGGAAAATGAAACAAGGCAATACATCAACAATAAGTAATCACGCGCATTTAAGTTATAATAACATTGCACAGCAAAATAATAACAGTTTTATGTGACTTTTTCGTAATTTACACATGTGGAGTTTATATGGCTAACCGTCGTAATTGTTTTCATTAATCATTGTCGCAAACAAAAAAATCGCCCTCCAAGATTTATTTACAGAAGTTTTTTGCTTTGGAGTATGTTGTCATATACAAAGCTTGTAAGCAGGTAAGTTATTTAGACAGGCCAGAAAAAATTTCAGGCCTCTGATATTTATTTCACAAGAACTTTTATGAAATAGTATTAAAAAAAAAATCACGGCGCAATCAGAGCGACCGAATTAAATCTCTGTTTTACGCATTTAATCTGAACAAGGAATTAAGATTAACACACATTCACTTTACCCAAGATTACGCTGAAGAAAATATCGCAGCATAGTTATCAAACAAAAACACAGATTCAGTTCAACTCAGCGGTTTGCCCACCAATATTAAATCACATAGAGAACCTCAAAGCTGAAGAAGGAAATTTGTGAAAACTGATTAATACTGCGATTATGAAAGCAATGTGGCACAATTATGACGATTAGAATGAGGTATGAAACATATGACAGACCTAATACTACACGCCATCTGTACGGTAACGCGTTTCAAGGCGTTGTATACTATATCATAGAAATTTGTCGAGCGTTGAGCCGTGTCAACAATACAACGCTGTATTTTTGTAGGGTTTTATTCTTCAATCTCACTCTCAATCTGCTCATGTGGTGGTCATTAGATGCGGCTGCAAACTTGACAACTTTTTACTAACGTGTAATAGTTGTACTACCGCCTTATTACCTCATCTATCAGTTCCTTCCTTAACTTTCGGCTTTAAACCGCATAAATGACCGTACTGAATGTGAATGGCACTCGAGGAAACTACTTAAATTAATTTTAATAATTTAGTGAAAAAAAACTCCCGAAAGTTTCTTTGCTTCTTGAAGCTACAATCTCTGACGTTTTGAAGTGCAATTATACTAACTGTTGATAGTGAATAATGCATATCTGGTGGGTTTTGAAATAAACTGTTTAAAGCATTTAATATTGGCACTAAAAGCGGTTCAGCAAAATATTGAACTGTAGCTATCTAGATAAACGTCCATTATAAACGTTCCAGTTTCTCATATAATTTAATTTCACAATCGATTATGTCATTCACTAATCCATTTCCGACAGATTTATAATTTACTGATTAACAATTCTATCTTTTACACAGAATGGCTTGGGTTAAACATTTTTTAACAAATAATCTGTCATAACTTGAATTGATTTTTATGGGATATTCACTGCAACAAAACTTATTATTCTGACTTAGGAAATTTTAATGCTTAAGATCTGACTTAGAATTTGCTGTATGTCTTATAATGTTATATGATTTGCCGCCGGAGCAGGAAATGAAAAACCATATGTAATCTCAAATTTTTAACGTCATATTTTAGTCATTTCTGTAAGGTCACAACGAGACTTGTTGAATATGTACATGAAAACAGTACGAAAGGCTGCGTTTCCCGTTCTAATAGTCTTCGTCACTAGAATTTTCTTCATTCAAAAATGAGGGTAAAAAATTATAAGATCTTTTCTAATCTTACCCTCAGAATGGCAACTAACAACCCCCCCCCCCCTCCCTTTTTTTCCCTTCCTTCCCAGACCGATTGGCTTCAACCATACCGGGCAACGCCCAGAACTATGCTGGTAGACCTATACATTAAGAATACGGTATCTAAATTTATGATATTCATTGACCACTATTGGTGGGCGAACCACAGACTTAGAAACACTGTACTGTGCTGTAGTAGTCTAATAAATAAATTTCGCCACTGAAGTAGTCCAATAAACAATAAACGTTAAATGGCTGAAGCATTACTGCGATTTTTTTGTTTTGTTTGTTTGTTACTGAGGGCGTTAATTTACAGTGAATGTTCATGACGTACAGCGTTGAGTCACGGTTACCAACTCACGTTTCACGCACTGCTTTTGTTCCGATTATTAACTCACGACTTCCTGTTAGTCTGAAACATGAATATTAAGTTACGTCAGTCGTCCAGGTAGACGGACTGAAAGTTACATCAAACCACCGTGTTGCAACACAGCAGTATTCTCGTAGTGGCTCTTCAACACGGTTTCGTAACGCATTTGCTGTGACAGTGCGACAAATACAACACTTAACAGCACACAGAGGCACGAGTTAAGGTTGCGAAACAGTGATTCGTATCTAAACTTGTCTTGGCTCTGGGCTCAAGGACTTACAAGGAGAGCTTACGACCTCCGGTCAACCAATTTCATTCAACCCAAAACCGAAACCTGAAAAGTGATTTACGTCAACGTTTTAGTTTTCGAAAAATTCGAGGTCAAATGGCATGGTGCCATATCACTTTCGGAATACAGGGAATCAAAAGAGAATAAAAAATATATATACATAAGAGTCCGGAGTCCGAAAGCTAACAGTTCTTTAGAAATAGCAGAAATTTCTGTGAGTCTTATAGTCCAGTAACGTTCAGCTTCTTGCAACGTCGTCGAAGAATGATGGTAACGAGTCGGGTAGGGCCTCATTAAACTTTTTTTTACTGAAATATATTTCTGCTTTGACAGTCTACGTGTCATTATGTCTTTAACTATAGAACCACCGATCCGATTAGGATTAATTTTTTTTTTTTGATAGTTCACCATGAATTAAGTGTAATCAGCATTGTCGATTTTATAGTTTCCGATAAAAATGGCTATGATATTCTTGGCGTATTGGCTAAACCGTTTGAGATAATTCAATGGAATGTAAAGAATAATCGACACTTGATCGATGCATGTAACGGAAAGGCATTTTCTTTTGTAGAACTTTCCCTCTGTGAGTGTCGGTTCTGCAACATCAGAAATGCTGTTATCTCTCGAAAATAATCCTTATTTATACTTGAACGAAATAAAATGTCTATAACAAAAAAGTTCGATGTGAACATGTTGCATCTGTGGACAGTAAGTACTTCCAAAATATTCCTAGATTTTTCTCATTAAATTGCATCAGGATTTAAGTAATGTAGCCTCAGATCTAGACATGACACAAGTACGCAATCACATTTCTGTTAAATCTTATATATATATAAAAATAGACGTGTTTTTTCCTATATTTCACTTTTCAGCCACCACTACCTTGCACAGATCACTGATGTTTGTTGGTGGAAGTAGCATGGAGTTTCCTGTCGTGCACAACGTTCGCCGAATGCCGATAGCTGTGGGGATGTGGGAGATATAATGATTAAAGTTGGTCAGTGCAGGGCGTTTTCATATTTCGACCAAAAATTCGTATCTCCGTATACTTCTCTTTCCTGCCACAACTACATAACATAGACCTTTGGTATTTGTGTGTGGTAGTAGAATCGTCTTTCCTGTCGTGCACTATGGTTGTTAGATGTCGGTAGCTATGGGGGTGTGGGAGATATGGGGGTTGAAAGTGATCGACCTGTGGCAATTTCATACTTCTGCCAAAGACAAAAGTGTCATGGTGTATCACTTTTCAGCGAAAACTATAGATCACAGATAACTGGTGTTTGTGTGTAGTAGTAGCACAGAGTCACCTTTCGATCACAACAGCGGCCGAATTTCAGAAACTGTGTTACTGTGGTAGATATGGTGGTTGTAAGTGGCCGACCAAGGATATTTACGTATTTCGACTGTCTCCGCATATGTCACTTTTCTGCCACAACTACATAGCATAGAGCATTGGTGTTTGTGTTTGGTAGTAGAATCGTATCTCATGTAGTGCACTATGGTTGTTAGATGTCGGTAGCTATGGGGGTGTGGGAGATATGGGGGTTGAAAGTGATCGACCTGTGGCAATTTCATACTTCTGCCAAAGACAAAAGTGACATGGTGTATCACTTTTCAGCGAAAACTACAGATCGCAGATAACTGGTGTTTGTGTGTAGTAGTAGCACAGAGTCACCTTTCGATCACAACAGCGGCCGATTTTCAGAAACTGTGGTACTGTGGTATATATGGTGGTTGTAAGTGGCCGACCAAGGATATTTTCATATTTCGACTTTCTCCGCATATGTCTCTTTTCTGCCACAACTGCATAGCATAGAACATTGGTGTTTGTGTATGGTAGTAGAATTGTATCTCATGTAGTGCACTATGGTTGTTAGATGTCGGTAGCTATGAGGGTGTGGGAGATATAGGGGTTGAAAGTGATCGACCTGTGGCAATTTCATACTTCTGCAAAAGACAAAAGTGTCATGGTGTATCACTTTTCAGCGAAAACTATAGATCACAGATAACTGGTGTTTGTGTGTAGTAGTAGCATAGAGTCACCTTTCGATCACAACAGCGGCCGATTTCAGAAACTGTGTTACTGTGGTAGATATGGTGGTTGTAAGTGGCCGACCAAGGATATTTTCGTATTTCGACTTTCTCCGCATATGTCTATTTTCTGCCACAACTACATAGCATAGAGCATTGGTGTTTGTGTTTGGTAGTAGAATCGTATCTCATGTAGTGCACTATGGTTGTTAGATGTCGGTAGCTATGGGGGTGTGGGAGATATTGGGGTTGAAAGTGATCGACCTGTGGCAATTTCATACTCCTGCCAAAGACAAAAGAGTCATGGTGTATCACTTTTCAGTGAAAAGTATAGATCACAGATAACTGGCGTTTGTGTGTAGTAGTAGCACAGAGTCACCTTTCGATCACAACAGCGGCCGAATTTCAGAAACTGTGTTACTGTGGTAGATATGGTGGTTGTAAGTGGCCGACCAAGGATATTTTCGAATTTCGACTGTCTCCGCATATGTCACTTTTCTGCCACAACTACATAGCATAGAACATTGGTGTTTGTGTTTGGTAGTAGAATCGTATCTCATGTAGTGCACTATGGTTGTTAGATGTCGGTAGCTATGGGGGTGTGGGAGATATGGGGGTTGAAAGTGATCGACCTGTGGCAATTTCATATTTCTGCCAAAGACAAAAGTTTCATGGTGTATCACTTTTCAGCGAAAACTATAGATCGCAGATAACTGGTGTTTGTGTGTAGTAGTAGCACAGAGTCACCTTTCGATCACAACAGCGGCCGATTTCAGAAACTGTGGTACTGTGGTAGATATGGTGGTTGTAAGTGGCCGACCAAGGATATTTTCGTATTTCGACTGTCTCCGCATATGTCTATTTTCTGCCACAACTGCATAGCATTGAACATTGGTGTTTGTGTATGGTAGTAGAATTGTATCTCATGTAGTGTACTATGGTTGTTAGATGTCGGTAGCTATGGGGGTGTGGGAGATATAGGGGTTGAAAGTGATCGACCTGTGGCAATTTCATACTTCTGCCAAAGACAAAAGTGTCATGGTGTATCACTTTTAAGTGAAAACTATCAATCGCAAATTACCGGCGTTTTTGTGTGGTAGTAACACAGAGTCACCCATCGATCACAACGTTGGCCGAAATTCGGTAACTGTGGGAGTGTGTGAGATATGGTGTTCGAAATTGGTCGATCATGAATATTTTCGTATTTCATCCAAAGACTTGTGTGTATCCGTAAATTTTACTTTGCTGCCGGAACTACATAGCGCAGAAGATTGGTATTTGTGTGTGGTAATAGTATCGAGTCTCCCATCGTGCACTATGGTGGTTAGATGTCTACAGCTGTCAATATGAATACTTTACAATCACGAACGAAGTTGTGGGTACCAGCTATTATATTATAAATGTGGAAGTAAGTTTCTGTCTTTTTGTTACGTTTTGACGACTAAATGGCTATATCAATATTGATGGAATTTAACAATGAAATAGTGTAGGAAGGACACAGGACATTTTTTCGGCATGAATAACAGTTTTAGTCACGAAATTTTAAGAACTTATCGAATGATGAAAGACAGACAGATTCGTCTGTTAGTCTGTAATGTTACGTTGGTTGCTCAGTCACGCAATCTGTTAGTGTTTGATTTATTAATAAATTTTGATAAGAAACAAAACTTATTATTTAGTATAGAAGTCAATTTGCTCTGCACTGTACTATTCATTTGTGTCTGTATAAAAGTTTCTGGCACCAATTTGTCTTCCTTTTTGACATGCCTTACGGACGTAAACCTGGCCTAAGGTGCAGGTCTAGAAGACAATGTGCTGCTATTAGATTATATGATTCAGATGCTCATGTTGAATAAAGAAGAAAAAACCAAGCTGAAATAAAGCTGCCATCAGTTAACCCCCCCCCCCCCCTCCACACACACACACACACATCCCCGCACCTTCGCTTACTTTTCTGTTTTTAAATATGTTGTAAATTGATTCTCTTCATGAGACAGATTAGATTATAGGATGATATAATGATGGCTTTCCGTCATATTATGTCGACTCGGTGTTGTTTGGGACAAATCTTACGTTACTAACAGTTTTCTATATCCAATTCTGGAATTGAAACTCCAAGTCCACGCGTACGAAGTCGCGGGTAACAGCTAGTAAAAAATAAAACAAAACTTAATTTGTCTTACATGTTGGCTGCCTCTCTTTAGCCTTTTTATTAAAACACACACACACACACACACACACACACACACACACACATATATATATATATATATATATATATATATTTGCTTATGACGACGTCGATATTATTAGAGAAGGGAAATGGGAAGGAATTCAGCCATGGCTTTTGGAGAAACCATCCCGGTATTTGCCCGGAATGATTTCAGAAAACGATGTAAAACAGAAATATGGATGGCCGGGTGGGGATTCGAAACCACTTCCTCGAATGTCAGCCCCGGACATTACCACTCACCGAGTAGGCTCGGTAAGGAAACATTAAAACAACAATTGTTTTTCAACCAACTCACTGACTTTACTGTTTAAGTATATGCATTCTTCATACATCCAGTGGGATAAATCCGTTTCGTCTATGGCAAAACAGATTTATCTCATAACTTTTATCTACAGATCTGCAACTAAATTTTCAAGAACATCTTTTCAATTTGTGTAAATAATCAATACTATGCCAATGCAACTGACTTTTTATTTTATTTTCTGCATACACGTTTCACCCCATTTTCCGGAACGTTTTCAGCGGTAATCTACGTAATATTGTTACAGTTCTTGTTAGTTTTTTTTCACTGTTAATATTAATACGAAATTTTATTAAATGTTTTTATGTTTTACACGTGTTTAGCAACAGTGTCATACAGATAACCACTGAAGATGAACCGAAATGAAGTGAAACGTACACGATGGAAATAAAAACAAACAAAAATTTAATTGTACTGGCGTACTAAATTGAGCAAATGGCCCAGAACATCCGTTTTTTGTTGTTACGAATTAGCAACTTTACCTTCAACGAATGAGTGGAACTTTCAACTTTTTGGGGGGCAGTCGGCCTGTAGCCAGTCAGCCAGCACTCAATGTATTTTTTATATATCGTCAATGAATTTTTCCAACTTTTTATGTGAACGCTTAATTTGTAGGACAACACAGCACTTAACCTAAACACCCATGCCCTCGGCCGGACTCGAACCGGCGACCATTGGTAAGCGGAGCCAACACTTTAGCCCCTACGCCACCGAAAGCCGGCGACTATAAGGTAATTGAGGTGGACAGCTCAGAAAAATAAGTACGTAGAAAATATGATACGGGACATGCATGTAGTGTGAATAGATTAGCATCGGCAGTGTGTACACGGAAGTGTCCGTGTTTGCGAGTCGATCGAAGAGGAAAGTTCGATGAACTCTACTAGCTATAGATTGTGTAATCAGATGGTCTAGTTTTGAAGTGTTACGTCGTACACGGTAATTGATATCGAGGAATATAGTGGCATGTAATATCTGTTGTTTGAAGGTTTACTTAACAGTGCGACGTCGTCCTACAGTTTCGTGGACACATTGATGCAAATTTAAAAATTTTAGTCTATTTTTTTTTAAATTAAAAGATTCCTCTGATTTCCACAAACGTTCTTCAACGATGTTCAAATTCTAAAAAGGAGTAAACTATAATATGTATAACGTCGTACGAATTCATTTTTCTGGCAAGGCGAACCCTACTGCCAAACTTTTGCTACACATTGGTTATGAATCATACGGTATTATAGTCGTGACTTTAACGTAATCTCTCAGAGTTGAACGAAGGTAAAGATCTAAAGGATTGCAGTATTTTCTCTTCCGTGAGGAGCGTAGAAAAGGGAAATTTCTTATAAAAGGCAGAGGCAGTCCGAGATGTTAAAGCCTGTGAGTTGGGCACATTTGCAAAATGTTACGAGGTACCTGTTGGTATAAGGAACGGCCTGTTTTGAAAGTAACTGATCAAAGGCAGGTGCGATTAGATTTATGATCCAAGCAAAAGCATGACGACTGCGAAGGTGAAACAAAGACGGAGAAAAGTAAAAGAAGCCAGTTTCACCGAAGATTAATACCACACATGAAATTTAATCACGCATGTTTCAGGAAACATCTCTTCAAGATTGTGGATACTGTTATTCCCACTTTTAATTTATGTACCCTATCTTTCCGGTTTTAATGTCATGTTGCTTTTAATCTGTCTATCATTTATACAAATCCTTGTTTTTAATTTTAATGTCATGTTTCTGTTACTTTATGTGCCAACTGATGTTATATCTTGTTTCCTTTTAAAGTTATGTTTCTGGCTGTATGAAAGAAATCCGAATTACATTGAAATAAAAAGATCTGAAAAGGTGGACCACACAGTGAGTGTGGATAGGAATAAGATACAGAACACACATTCTTCGGTTGTCTCTACAGTAAGAATGTTTGACATTTTTGATGAGAGAACCAAGTCAAAAAATGTGGCAACTCGATTGATAACATTCAGTTGCATTGGCGTTATCTTTCAACTGGTAATTAATTAAGCAACTGTGGAAACATGGCCTGCAACAACATTGCATTAAATTTGTAATAACTGAAAGCGATTTTATCGCGAGATATGTGGGAACTTTCTAATGTCAAATATGTACTGTGGCATATTGTTGGAGATTAAATAGTCGACTTGGCTGAAAACATAACAATTCTTTTTAAAAATGTAAATAACATTATTATTGTAATAACTAAGCACGATTTTTTTGAAGCTGATTTCTCGTTATGTTTCTCAAAAATTCTAGATGTTAGTGGTATTTAAAGTAATATGAAACATGAGCTGAAAAATTACAGAAACCACTTTTATGTATAAACCTAGCGTAGTGGATGAGCGGGAGGACACGGGTTTGAATCCCCGTCCGGCCATCGAGACTTCGGTTTTCCATGGTTTACCGAAATCTCTACAGGAGAATGCCGGAATGGTTCCATCAAACGACCATGGACGAATTGCTTCACGTCTCTTACCTCCAATCCTTTCCTACCTCCAGCGACCCCGATCTCAACGAGGCGTAAAACCACAAAACCAAAATAAATAAATAAAAATTTATATATAAAATATAAGATATATATATATATATATATATCATGTATACCTAAAAGAAATAACACTAATTAGAAGATATAGTGTCCTCAGTATTGGGTCAGTTTTATACAGTTAAAAACTGATGTTCTCAGAACGAGTATATTTCTGCTAACGCGATAGCATTTGTATGCTGTATATAAGAGCAGCTGAATTCGGTGATATTTACCGTGGAACGCGTGGCAAAAATTGCTTGTACGATGTGATCGTTTGCGTGGAAGCGAAACTTTGACTAGGAACAACTCGAATGGAAAAGTGAATGAAGTCTGAAATTCTATTTCAGAGTAGAAAATTAAAAATCTAGCGTCAAAATCGAAAAGTTATTCATATAGTTTCGGATGGCTGTACTTTCTCTCAACTATAATTAAAAAAAAATAAAAAACAGTTTATTACTGAAATTAGCTAGTTCTGAATTCACTTCAGCGTTAGAAACATCAATTAAAGAATGTGGTGGAGATATTGTAGAGAAAATCAAGAATGTGTGTGTTTGTATAACAGCGTGTAGGGTTCGCACGGTACATTACCAACAGTTGGAATAGTAGAATAATTATGTTACCGTGCAGAGAGGCTCGATGCGAATGTAGATGAGTCACACACAGCAAGCAGATGAGCCGAACAACACGCAACCCACAGAACCGCGAGCCCGCAGTTCCGCCGCGTGCCGCCAGGGGCGCTGGAGGGGCGTGACCCAGTTTCCGGTCAAAGTCCCGGAGGAAGCTGGAGCGGCCTTCAGCATGGCACTGTCTGCGCATGCGCCAAGCGGTCGCGGAGAAATCGAAGCAGCACAATTGTTGCGAGGCGAGCCGGGGGGAATATGCGTGGAACGCCAGCATAAAACGTGTTCCGGTCGCATGTTTTCATAACTTGCGTCCGATCGCCAGAGAATGCAACGAAATCAGTGGCGGATCAAAGATATTGGTTTGGGGGGAGGTGGGGTAAGCTTGAGTCATGCCACCCTTGAAAATCAGTAGAGCTAAAAATTAAAAAAGTCTCCAAAATTACGATGTCTGTGGTGGACCTAGATACTTTTGAGGGCAAGGGGTTTAAGCCCCCTTTCCCCTCCCCCCCCTCCTGGATCCGCCACTGAACGCAATTGTCTACCATCAACTCCCGATATTACCTTCCTTGTAGACCCAAGTAACCAATAAATAAACCGAATTGAATGTATTTCACCGGCTTTATAAATTACTTCTTTGTACACAATTCTGATTCCACGGAAATACAAACGTCTATTTTGCAGAAAAAATAACAAATTAAAACATGTATTACATTTTGTAGAATTGTTACCATATCTGACTTAATATTTGTGTTAAATTTTTTTACCTTAAATCAAAAACAGTTATTTCCAATTAATAGTAAACAGTTACTTTTTAACGCAATTACACAAAAACTTTTTGGCAACAAGTAACCGAGAAATTTCTTACCTCAGTTATATTAAATCCAAAATAAAAAACGAGGTTCCCAGAGATTTTACAATACTGATCAGATTTTGTGTTTGGTCAATAATCGTTCTTAAAATTGAGAGTTCCTTAAAAAAAAATGTGAAAAAAACTGAAATTCAAAGTTAAATCATTCAAAACACTGATATGTTCAAAGTTCGTTTGTAACAACTTTGCATACAAAGAATACACACGAGGCAGCGTATTAAGCAACTGCAAAGCCATTATGAATTTGTATTCATCTCTTTCCTCACTATTTTTTGTAAATCGATGGATGTTTTAGAAGTTTATTTCTTTATGGATACAGATGATGAGTCAAATGGAAGGAAGTAAGTACGAAGTACTAACTCGAAAAAGTGACACTACTGACCGTATAAGGAATCGTGATGTTTTCATGAGTACAGGAAAGTTCATCGTATAATTACGGAAAATTTATTTTAAAATTACGAAACTATTACATATTTATATAAAAAAAGCTTTTACCGTAATTTGCCTCTCCTCAAATTTTACAATGATTATAATTCAACTGTATATGTTCATTACCAAATACAACAGTACAGATATCACAGGAAACCCACTGAATCATGAAGGACCATTCACACGGCGCGAAGCTGGCTTACATTACAGAAGCCGAAAAATGCCTCTCTCTCTCTCTCTATCTGAAATAATGTATCGGTCACGTGATGTATTTTGTCCCCTAAGATGTGCGGATTTTTCTGTGGCTTTTAATCCTGAAACTTCATTTTGATACACGCTTATTGTATAGATTCACAATATAAGGTCACATACAATCAGATGCAAGAACGCTCGTACACTTAACACGAAAAGAATAAGTCCATGAAAGCATAAAAATTGTTCATCAACGAAGAAATAACCCCTGCTGGTAAGATTTGTTCCGTGGAATGGTGAAAACATGGCTTATTTAAGATGTCAGAAACCTGGTTTGTTTACTTTTCACTTAAATATGAACAATATATTGATTGGGTTTCAATTCGTTGTTTCTGCTAAGCAACAAACTCACAAGTCTCGCAAGGAACAGAAAAGTGCGCAATGTGATATACACTGCAACCCCTTAGGTGCTGAGTGTCAAACCATTCTTGCTGTGGATGTTTATTCATATGCCGAGGTATAACACGTTATCTGACGAATGGGAATTGCGGCTGAAACGTTATACGCTGTAAGCACAAGAGATTCTTATCGGGGGTGGTTACTCCGTATAAAGTTAGTTTCCCACGGCTTGTGAATTTGGCGGCCGCGCTGGACGAGCACCCAACAACAGGCTGGGGGCCATCCACAAATTACGTCACACGAATTTCATGATTTTTGGATCCCTCCCTCCCCCCATGTCACAGGTTGTCACATTTGTGGGACTCCCCACCTCCCTCCCCTGGTGTGACGTCACTTATTTTACAATTTTAAATTTATACATTAAAACAGCACTTCCAAAATTATTTATGTATTTTTAGTTAAAAAAATCATATCAACAATAAATCAAACATTTAAGAAAATATAAAAAAACATAAAAATCAAATTAATGATACAAAATTGAGTCATCATGTGTCCATGGATTTTGAATCCATTCCTTTATACTGCTTATTATTGGCATTATAGTCACTTCAGTCTTGATTTGGATAGTGTTGGGAACATTTGATGTGTCAACATCATCTTCATCTTCCGCCACGAGGCCGAAAGTGATACAAATTATGCATGTGATGTCACAAAGTGTATGACACGCCCCCCCCCCATTGTTACACGATGTCACACTTTGCTGACCCCCTCCTCCCCCCTCAAGGTGTGAGGTAATTTATGGATGGTCCCCTGTGAGAAGAGAGGCGCCTCTGCTGGCAAGGATGGCGCGCCTCTATGCGTCGCGCAGTCGGTAAACATCAAACACCCGGGTAGCTGAAATGACACTAGGCAACGTCAACGTGGTGGGGAGGTGTCGAGGGCTAGTCTGTGGCGTGTGCTGACCCGCACAATTTAGCTGCATAGCGCGGCTTACAAAACCACGGGCCGTCGACGTCGGGATCGTTAGAGTCAGAACAGCATAGGAATCAAAGAACAGGAAGGAAACTAGCCATGGCCCTTTTAAGGAATCATCCCGATATTCGCCCGAGGTGTCTTCGGAAAACCATGGAAAAACGAAATATGGACCGAGCGGGGCGGTGTAACGGTTAGCGTTCTCGCCTCGCATTCGGGAGGACGGCGGTTCGAATCCCCGTCCGGGCATCCAGATTTGGGTTTTCCATGGTTTCCCCAAATCACTCCAGGCAAATGCCGGGATGCTTCCTTCAAAAGGCCATGGCCGAATTCCTTCCCATTCCTTGCCCCCATCCTTTCCCGTCTCTAAAAGACCTCGATGTTAAAAAGAGACGTAAATCAGTTACAAAAAAAAAAAAAAAAAAAAAAAAAAACCTGACATATGGATGGCCATAACAGGATTTGAACCCACGTCCTCTCGAATGCGAAGCCAGAGCGATACCGCTCACCCATCTGGCTATAGAAAACGTACACTATTAATTGGGTTGTATTTCTTCACCAGAGAAATTTACACAAATCTACATGTGACATTTGCAAATATACAAATACTACTGAAGCTAGGTGGAGGTAACGGCAAGCAAAAGCGTATAATATTCTTCGCTGTTTAATACTGATCGCCCGTGCGCTAGAGAATTTAACTTGAGTTACAGCAAATAAGTTGTATGTCTCCATTACTTTTCATAAGCATTACGTTTAAAATTATCAAGCTGGTCAAAACGGTGGATTAAACAAGGACAAAAGGATATGACTAATCGCAGTTCAGAGTGGGAGTAGATGCTGGAGAAAAAATGGTAACAATACAGAAGATTATGGAAAACTCTTATTTATTACCACACGTAGTCCTCTGAAATGTAAAATCATTTATGATGAAGACGACTAACTCCTTGTATTCCATAGCGGCTGGCGACTTGTTTATGTTTCTGCTTTCATCTTTTTACACGACGTCCACGGATCAATAAAGGAAAGCCGTAGGTGCCTATGCTGTCCATGTAAAAATTATAAAGTTCCATGAACATTATTGGGGAAACTTTGTCAACACATAAAGTTAGTTTTTTTTTAACTGCTTAACGTCTCTTAACAGCGAGGTCTTTAGAGACGGGAAAGGATGGGGGGCAAGGAATGGGAAGGAATTTGGCCATGGCCTTTTTGAAGGAAGCATCCCAGCATTCACCTGGAGTGATTTGGGGAAACCATGGAAAACCAAATCTGGATGCCCGGACGGGGATTTTAAAGTTAGGTTGGAAGTATATTTTGTTATAATTCCTAGTTTCTTTTAAATAATTTTTTAAACAACCAAATTTTTTAAAAAAGGAATATTTAATTAAATTTCATATTAACTACTGGAATTATTACAATTATACGGCTATGTTGAAATGTAATTTGTACTACAAAGAGTAACATACAAAATTTTTATCTCCCTACGTTGAATACATTTTGAGAAAATGTCCCACAAATTTGAAAAAATCTAATTTATGGGTAACGGCTTTGTCCATTAATTCCTGCACTATAGGATGGCTAGTATAAAAATAGTAATAACTCCAATTTTAGGACAAGTCCTCTCGGAGAGGAACGATCAAATTAAGTTTTGGTAAAAAAAAAAAAAAAAAAATCGATTTTTTTAAAAAGCAAAAAGTCAGAGATATAAGTCCATAAAAACCGAGAAGAAACCTCCGGCACGCAGATTGGAATAACCGACGTCGATGAAAACTAGGATGCAAGAAACGACTTTAATGTTGTAATAATAATTATTATTTTTAGGAGGTTGGTTACGTGTCGGGGTAGAGTACTTGTGTTCCTGTGAACGCAGGAATTGGAGTAGTTACCAGATGGACAGCAGACAAGAGACACGTGGAGCCACTAAGTGGATCTGAAGCCGCACAACCTCGCACACCACATGCAACAGCAGCTCCCAGGACTCACCAGCAAACTTTCAATTCACAAACTACATACATTAACAACAGAAAGGAGAAATCCACTCGAACCTATCCTGTTATTCGCAACAGAAGCTATATGACACCATAGTGTCGTTAACTAGCGTACACCACACCAACAATGACCAAGTTGGAGGAAACAATCTGCTACTCTTACAACTATTCTTTGGAAGTACTGTATATGGATTCAGTAAATAGGAAATATTCAGATATTTGTCTGAAGTATTCAGAACTCGCTAATGATTATTAAGGTATGTTGATCGTTTTAGATAGACGATAAGAATAATGCAATCGCAAAGTACGAAGTTCACGGCTAAATAACAGTTATAGTTCCATGTATCATAACTTCCTGACACAACTTATTAGAGCACAACTGATTGCTTTAATTTTCTATAAAATATATATTTCTGAAAGTAAACGTGGGCATTTTGTCTACTTGTAGTTTCAGATTCGTCTGCTATCTTCGGGCGAAAGCGATCAGTAACGAATTGTTAGTAATGGTACAAAGCAGGAAGACACCATTATCAATTTCACTTTGCAGGCTATCAGCGGACACAACACTGGCCGCCTGCTCAGACTCGAGTAGACTGCCCGCGCAACAGTTACCAATAAACACTATGTTTGCACCGTTTGCGATTGTTCTAAACAACCCATACACGTGACGCCGTATGTTTGCAAGCGCGAGATTCTGGAAGCAATCACCCTCTGGCTTCTTACTGCCTCGTAATAACAGCTTGTAAAATGTGGAAAATGATCCATGGTACATTCATTCCAGACGGGTTGGAAAGTGCTCCTGAAGGTTAATCTGAGAGGTCTCATAAGGCGCTCGCATTAAAAAACAAGGTACCACGTTCGAATCTACTTTGTTCATATGAGCTTTTCCAGGACGCGTGATTGAAATTCCATGTTAAACTATAACTCCTGGAGGAAAGCAACTGGTCGTCCTACCTCGGCTTAATACCCTCCTGCGGCAGGACCAAACCAACCTCCGAGTTGTGTACTAAGCACTTTTTTGTTTAAGAAAAGAATTATCATCGGCATTATTGAATTGTGATTTGTAAACAAGAATATTGAATGAGTTTCAGTGTTGCTTTTAGAGGCAGATTTAAATTGAGGGTGATAGAACTAATCCTACACCCTTCACTTTAGAGGAAGTTTAAATGTGTCTTCCCAGCTTCATACTTTTCTTCTGACTTTCCTCGCTTCTCTAACATCAAAACCGGATGGTAAAATTGTCAACACATTCTCAGTTGCGTTTGTACAACAATAATGATATTTTTTGTGACAGGGAAACTGAAAGATTATTTTCTCTGGATAACAGGTTAATCATATTGTCAGTCTTAAAATACTTTGTTTCACTACATTGACGTTCTCCAAAAACAATTTCGAATGCGTAGTGCATTCTCTAAAATTGTCTGTGACTCAAAGCATTCTACACACAGTTGTATATTAAATCTGTGTCTGAGGTAACTTGTTTATCATATCCTACGATGATTTATACATATGTCTGACTCCCTTACCTACAAATAAAAAATTTACCACTCTCTTACAACTCGACTGACAAGAGTTTTCGATTCGCCGCGCAATTCACCTTTTGTCGTGGCTAACTAACCTAACCCATTAATTCTACCGGGTATACCCTAACGTTGAATCCGAACTATGGAAGGGTTCTGGCGTACTTCACATTACACAGTAAGCTGCGCCAGAGGTGAAGGTCGGGTTAAAATCCCAGCCAAGACCGGGATTCGAACCGGAGAGCATTCGACTTTCAGTCAGACGCTTTAACCACTGAGCCACCAGATTATTTCGTAAGATCATACTGTACGGCACAACGACTCTAGGAAGTTGGCACGTCAGATAATAGCTCTGCTATGGCGTAACTAACCACGGACGATAAGATAGGTATATTATCCGTGACTCAGTCAGCTCACATCACAATGACTCGACAGTCTGTGTAACGCTCCATCAACCACAAAGAGGAGCATTAAGAAATCATGCATACAATGTGTCCAGCCCGCATGTAGCGGCAACTCTCAATCAATACGAGTTACGTAGCGGAACATTTTAACTATTTATCATCGGAAATTCTGAGGTGGCAGCAGGCCGAGTTAAAGGCCTACATCAAACGGAATAATCGATTTTGTATCCTTGTAGAAATCTAGCTATGGAATAAAGTACGAGAAGTCGGCCTCGGTAGCGTAGGGGCTAGAGCCGAAGGTCGCCGGTTCAAATCCGGCCGCGGGCATGGATGTTTAAGTGTTGTGTGTCTGTGTGAATGTCCTGTCCGTCCTGTGGTGTCTATACTTAATAATCACAACGTAGTGGAGAAAACTAAATCACTGGATGAGATATCATAAGCACATTGAGCTGGCTAAATGGCTTAGTTGCCGAAGGCTGATTTCGTTCCTGCTGTGGTTGGGCTTTACCATGGTAGAATATGGGCATGTTTACATTCAGAACATCTCATACATTGTTGAAATGGCTGTTTAAGTACGTCTGTGTTTCTCCTCGGTAAGATATATAGCAGCGATGCCATGGTTGGAACCGCGTCAATGTATTGTCCACCCGGACAACCAGTTAACAAATTCATTCTCACTCGTGTAGTATAAATTGTTGTTCAGCTTGAGGGATTGGTTAGAAGAATGTACTGGATTAAATGTTCCAGTCTCTTCCAGCCCAAAACAATGAACACTTAACTAAATTCATGAAACAGATCTGTGTACCACTTTGTTATATTTGGACAAAAATCTTGAAAATAAAAAGTTTAGAAAAAGCTGGATGATGTGGCAACATTCCATTCCATTAACGTAGCTACAACAAAGTGAATTTGTGTTTGATTGTGACAGTACTTATAAAATAGCGAAGAAATAAACATTTTAGTACCAGATGTAACGTGATTTTGTGTAAGAAGTCGATCCATTTGTACGGAAGGACTCAAATTCGTAAGTGGAGCAGACGCTCTTAAATTGTAGCTACCCCTAGTCCTATGAGCATGTATGACGATATTGCCGTTCAAGTATTCTGAGTTTTATTTGTTATAACGGAGTGAAGATACACAAAAAAAATAACAATTTTCTTGCGTAAAATCTTCTCGAGCTTTCCACCGGAATAGTGCGTCAATGCAGGGCGACGTCTCCGAAAGATGGAGCCAGAGGCAGGCTTCGAAACGTCGCCCTACGTTGAAGCGCTATCCCGGTGGAAAGCACGAGAAGATCTTACTCACCGAGAAAGCTTACATTCGTTCAACAATTTTCTTGTTTCGATATATTTTATTGCTGATGGGACAGTTTGAGGACTAAAGAATTCTTATAAAATGACGAGGTAGTACGTTCTTGTCCCCTATCTTTATTAATCAATAATACTGGATTACAGAAAATTCCCTCCTGAATTTGAAAGTAACACTGTTTTGTTTAAAATCTAAGTTCAGGAGAGATACAAGAGGAGAACATATACGATGACCAAGAATTAGTAGAGAAAGCCAAAAAAAGACTCATTTCATACACTGTAGAGGTAACAATGGACCATAACAATTAACTTCCTATTTTCTCAGTTTTTTAATTCATTTTTGTTTATTCAGAAAGAGTCATATCAATAAGCGGAGAACAACCTATCTGTGTAATTTAATTTATTTTCATTGCGACGGGACAATTTCCTTACACTCCGCTTTCCTGTTTCACGATGTTCTTCTTCTTCTTTTTTTTAATCTTAAAATTCATTGATTGCAATGTCGCCATCCAATTACTTTTACCCATTGCGAAATTTAATTTTAAATTATTTTCAGTGCTTCTAACTTCTTCCTTTTTTTAGGAAATAGTAAATCCACTCAAACAATGCCACTGGCCACCATAGATCACATTATTTCTGAGATGGGATTAGTGTTATATTAAACGTCACACGAGAGTTATGTTGCCAGACTTAAGACTTACTTTGTCTCTTCTCCGATCGTCCAACAACGCTGAAATATTACTGTGTGCAAAAAGTTCTGGGCTTACCGTATACACACAGATCTACCGTAAAACTATAAAATGTAAAATTTCAAGAAAACGTGGCGACCAAAAAAGCTCCCTAAGGAGAAATGTAAATTTTTGTAGACATTTTGAAAATTTATTCGCTGCTACCATTTTCAATAATGGTCTGTAAAGTGATAAATGTACAAATAGCAACAGAAAAAGGCTTGTAAATACCATTTGGCAGAATGTTCGAATCCAAAATTATAATACAGGTCTGTACAAGTGCATGCAGTGCTGTTCCAAACAGCCATGTGAAGACTATCACCACATCTCCAATGATGATGTCCATACTATAAAGGCGAAACGCGTCTGCGGTCTAAAAAACTTTCACTGCAACAATTGTTTATCAAATGTACAATAATTGGCATCCATAGCTATGGTGGATCCTGAGAACGGAATTTAATTTAATTTAGCCCTCATCGTATAGCTTTTCTCATTAGTGTGCGTCTCTTTAAGGCTGGAAATGCCGTTGGAGACTGTGAGAAACATATTGAACCTAACTGACACGGCCAGTTAGGGGGCATCCACAAATTACGTAAGGCGTTTTTCCGGATTTCTGGACCCCCCCCCCTCCCCCCTGGTGAGATTTTGCGAGATCTGGCCGGACCCCCGCCCCCCCCCCCTCTGGTGAGATCTGGTCCGTGAGAACCCCCCCTCAAATCGCCCTGGAAACTTTTGTAGACCTTTTTTTTTAGGTCACACCCTAACTTTTTTGACGAAATACCCTCCTAAAATCGACTGGCGCAAATTGTAGACCTTTTTTTTTGCTCTGCTGTCCCCAAATTTTTCGCAAACTCTCACGTGAGATTTCCGTAGACCCCCCCCTCCCCCCTGGTGAGATCTGGTGAGATTTCGCTGGACCCCCCCCCTCCCCCATTTCACCTCACGTAATTTATGGATGTCCCCTTAGGTTATAAAGTATTTATATATACCAATATATAACGGTCACATATCTCATTTAATACATTGAATGAAGTTTGTGGGATCGTTCAAACCTAATTCCTAAATTAATTAGTAGAACTAACTGGTCTGAACCATTCAAGTACAGTCAGTAAAACGAGCCATAGTAAATAGTACTTCTGTTCGATTCAACTGCACAAGGCACCAGGCAGATTATAGTTGAGCCGTAAACGCTGCCTTTTTAAACGTACAGCATGCAAACGTTTAATCTGCTGGCCAGATTAAATATAAAACGATATTCAGTTGAGATACGAGGACGCAATGTTTCTGTCAACCTATCACAAACACCTCGCCCGCAAAGGTTCATTAACAGCACTAAAAAGGGCTGTACTTGAAAGCTATTCCTCTTTTTACAGTCCCACCGCAAAGCTATACGATAAAGCCTAACATTACGACCGGAAATTGCAAGGTTAACTACTACCCGTTCTTTCACAATGATACGTAACAGTTAGCTCACAGAGCCTATAGGTGTAGTGATACTGCTCTTGCATCCGTGAGGGATCTGATTCAAATCTGAAACCCCGATGAATCCCATTCCAGCTCTTTTATCACATCGGTTACTGAATGTTTTCTACGGTGCTTTCAAGAGACAAATCTAGCAGCCCTTCTTTCCACCCCTCCAACTCCTGTATTTGATACCCAAAATGTGCGTCCCATACTAGACCACCATATTCAAGCAATAGTCTGACCAAAGTTTTGTATCCCATTTCCTTTAGTTCTCTGGGTTATAAAAACTTGCTCAGACCATTGCTTGGTTATGGTAATGTAGTATGGGATCCACATTTTGAGTATTAAATACAGGAGTTGGAGGGGCTGCAAAGAAAGGATGCTAGATTTGTCTCTGGAAATCAACGTAGAAAACATTCAGTAACCGATATAATAAAAGAGCTGGAATGGGACAGGAGGAGGGTGAAGAGAGTGTACAAGATGTATATTGGTGATGAGGCGTGGAAAGATATTGGTGTAAGAATTTAAAGGAATACGTGGAAGGGAAAAGATGACCATGACCACAAGCGGTACTCGATTTCAGGCACAAGGTTGTGGGAAGATTCTCTTTGGTAGGTACGGGGGTCAGGGATTGGAATAAGTTACTAAGAGAATTGATGAATAATTTACCAAAAACGTTGAAACAATTTAAAGTTTAAATTTGTAGAGGGCAAAACTAGGTGTGTACGGGAAAGGTAGGAAAATGGATGAATGGGAAAATTGCCACCGGAGCGTATGCTGCATCGCAATTAAATTAAATTAAACCGACCATGTTCATTTATGTTTTCGGCATTTTGACGAGATCATTCAATGTGAATGCCGTAAACACTGATTCACTAAAGTTATTAACAAACAAATCAAACCAGAAACCATATAAATTGCAGCATGAAGTCTTCTGTACTCGAAACTAATTTTTACTCTAGCTACAACTGTTTTCAGTACATTTATATCACAGATTCCACGTATGGATCTCAGCTTTCAAACATTCTTGAATTTGCTTTTTATCCACAGCTCACAATTTTTTACTATCTCATTAAACCGTCGTTCCTGTCAGCGCAAACGAATTGTGATAACGCACCATATGGAGTCACCATTTCCAAAAATAACGATAGAGTGATGTAATGCTATTTTATTATGTTTACACGTAACTAATAAGTATAATCTGTAAATAATGTAAGGCAAGAGAGATCAGCAGATATGATGGTTCTAAATTTCGCCACGCGTGGTCACATCGATAGCTATTGGGTCTCTCACCCTGTGACGTCATTCGGACTGCCATATTATTACATAATCGAGATTGTGAGCATTATTTATAACAATGCTACTTAGTTAAGCAACTATGAAGAAACGAATTGCCAGAATACTAAAAATAAAGGTAGTATTTTGTTTTAATTACCATATTAATTATCAGTGGCTTTTTGTTTATTTACAGTATATTCGTTCGATGTTTTCGCTATATTAAATATCCACAGTACTCTACTACTGAGCTTAATTTTTTTGTTACTTATTATTTCCTTTTTAAGTTGTGTCAGTAATCACTGTAATTGGGTCATTACGTTATTACGCATATTTCTTTATGTGTTTTTATGAATTTTTATTGTGAGTTTTATATACTTATCAAACTAATAGAGTTGTTAGTAATACGAGTTTTAATCGTGGGTTAGGCCACATGTATAGCGATAAATGTGGAACTATGTCACTGATTTACACTAGTACCATATATTAGCACGGAAATTTGTGGTGCTTCTAGGTAATACTTAATGTTAACAGCGTGTACTAAAAAGTTTTTCTTAGTCTAGAAATCAATCATGCCAGTGCCTATCGCTCCCATAGATATTAATGAGGTGGTTACGGATTTATTTAAATGTGTACATTAATTGATAAATTAAGAGCCCGATAAGATTTAATAACCGGGAAATCCCTGGGCGTCTTGCAGACATCTTACATAATCCTGTCACCCTATCGGAAAAATGGGACCCTCGAGATTTCTCATTAGTCGCTCAGTGTAAAAGAGAAAATTACTCCCGATTAAGGTAAAGAAACGTCCATAATATCATACGCGTACATTCACAATAATTTCAAAGATAAAAATCTATGCAGAAAACGGAAAATACTTTGGAGCACCATATAAAAACAAATGTCGTATTTTATCTCTGCACCGCACCCATAATGCTCTCTGGGACTGTGGTTAGCATTGCCAGCGTAGCCGTTTCAAAGATACTGCACTGACACACTAATTTGCAACAACAATGCAGCGAATTTCGAGCCGGCAGACGACATCCTGTCAGTGCTGTGATGCTGTCTGCCTTCAGGCATCAGATTCACACGCTAGCTTGTCGTTTCTCTGTTACGTGACATTTTTCCGCCGGGACAGTCGTTTCTTTGTAGTGATCCGCGGGTGACGCACGAGCCGAGCAGGTCAACGTCCTTGTTCGCAGGCTGGCAGGTGATGAAAAACTGTCCGTCTCCTAACATTACTACAAAAACAAATCAAACAGTACGAAGTGCGAGTAACCGTGGTGAACTGTTGCTGCACTCCACTTATATCTGACAAGATTGCTTATTTAAAATCGTATTATTGTTTACTAAAGCGGCGTGGTTTTTATGAAGCAACCATCCCAATATTACCATGGACTAATTTCGGAAACAACGGCAAACCAAAGGCTGAATGGTCAGGACATGTTACCTAAGGATTTAATATCCTTACACACTCTTTTTCATTTCCTAATCTTACTTTCTATACCGAGCGTCGTGAGTGAGTGATAACTCACTGGCCTCACAAACGGGAGGACGTGGGTTCGAATATCCGTCTGGCCATCAAAATTTGCGTTTTCCATGGTTCCTTCAAAAGGCCATGGCCGTTCGTTGCCCCCAGTCCTTTTTTCCCCTCTAATAACCTCGACGTTAACGAAACAGAAGAAGATATTACTTTCTATTTATATGTGGTATACTGCAGATAATGTACTGCAATGGTAGATGGTCTATTTTGATATTTCAACGAATATTTTATTTTTTAGTTGAGTTTACGGCCACTGTAATTCCAAGATCACTTTCCGATGACATTCTGAGATTCCTATTTCAATTTGGTCGTTTTTGTTTTAGAACTTTATAAAAGTAAACAGTAAAATGCTTTGCAGATCTATGTACTGAGCGTTCTGGTAGCTCAATGGCTAAGGCGCTTGCTTTCAAAACATTCGCTACTCCTGCCCCGGGCACGAATCGCGGCAGACGCAGGAATTTTGAGAGTTGTGTTTAATCATATGAGCTATGCCAGGACACTCCGTGGTTCGGATTCCACGTTAAACTGTAGATCCCAGAGGAAAGGAACTGACCGTCCTACCTCGGACACAATGGCTTAGTATGCCTCCTTCGGGAGGATCCAACCAACCTTCGGGTTGTGGACTGAGTTATGTTTTTTTTTAAATTAAATATCCAGTCCAGTCAGTTATAGACAAAGCAAATGAATAGTTCTGTGGTTGAATGAAAGTTATCTATTACGCTTACTAACCGATTGAGTGAATCCGCGTGTAACATTGTAACAATGGTCAGACCATTTGCTTGAATATGGTAATGTTGAATGGGATCCACATTTTAGGTATCAAATACAAAAGATGGAGGGGGAGCAAAGAAAGGCTGCTAGATTTGTCTCAGCAAATTACCGTAGAACACAAAGAGTAACCAATATGATAAAAGAGCTGGAATTGGATTAACTGGGAGACAGGAGTGACGAGAGTCATGGGAGTGTACCAGGCGTATATTGGTGATGAGGCGTGGAAAGATATTGCTGTAGAAATAAAAAGTAACGCATGGAAGGGAAAAGATGACCATGACCACAAGCTGGCAGTCGATTTCAGACACAAGGGTGTGGGAAGATTTTCTTTGGTAGGTAACGGGATCGGCGATTGGAATAAGTTATCAAGAGAATTGATGAATAATTTACCAAAAATGTTGAAACAATTTAAAGTTGAAATTTGTAGAGGGGAAAAAGTATGTGGATAGAGGAAAGGTAGGGAAATTGCCACTGGAGCGTGTGCCCCACCGCAATTAAATTAAATGCATAATGTATGCACTCCTAATAGGATTACTTTAAATGGCATTAGGATTATAACATTGAGGTGGGTAACTGCATTTTTCTGGAGGGAAGCCATCGAGCAATCCGTTTGTTTTTGCTGTAGAATGTTAAGTTTTCGTTCATCGCCGCCCACAATTCCCAACCACTGCATTTGCCCGAGGCTTTGAAAACAACTTTCGGCTTGTCACACCAGAGGCCACTTTGGAGGGTTCCTGTTGGGTCTTGACTGCTACCCTGTACGTCCACACTAGGGACCCATTGTACCTTGCTGTCACAGACAGTCTCCTACTTAATATTGAGAGTGGAAGTGGAGTTTGGGTTATAGTACATCAACCTGGCACTGCTTAATACAAGGAGATATTTTTAACTTCTTTTAAGTCTGGAGAATTCACTCCAAATGTTTGTGCAACTGTCTTTCAATCACCCGGTTTGGTTCCAAACTGCACTGAGTCAAGAAACTGTAGTAACAATTGGGAGTGGGGGAGGGGGGGGGGGAAAGACTGGAAAGTTGTATACAAATTCAATCATTTTACTACTGTTCTGTATCAATTTCTTAATAATAAAAATTATATGTAAGTTGGACATTTTATTAAGCAGTTTTTGTTATTCTATAAAATAGCTTAAAGCAAGAAATCATAGAATGTACTTCTACTATATTTTTGCATTAAACTGTAGTGGAATTATAATTTCCTGAAATAGCTGTAACATAAAATTCTAACGTTGTATACAAAGCGCATATACAGTAAATTTGCCGGATAAATTGCAAATCTATTTCGGTTCTATCTGTGAAGGTTATTCACAAGAGCTTGGAAAACGCAGACATAGAAACGAGTCGTCATCCGAAGGAACAACTCGTCGAAAATAGTGAGCCCCCAGTAATGTTAATTCTTTTTGTTTTGGAGATTGAAATCGATTATCTCGAGCGGCGAGAGAGACATCGTTGCGAGCAGAGTCGAAAACAGAGTAAATTTATGTCGGTCGCTGTAAATGCCTCCTGGTCACGCGCGAACAGCAACAGCAACAGTCAGGTAGTATTAACTGGCCGAGTCACAACACCAGGTAATAAACCCAGCAGAGCCTTACATACCTCCTCAACGAGCGCCTACACTTTTTCAACTTCGCCGTACTGCGCAGATATAACTCCATCCAAAGACTGCAAAGACAATGTTGCGCTCGAGAAAATTAAATTTGGAGGACAAAATTATAAGGGAATTCGTCGGCATGATTTATTTTTACTGCAATCAGATTATAACTTTAACTCGCGAGAATAGAAGAGTAGCTATTATTTTACCCTCATATTTTAATTCAAACGTACTCTGAAAAACGTTATGTTACATTTTCCTTTACTTAAATGTCGCATCCATGTTGGGTGTGTGACGTAAAATAACAAGACAAAAGTGACGAAATTTTCCAAATTTGTTTTCATTTTTCGACTAACAGTAAGCTACAAGCGGGGAAAAGACACAAAAAAATAGTTGAAATAATTATAGTGTCATTATAACATATTTATTCCTCGATTCATAAAATCTCTATTGAGCAATACAAATAATTTTTTTTATATTTAAAGATTAAGAGCTGAAGTACCAGATTTTTTAAAATTACACAATCTTTTTTGGTTCATTCAAGTATGGTTTCAAATATACGAATGTAATCTGAAAAGTTCTCATTATGGACTGCGATATTATCGGTAAAATGCCAAAAATGAAATTTAATTAAATTAATGATCATCTCTCTACAAATGACATTCTTTACATTTAATTATACGTACTTCATACAGTAATAAACAGAATAATCTTTGGTGCAGAAAGAGAATTGTTCGAACTATCTTCTTTCGTATGTAAAGAGCTTTACTCCGACGTGGGGGATAATATTTCTTTCGAGTAAAATCTCTAACGTTGTTCCCTAGCAATCAATCATCACCTCTTTAAATCTGTGGTATTCAGAGAAGAAGGATTCTGTCCCCCTTTGAGGTTGATCAATTTTCTGCGTTTAACCCTTCTTTGATGTGCCTCCCACGCACCGCTAGAATATTCTAACAAAAGACTCACTGGGCTGTGCTGTCCTTGCATTGCCTTGATTCCTTCAAAATAGACAATGCTCTAAAATAAACATTCACGTCAGAGAGAAATATCCCGTACAGGACGAATTTTACAGAAAATTACACATGATCCAGCCACGTAACTACGTTTTTGTGTGTGTGTTTTACCCAACAATCGAAAGACCTTAATCATCATAGCGGTTTAATAAGTTTATTAAACTAGATTTAATAGCTCTAAAATATATTTAACCATATCGCGCCACGAAGACTAAGTTATCTTTTGCCCTAATTGTATATTCTCGTTTTGGTGATGAAGTTTAAAAGTTCAAAATAATTGCTACCTGACTAATGTCGTAGTCAAAACAAAGACAAGTATCGGTTCGCAGTATACTAAATCTCTAGATTCAAAGAAAGAAAGAAAAAAAAAAAAAAAGTAACTCATAATTGTGATCCATTTCCCGAATAGGACAGATTCCATTCTTATTTTAATTCAACTTTTGTTAAACAAACTGCATTTTTCCGTCGTTCATGTATTTTGACTGCAGTTTATTGTTTTTTTTATCTTATTTTACTATATGGATGAAACTGTTTCCAAGCCAAAGAATTTGTATTAATTGGAATTCGTGAAATTTACACCGCTAAAACTTTTATAGTTGTGATAACGCGAAAGGTGCGTTCAGTCTAACACTGCCTTTCGAAATATTTGTTCAGAGGCATTCATGTGTTTATATCGACCTAAATAAAAATGTACGGACAAGTTATGCATTATTGTTTTTTCTTTGTTTTATCACATTACAGTTGTAATTTACAATAGTCTATACTTATGAATGTAGAATTTGGTTAACAAATGTTCCCAAAACATAATAATACGCAATTTTTGCAGTGCCACTCTGTCTGTCAGCAGAAAAACATCATCGTCCAAGTATCACATTGCCGGCCTCGGTAGCGTAGGGGCTAGAGTGCTAGCTCCACGTGCCGAAGGTCGCCGGTTCGAATCCGGCCGCGGGCATGGATGATTAAGTGTTGTGTGTCTGTGTGAATGTCCTGTCCGTCCGTACATAGAAAGATACGATGTACACTGGATGACTAATTGTTCACTGGAAGCTAAAATATGATCACATTGAGCTGGCTGAATGGCCTTAGCCACCGAAGCCAATTAAAAAAAAAAAAAAAAGTATCACATTTTATCTCAGGTGGACACTCCAAAGATCACGCTACAACACAAATAAAAACTCCACACTTTAGATACTGTAATTATTTTTTTGGCTACGCAACTTGATTATTTATTTCTTCAGTTTTCTGAAAAATAGTTTACAAAGATATTACACAGCAAACGTTTACTCTTTGATACTAGAAGAGAAACAAGGGGCAAATGGATTACTACGAACACAAAGGTCCGCGTGGGCTAAGTAACGGGAAAATGCTAGTCAGTTTATATAAATGAAGATGAAACCTGTGAAGGTATGGGACTGTTTCATGGCAAGAATTTGTTTGGGTCTCCGACAGTTTTTTCGTGTTTGCAGCAACCTATGTAAGCTGCCACTCAAAAGGGGCAGCCGGGCGTGGTATGATCGCAATGGAAGCATGCAGCCAGCGACCTTGACTGCCCGGATGGGAATTTTCCGAGTTGAGTCAGTGTGCGAGGTGCGGAGTCGATTTCCCGGGCCGCGAGAGCTGCGAGCTACTGCTAATCGATACGTGCCGCCCCGCCAAGATGGCGGTCGGTCGTGTCACACCCCTCTCCTCCTCACCCAACTCAACCCCTTTCCCCGCGGGGCGTCCAATTAAATTCTCGCGTGACCGTGTTCGCTGCCAAGTTCAGACTAGCCTAGCCCTCCCCGTCTGCGCTATCTAAACGACTGCACCTATTTCAATAGTTCCATTCCCGAATTGAATTAGTACCAGCCCTGGAACCACAACTTGCTGTACAAATAGTCACAACAAAAGGTTTTGACGGGATAGTAACAGACATATAACACAACAAAACCCAGTTTACGATGTTTGTAACCATTGTTTCATGCTGGTCTCAGAAAATCCTATTTCGTTTTAAACCTACATAGTTTCTTGTTATCTTCATGTAACGTTGACCACCGCATTTGTGGAGTTAATCGATTCTTCCTGTTTAATCAGTGAAGAATTAACAACGTGGATGGGTTTTTCACAATTAAACTGTTAGAGCTTACAGTGGAGATAGCTACCTTCACTTTTATCTTTTGTGCGAAGAGTTATAAAGTAATTTATTCATTAAAATGTTGACACTGATAATAACAGAATAATTGTTAGTTTCTATGCAACCAAAAAGAATTCAGAAGTTCACAGGAATTTGTGTGAAATTTAAAACAAAGCATGACGCTTCTCTATCTGGCGTTATTTACTTCATACATCTAAATTTTAAGATCCGTAATTTAGAATACGGAACTTTCCTTGTACAAATCAGAAAGGAGGCGTCCGTTAATTACGTGAGGTGAAATAGGGGGGGGGGTGGCAACCTGGCAAAATCTCACCAAGGGGGAGAAGGGGTGTCAACGGAAATCTCACTTGAGGTTTCGTAAATTCTTGTTGGAGTGTAAAGCTAAAAAAAAGTCGATTTTAAGGGGATATTTCGTGAAATCGTTTAAAATGTGGGGGTGTAACCGGCTTTGGAAGGGTGAGACCTAAAAAAAAGGTCTCAAAAAGTTGCCAGGGTGAGTCCGACCAGATTTCATTAAGTCTCACCAGAGAAGGGAGGGGGGGGGGGGAGGGGAGGGTCCAGAAATCCGAAAAACACCTCACGTAATTTATGGATGCCCCCTAAAGACCCATACTATTAACGTCGAAATTTCCTTACAGATGAACAAGAGAGGTAAATTATATAACAATGAGCTCAAAAGGAGATATTTCATCTGCTTCACTGTAGTTAATAAACTGTTGTAAGATTCGAGTCTTTCTCGGCGTATAGCTGCAAACTATTCTGCTCGGGTGTTCAGGGGACAACATTTTTCTAGCAGTAAACTGCTGTTCATACAGTGGCCTAGATAATAATAATACAAACAACATCGAATTCCAATCCTCGACCCGAGTACAATGTGACGTTTATGCAACAACTTAAGGGCATAGTATACTATCATTGTTGTTAGAAGTCATTTTTCAAACCTCCGAGTATTATCAAAACATTTTCTCTGGAATTCGTGTTCGTACAAAGGACACGAAGACACATTGCATTGACAGACAGATCTTTCTCAATTACAGTTTCCATAAAACCAATATTTTCCAAGCATATGGCTTTTATTTAAGCATGCGGGTAGTTCGGAGTTTCTGTTCCCTACGTCTTCTACATCCGGCGGGGTAATTTACTCTAGAGGCGGTCTAGGGGGGGGGGGGGGGGGGTTGGCTGGGAAGCTACGTTGGGCTACATGAGAGAGAGGGGGGGGGAGGGGGTTTGGGTCAGGCCACGTAGCTTTTCATATTATTTGTCATAGTTAAAATGAGATAGAGGACACAAACAGCATGTAAATATTTATTTCCGCCATTTAATTATCCCCGTATGTAATTTACGTTGGTCTGACAAGAGAAAACAGTACAAAATGTCTTCTAGAGTTATTAGGGAAAAAGGCTACGTGCTACGTGGGGGAGGGAGGGGGGTAGAGGCATAAGCCACGTAGGGATACGTGGTGGGGATGGCGGGTTCACAGGAGGCCAAAATGGAGCTACGTGGTTTATGCACGCCACCTGAATGCGAAACGTGAGAATTGTCTACTCTCTGATAGGTGTGTTTTCGTTTTTAAAATGTCTAAGCGCAGATTGAGGAACGTATCAGCATTCACTTGATATTAGCATATAAGAGCTATTTCTGTGATAGGTTTGCTTTGGAGGTCAAGTATACACCAGCCAAAATTTGTATTATGATTCTTAGATATTAAAGTGCATGACTGTCTTGAGGAAAGTCAACCCTCGTTTTCTGAACGCTTCCTCTTACACATTCCTCATGTTCCGATTGACGGCCAAAACGATGGTGGACAGTTTTGGTAAACTATTACCTTAATATCACGGTACCCATGGCAACAAGAAACACGCTTAACAGCTCGAATTACTGCGCAATTCTATAACGAAATACGTTCCTCAGTTCTCCACCAATATTTCACCGATGTCCCAAACCCAACCTGCAGTTCCTGACGTACATGAATCATAGGTATCTTATTTGTGAGTAGTCCTTGACCGTTGGACAAACTCGACAACGATCCATATCGGACGAGTTAAGGTCGCAAGTGAGTTATGTCTCCAGTCCGACACGCCACATGCCTCTTCAGTCTTTTATCCGACGGCTGAAGTTCGCGTGACTTGCGGTAGATACATCTTCCTACACAGAAGTCCCATTTGACCTAAAGCGTTATTTTGTTTAGAATCCGGAATACAACACCAGAAATACATATCTGAAAACATGCAAACAACGAGCAAACACAAACCACTTGACTAGAGCACAAAGCAAACTGTTCAATCCATGATTTTAAAATTCCTTAACGTCCCACTAAAAATGCTGACATTACTGAAATAAATCCCTTTGTCATAATATTTTTTAAACTTTTTTCTCTATCGCTATCACTGAATATTGAAGGTGACAAATCCCGCATACACTTGTGATATACAAGACCTCACTATTCATAGTATTTAATATTAAAATCATATTTATATCAACAAAACATTTGTGATTATATAAACTGACTCTGATATTTGACTTTAAAGGGCAAAGAGCGTCAAGCCTCGAGATAAGAAGGATCTTTGGTTGACGGTTAATCAAAAGAAAAGAAGGTCGCAGAAAGATATTGAAGACGGAAGAACCTTGGAAGTATGTCTTTAAAATTGATTTTGGTTTGCTTGCAGTTGTAAATGAGAGTATAAGCCCACTGTAACAGCCCTCATACCTGAATTTTGAATAGTATTGTACTGTATGAAGTATTTGTAGTGAGCTAAAGTTTGCTTGAATATGATCTGGTATGTTTGTTTTGTAATTTCTTGTAAATCAGTGTATATAGACTTTGTTTTATGAAAGAAAATTATTTAAAGTCCATTTAATATGTTTAAGAACCGAATGGTGCAAGAGAATTTCTTAAATGTTTGTAATTCCATGTATTAATGCAAGTTATGATGTCTACAGGACAATTTTCTACAGTTTGAGATGATTTCTGCAAATAATTTTGTATTTAAGTGTCTCTAATTACCATTTCTGATCATTTTGTAATGTTGTTAAGTAATTTTGTATTAATTCCGATTGTTTTTAATATGTTTGATTGTTTGAGTGATTGTTAATGTTCGAGAAATATCGGGCGGATGCCTTTGAAGAATTCTCGTAATTTCGATAGAGACTATATAAACAGATCGGCTGGACAGAGCAGTTAGTTGGCTTCATTCAGTTTTACAGAGAGATTCATCCAGTTAGTTTTTCAAGTTGAATTCACAGAGATTTTATTTGCGACGGCTCAGAAGTGCATCTCTGTATTGTATCTATGCTTGTGAATGTCGCTGACTTCGTTTTGAGCAAATAAACAAATCTTCAACATAACCTTCTGGTGGACTTTTTAATTAATCAATATATATAAATTAAACCACGGAAGAATCTAATATGGCGAACGTTGACAGGACGAGAATAAATTAAACAACCGAAGAACCTAATACCACGGTCTATGAAGAAGCAATATCATATGAATAAATGTTACTAATATATGAATGGTGATATATACCTGGTGGTTATAATTAAACTTTCCCTATTTAACACGTTATAAACAAGGAAACCCCTAGCCCTCGCCGCCTCCCCACCACGTTTCCTAGTGTCGTTTCAGCTACCCGGGCGTTTGATGTTTACCGACTGGGCGACGGATAGAGGCGCGCCATCCCTGCCAGCGCAGGCGAGACCTTCCCACTGCCCGCTCCTGGTAGATGGACCAGACGGGCCGGCAAATGCGCGGGCCTAGGGAAGCTAGCTTTACTCTGCTCACAAAGTACCCAATGACGATAATTTGCTTCAAAAAGCTAAATCCTATTGAACGTCATGAACAGTTGCCTTCGAGTGGGCGATTACTGGAAAACAGTAGGAAATACAATCACTTGGGAAAAGTAAACTCAAGGAGGCGCTACCTGCTCTGTCCAGTATGACTGCCCTCCAATACGTTTGACATAAATGCGGAAGTTGTGCATTCGACAATGTAAACAAATATTCTGGTAATGCTGAACCTTTTAAAAGCAGTCAGATCAAACCTGTACAGTGGGGCTTTGTTATAACATAAGGAATTATTTGATATAAGCATTATTTAGTCGTAAAAGCGTATTTGCTTTTATCATAGAGCGGACTGAACTGTTTCGTGGGTTCCTTGTTGTCTGTACCAGGATCGAGATCATCCGCAAGTGACGGATGGTATGTACACAACGTGTGCTGTCTCACTGCTCCCGACCTGATCGTAATCAATAGCTCAGCTCACCAGACGTGTTGACTCGGGACTCGCGTCATCAGCAGCAAGTGGATAGGCCTGGTGATCTAGCAAACAGCTCACCTACATCACGTATCGCTAGACACAGGATTCCCAAACTGACAATTCTGCCATGCTGGATGTATCACAGAAGGAAGTAATTTCTGACTGAATAACGCCCGATCTTTAACTGTTACGTTATTTTTATTTGAAAAAAATCGTATCTCTAAGAGCCTCGAGGTTATCTAATATAAATCTAGTAATGAGCTGTATTTGTCTGAGGGTTTGAAATGGATCACGCAAAAATTACAGTTCCAATTTCGATGGAGTTTCCAAATTTTAAACCGAGCGTGGTGGGTGAGCGGTAACGCTCTGGCGTCGCATTCCTGAGGATGTGGGTTCGAATCCCAGTCCGGGGGTCCAGATTTGGGTTTTCCATGGTTTCCCCAAATCACTCCAGTCGAATGTCGGGATGCTTCCTTTAAAAAAGGCCATGGCTGAATTCCTTCCAATTCCTTGTCCCCATTCCTTTCCCACCTCTAATGACCTCGAAGTCGACGGGTCATAAAACCATAAGCAAAAAAAAAACCAGATTAAGAGCTTATGGTTTTGCTTAAAATCTGCGGTATATGTTATGAAGTAAAAGAGGTAAGGGCAGTGTGTTTTCACAGCTTTGGGAGCGTCCATAAACAACGTGGATCGGTCTAGGGGAGGGAGGGGTTGACTAGGAAGCTTCACTGAGCTACGTGTGGACGGGGGGGGGGGGGCGGGGGGGCGGATGCAGGGTTTCGATCCAAGCCACGTAGCTTTCGATTCATACCATTATTCACAGTTAAAATACAGGTACAGGTACAGAACACAAAACAGAATGTGAATATTTATTTCAGTCATTTAATTATCTCTGTATGTAATTTACGATAGTCTGAACAGAGAAAACGGTACAAAGTGTCTCCTGGAATCAACATGGAAAAAAGCTACGCGCCACGCGGTGGGAGGGGGAGGGTTGAGGCAAAAGTTAAATCGGGCTACGTGGGGGGAGAGGGGGGTTCACAGGAGGCCAAAATGGAGCTATGTAGTATATGGATGCTCCCTTTCAAACCGTATTCCCGTAGGATTAGCGGGGTAGACCTCCGCATTTCTATTTCCTGACCGTTGGCACTTCACCTCTGGTACAGCTTGCTGTGTAATGTTGAGTACGCCAGAACGCTTCCGTGGTTCGGGTTTCCCCTCTAGGGCTGGCTAGTGACAACCCTAGTTCTAACACTGACATATACACACTCTACAGCAAATCCAAGCCAAACAAAGGCTGAACATGGACCTAGTTGGTCCAAACGACGGGTAGGAATTCAACCGCAGCCTTTTGAAGGAACCATTCAGACGTTCAGCTGGAGTGATTTCGGGAAACAATGGAAAATACACAAATGGAAGGGCAGTAGGGGATTCAAACCTGCGAATGCGAAGCCACAGGGTTAACGCTCATCCACCACGCTCAGTTTTGACGAATGAAACATGAATCACGTCATTAAATTTCCCCTACCTCCTCCAATCATCCCCATTACAGTTTTAAACCGTTTTAATTAAACGACTATATGACTAATAAAAAATACACATAGTCTACATCCCTACACATTTTTATATTTCCCACTAATCGCCCTATTTACGTCAAATGTCAACATGGCGTGAAGGTTGTAAGGTATAATATAGTAACTTAGATAACTGTCCATGTATCTTTTTCTTCTCCTTAACCTTTATGTTGGTGACTAGTTTTTATTAGGAATATTAAACAGTGATGGTAGTATCTTTGATGTTTATTGTTTCGTTTGGATTACTGTATTGTATGTATTGTACAGTGTAGTGTGCAGTGAATGATGAAAAATAGAACAATAAAACCCTTTGCCTGTCCATTCAGGTCTACTCTCCCCAAGGACTCCTTGGAGAGGGGATGGCTTCCAGGCCTAACGTCCCATTTCGATATACAGGGTCCGGCAAAAAAACCTCCCCGGTTTGAGCAAGCCACCGCCTGAGTTGTAGTGGGGGTAGAGATGTGGAGGGGGTATTGTTCTGTAGTGGCGTACTTGCCATTTTCAGTGTTCGCCGTGGCTTGGCTCGGTAAGCATCGGGCGTTTGTTGTGGAGGAGTTTATTAAAAATGGCGGTTCTGTGATTTCTACTCAACGAGCGTTTCGGATTCGATTCGAACTTGGCCGACGTGATAGTGTTCCTGATGCGAAAACAATCAGACTGTGGGTGTCAAACTTTAGACAAACAGGGTCAGCACTAAAAAGAAAACCATCTGGCCGACCTCGTACTGCAATAACACCAGAGAATGTGGCGCGAGTGAGAACTTCCATCCAACAGTCCCCAAAGCGTTCAGCGGTTAAACATGCAGCTGCCCTGGGATTGTCAGAAAGGAGTGTAAGGAGAATTCTGCATAAAGAACTTCATCTGCATCCCTACAAAATAATGTTTGCCCAAAAGTTGTCTGAAGAAGATTATGAAACTCGCAGGGCTGTATGTGATGACATTGTGCAAAACATTCCCCCAGATGCTGTCTTCATTTCTTCTGATGAAGCCCACTTCCACTTGTGTGGAACTGTTAACAAACAGAATTTCCGCTACTGGGCTGCAGAAAATCCTACGGAACTCCACCATCAACCACTACACAGCCCAAAAGTAACAGTTTGGTGCGCCGTTGCGGAATTTGGTGTGTGGGGACCGTACTTTTTTGAAGAAGATGGACAAACAGTAATGGTCAATGCCGATCGCTATTGTCACATGATAGAGACATTTCTCCGACCCAAGATCAACCAGTTTGTTTTAGACCATGAGGAAGAAGAAGTTTGGTTCCAACAGGACGGAGCCACAGCTCACACTGCTCGGCGGTCCATGGAAATGTTAAGAGAGTTGTTCCCTGGACGTCTTGTTTGTTTAAGAGGAGACATTTCCTAGCCCCCAAGGTCACCCGACTTATCACCTTGTGATTTCTTTCTGTGGGGCTACCTAAAGGCTGAAGTGTACAAACATCGCCCCAGAACTCTGCAAGAACTAAAAGATGCCATTAGGCAGGAAGTGGCAGCCATTCCAAGGGAAGTTACACGAAGAACTATGGACAACTTCAGGGAAAGCGTGAATGTCTTAACAATGGGGGACATCATTTATCGAACATAATTTTCAAAACCAAGTAAAGTGTACTAAGTGATGTAAAATGGCATCATATAGGCTATTCACAAATATAACTAATTGTTCTGTATGTTTCTTATTCTTTTTGCAAATGCCTATTGAAATCAGGGAGGTTTTTTTTTTGCCGGACCCTGTACAAGGGATGATCAAATGAAAAGGTACGAAACGGCGTAAAAACGTTAGAGAGCAGAGGCTCTTATCAAAATCGGCGTCCAAATGATGCGGCAGTCCGTATGAGGACAGGATGGCGTACAGGTGGGGGATGTGTACTGTGAGACACTCCGACGCCTACGCAGGTCCATCAAGAACAAAAGACCGGGACTGCTCACGGAGGGTGTGGTTCTGCTCCATGATAACGCGCGTCCACACGTCTCCAGAGTCACACACATGGAACTGGCCAAGTTCAAGTGGGAGACGTTGGACCATCCGCCCTACAGTCCGGACATGTCGCCCTGCGATTTCCATGTGTTCAGTCCACTGAAGAAACACCTGAAAGGGAAGCGCTTCAACTGGGACGACGTACTCGAGGACGCTGTGAAGGACTGGGTCTCGTCACGGCCACAGGAATTCTGAGAACAAGGAATCCTGCGGCTTGTTCATCAGTGGGATCGTTGTGCTCAGGCCTATGGTGTATATTTTGAATAAAGTCTACATTTGTACCCACCGTGTCGTTTCGTACTTTTTCATTTGATCACCCCTTGTACGAATCACCGCTGCGGAGGGATTTGGCATTTAACCCAGGACTTTGGCGCACAATCTGAGAAACACCACCTTACATGCCAAATCCTGATGGTGAAAATTTCTTCCACCACCAGGGCACGAACCAGGTAAACCCGTGACAGGTTTCGGGCATCGTCACGATGCCACACCCAACGGCGTGTTTTAAATAGGTGCACTCACTTTTTAATTTTCTTTTTCATTATAATCAAAATTTCCCGGCAAAAAATGAATGCTATCTGTGTTGTTTATACGTGTTATATGTTCAAGTGTTGGCATGTCTGCTATAGTAGCGTGTTAACGTAATATCGTTGATCTGGCAAACAGCGGTAACAAGCGAGATAAATGTGGTAACCATCGTGTTGTACAGCAGTGTGTTTGGAGAATTTACCACGAACTACATATAGCCTGTAAAAGCGATTTATTGTTACGAGCTGCCGAAAGACTTACGTAAATGCTTTGAAGTGCAGGACGGAAGGCGCTGCCTTGTTAAATGCTCTATGTGCTACTAACATAAATAAAGCTCGAGAAGAATTTCATTAATCCATTAACCTATTTCTATAAAACGAAACCCGTGTATATATGTTCCAGAAAAAGTTAAAAACTGTGAACGGATTTCGATAGTGTTTTCACCGTTTTAATGCGTAAGATCGGAAATGAATTGTTTGGCATACGTCATGTTTCAACGTTACATGACAACCGAGCAGTTAATGAAGTTCTGAATGTATAATGAGAAACACCAAAGATGCAATACCAAGTAGATGTTGCATACGTCATACTTCGTAAATAATATATCCCATCTAGCGGTTCCATCCTTAAATTTCGGTTTATCGGTCTTTAAACCATATAGACGGCCGTATTAATAGCGAATAGCACGCTAGTAAATTACATAAATTAATGTTAATAATATAACGAAAAAAAATAACTCCCGAGAACTTATTTGCTTCTTGATGCTAAAGATCTCGGGTCGCACAGCTACAATCTCTTGTGCTTGGAGTGAAATAACATTCACTGTTCTTATTGAGTAATGCATATTGATGGATTTTTATACGTGAAAGTGAACTGTTTAACGCCTTTAGTTTTGGCATTTAAAGCGGTTTAGGAAAATAATTCTGGATACTTATTATTAAAATGCAGATTTTTCTACATTATATATAGCATTTATTTATTTTACAATTAATTATGTTAGATATTTTCGTAATTTATTTTTGAAAGATATTGTCTTTTCTACATTTCTTGAAAATCTTCATGGTTCCTATAGCTGAACGAACGGCGGGTTATTTTGATAAAACTTGGTACACATGTTTCTGATTGGGCGACTGAAAATACTGTAGGAATAATCAAACCCACCAAATCCCGTTTCGGCTACACCGGAAGTTAGTTTTCAAATACAAATGGAAGGATTAAAAAAAATGTAACAGGTGCAGAAAAAAATCTGTTATGAACTTCAATATCTTTTAACAAATAATCTGTCAAAACTTGAAAAAATTTTGACTCGATTTTGACGTAATATTTGCGGTAACAAACCTTATATTCTGACCTACGAAATTTGAAAGCTTAATATCTGACTTAGAATCTGCCGTATGTGTTATGATGCTACGTAACCTGCTAGCGAAGAGGGAAATGTATGTGTAATATCATTTATTTTTTAAACGTCGTGTTTCACTCATTTCTGAGACTTATTCACTGCGGACAACGAAATAGTAGGACACCTCACGTTTCTCATCCTATATTAACTGCAGATTTTTTTTATCAATAAATGAGTCTTAAAAATTGCAAAATCTTCTCTAATCTAAGCCTCAGAATGACAATTACCCCCTCCCCGTCCCTCCTACGGCCGGTTGGAACATCTGTCGAAAAGGTGTGTTATTTTTTGGAAACACTGAGGAGTATGTTTCAAATTGTGCGACTTATTATTGCACGGGTAAACCAACAGCAACCATACCGCGCAACGCCGGGAACTCTGCTATAGTACCAATTATCTCATACGATTTAGCAGAACAGCGAAGAGAGTGAATAGCAGAGTATTTGAAGATACTCAGGCAGATGTCTGATTGACACTTGTAAAAACATATACGTAAACAAGTATTATTTCGAGCGCAAAGAACAAGGAAAATGAGCTTGGAAAGCGTATAAGTGATTACAGAGCTACAAGGCATTAAAAATATTACAAAAACTTATTTCCTGACGTTAACACCCAAAGTCTGCATAATAGCCCAATAACTATTGCGATATAATTCTAACTTAACTGCTGTATTAAATTCAACACACTCTATCACAAAACTTCGGAAACCGGACATAAAATGCGCAGTACTTATTGGAACTTTTTCAATTTAACTCTGTGACAAGTCCCGAGCAGAAGATTCACGAAGTAGCAACTGTATCAATACCACTGGTTTCAGAAGTACATCCATCATTTATGATTAAAAGTATTCGGTGAAAACTTTTTTCGATTACGCTTTTTCCAGCGAAACAGCGGCCAGATTCACAGCTGCACTATGTTATCTCAGATGTGTTTATTGTACGGACAAGAAAATGCCTCAAATCTAAACCGAAATCATCTATGTTCGTGAAATGACTCGAAATGTAAGTTCAGCTGTGTGGAATGTTAGTAGTCTATGTATAATTCATGATATGATCTACTCCGGACAACTGTCGTGTCCTCATTACCACGTGTGAACGTTTACGTGTCATATTTCAACTAAGCATATGGACTGGTGAGGATCCAGGCAAGTAAACGATATACACGAAACAGTCTGTTTGCTTATTGTCTGTGTTTGCGTTGGAAAAGATGAATCAGTACAATCTCAATTGATATTTCTCATTGTGGTAAAAATGTTGTTTTTAAAAAAACTTGTAGAGTTTGTCGAATCTTACACTTCCAAAACGTGTACAATACTGGGCAAACATACGATCGTACTGTCATTTTTAATGCATTAGCATTATATACTGCTGTTTATTTAATGACATGAATGAGATTGCATGAGTGTGGGAATAAACGATTAAATTATAGAGATTGCTACTATATTTACATTAATTATTTTAGTCTAAAAAAAACCGTACTTCGATTCATTTAATGAAGTTTGGTTGGATCGCCTAGAAGGAGACGTATTAAATAACTATGCCAGTTTCCATCCTCCTGGAACATTCTGCCATAGTTCATATGAAAAAAGAAAATTCAACAAAAGTTCCCGGCCGCAAAGGGATTCGAGAACAGGATCATGAATTTTGGAAGTGAGTACCTCATCAACTGAGCTACCAGACCTCTTGATGATACTTAAGTGCCAAAGTCGTACGCGGACCCCATCTGATTAATTTAACAAGAAAAAACACTAATATTTATTTAACTATCTCCCCAGCTAGTTCTGCTTTACTCACTGTCCCTCACTGTACTCGTTAAAATATGAATATTATTATGACACTTATCCATTATTAACTAGTATAAAAGGGAATGTTGTTGAGGTGGGAACCGGGTTTGATAATCAACTAGTCAAATTCTGTACAAGCTGTTGACGTAATTAATATAACTAACAAACCATGTGTTTATATACTGAAAATAATAAATCCTGTCACACAGGTTCCAAACATCGGCGAGACAAGGAGGAGTGGAAGGGGAGAGAGATAACACACAGGCTGACGCTTGCAATACAATAATTCTCCGGAGACATAAATATTGATGTAATAATCTGCGTAATTAAAGGGTGTGACAAAGGTGCTATCACTGAAGCTAAGCGAGCGGTCTGTCGGGTCAACTTGCGTGTAGGGCCAGTGAAGTTTGACCTTCGCTAATTGCCAGCAGATAGCTAATTGCGGGTCAGTAATAGATACCTAATTACAGGTCATGACCTTGATAAGATAAAAAACAGTGGATACTGATGGGCCATACATTATTAGAGCCTAAGCTAGAGTTTGTAAAAAGATGTTAGAAAAGACACCAAAGAGCTTTTTGTAGTTTTGCAATTTCGAACGTCTGCTCAAAAATTTACTGATGATAAACTATACAGACTGCACCTTTACATTTTTCATCAAACCACCAAATACAGTACAGAACAATGTGTGCTCCAACCTTCTGATAGTTAGTGAAAACAATTTTGGCATTTTATAGGAGGGAATTAGGCCAACCCATTTACATTTTGCTCGGCGGGTCCTGTGATCGACTTCCGACTGTGAGTGTGGGTTTTGAAGTAGATGGTGTATACAACTAGGTGTTTTCCTTGCTTAGTGATCATATAGTTCACAGAACTACGAATTATGACGAGTTATGTAATCATATTTTGATCTGACTAAAAGTGGATGAAACACACTTCTATTATTATTACTATTTTTAGCTGAGAGATTTCTTCTTGTTTCCATTCTTCCTCATTGTTTCTGTTTTTGCTGAAACGTGCTGTAGACTTTCTGTTCTTCTACCATTTATAAACACGGTTTGGTAACCAAAGAACATCTTTAATACAAAACGAGATATTGTTTCAATATTTACTGTCATTAATTATAATTAACAACGACATTACTTCAAATTTCCACTTTATGTATGTGGGCTCGATTTTTTGTGATGTATCTGTCACAAAGTTTCTAAATTATACCGAACCTGGTGGATGAATGGCCTGGCATTCAGGAGGACGTGGCTTCAAATCTCCATCCGACTGCCCGTTATTCGGTTTTCCCCGGGCCCCCAAAATAACACGAGTGCCGGAATGTTTCCTTCAAAAAGGTTGTGGCCGAATTCTTTCACGTTCTTTATCACCAATACTCTCCCGTCTCTAATGACATTAAATTCTACGACGTATAAAGCCATCAATTTTTTTTAGTCTTTCAGAAATTCCTAAAAGTAGATTTCTAACCGGGAATCTTTCAAACGTCGACATTGTTAGCTATGATTTGTTCTGATAAGAACGATTAAAAGGTTGTAGCTATTTATGTGTAAACACAACTAAATTTATGTTTAGCTCTTTTACCGTTATAGAAGATTATGTTTATCAAATTAAGAAAGTCAAGCATCAACGCAGAAAAATCTCATTACGACGATATTAGGCTCAGAAATAACATGATGATATATAGATTATCGGAGAGAGAGAGATTTCAACACATGAAGTACTGGTTCAAATAAAACTATCAATAACAGAAACTGACTATAAAAATGCTAGCTGTAACAAGTAATTCATCCAAACAAGAAGAAGGAAACTACAGTTTCTTACGACAAAACGTCTAAACGCTTTATCCCATTAACTCAGTTCTTTAAGTAAAAACGACTGATTTCTGATTCAGATTCGGATTTTTAAAGTTTTCGAACATTTAAACAACAATATTATTCTTTTTTTAAACCAAAGCACAAATTTTTACTTTCAGCCGTGCTTCGCGAGCTATGAAGAGGTGAAAGTTCACACCGAGCGAAACCTTGCAGCAGAGATATCTTTGGGCCGATAAGTACAAACATGCTACTTTTTAAATAATTTTGACGTGAAATATTAGCTTACATGAACATTACTAAAACTATTAGTCTAAGTACTTTAATGAAATCTTTCGATCAGGATCTATTATAAAAAGATATATTTTTTAACTAGACATGGGGAGAAAAAAGCATATTGCTACGAAGTTAAAGTATTTAGTTGACAGAACTAACAATAATAATCTGCTTGGAAAAAGGAATTAAATATGTAGTTTCTTAATAATTTTTCGAACGATAAATTAAAGATGCCGAAATAAGATAATTTTCAAAATAACATAGACACGTCTGTTGTACATCTTCTGGAAGTTAGAAAAGACAGAATGTAAAATTGCACTTCACAAATCTTAGGGCCAACTGAAAAAGAACAAATAAAGAAGTCTTAAGAAACGATCTAAAATGCTGAAAATATTCCTGAAAGATGACTAAAAATGAATTTTTTCATTAAACGGGCAACGAGACATCTCTGTGTTTGCGCTATAATTAGTTTAAAGATAAAAACTTAACTTAGTCCACAACCCGAAGGTTGGTTGGACCCTCCCGAAGGAGCCATTGTGTCAGAGGTAGGACGGCCAGTTCTTTTCCTCTGGGACCTACAGTTTAACGTGGAATCCGAACCACGGAGCGTCCTGGCATAGCTCATATGACCAAAATGAACTCTCAAAATTCCTGCGCCTGCCGGGATTCCAACCCGAGACGAGAGCAGCGAAAGTTTTGAAAGCAAGCGCCTTAACCACTGAGCCACCATACCGCTAATTTAAAGATATGTGCGAAAAATTCGCAACAATATGTGAAGGGCAGTGAAGGCAGGATATGGATTTGACTAATGTTGGGATATTTTCGCTCTTCGCTGAATAAATATTGTCTCTGTATTTGCTACTTTCAAAAATTTAGTCATTTATCTGTAAGTCATTTTTTATATTATTTTTCAATCGAAGCAGAAATCTCTCACTGATTTTAGCTACACTGGTATCACAAGAAAGGTATGAGCAATACAAGGTAAATATTGTACAATCATGGATTTGCTTTCCTAATTTTCAGTAAACTATAGCAAACTAGAAATACCATGTCTCTTTCAGTTTGTCTCTCTACTAGTCTGGCATATACATTTCAGACACTGCTTTGCAGGCTGATCTTGTGAAAGGATGTTTGTACAGAATATTATCATCAATATTGCCTTTCTTCATACTCCAGCCTCCAGCGAACAATTATTTTCTGAAGTGTGTACTAAAACCAGAAGATGATTTGCCATTTAATAAGCCACTGTATTAAAGGGACATACGTGTACCTAGCAATCATTATTTATTACTTAAGGAACAGAGAGAAAGTCAACCTTGTCCTGTTTGAAGAAAGAAACCGAGCTTTACGTGGAATGATTTATGAAAACCACAGAATACAGGAACACGGCTGAGTAGAAAGTGACTCCAAACCACATCTGTTCTGGGAAACTTAGCAGACGAGAAGGAATGGGGAATCGTAACGTCAGGTTCTGGCCTTTGGAATGAGCTGGGTTCCATTCTGGATACAACCATACAGGTTTAGATTCTCTGCGGTTTCAGTAAATCACTGAAGGGAAATGCTGTGATGGTCCCTTCATAAAATTCATCCCCGATTCCATTTCGTTCCTTTGTCAGACCTTGAACCATTTATACAAGAGACGTGAAGCGGAAAATTAAAACACAAAATCTGGGTTGCGAGGCAAATCTGGTGAGAGTTTCTGCGGTGAGCACGAGTTCCGACGGACAGAGAGAGGGAGAGAAAGGGAGACAGAAGGGGGTAGAGAGAGAGAAAGAACATGGTCGATGCCGTCGGGAGGCGAACGACTATAACTGCGCTCACCGAGATATCGCTAGCTAATTTGGGACGCTCATTCCAGTGAGTGAAAGGATTGGTAAGAATGTGACATTGATAGCCAGAAAGAAGAAATAATATTAACAATAGCTCTGACGCTATTATATACAGAAATTTTGAAAATAAATATCTTACTAACAATAGATGATTAATATGCCTACTAAGACATGGCGTGCAAAGTGCACACGCCGCGTTATATAAATAATAAAAAAAAAAAAAAAGAATTGGAGAGAGATTTATTATCAAGCAAAAGTTGCGGCTCGGAGAGAGGGTGGGAAGGTGCATAGATCCTTTTTCTAATCAAATGTCTGTTCAGAAAACGGAATTGAAAAACACCTTATCCATGCAAAAACAGTGCTAGTTTCATTAGTTTCAAGGTAGGGGGATACGGAGCTTTTTTTTTTGTGCCTGACCGAGTGAGGTGGTGTAACGGTTAGCGTTCTCGCCTCGTAAGGACGCCGGTTCGAATCCCCGTCCAGGCATCCAGATTTGGGTTTTCCATGGTTTCCAAATTACTCCAGGCAAATGCCGCAATGCTTCCTTGAAAAGGGCCATGGCCGAATTCCTTCCCATTCCTTACCCCCATCCTTTCCCGTCTCTAAAGACCTCGCTGTTAAGAGACATTAAGCAGTTTTAAAAAAAGGTTATGCCTGCGATATCTCCTCAGTACAAATAAGGCAGGGAACACCACTGCGGATTTCGTAGGCTAAGACGTTGTTCTACGTCGCCACAGACTACTCAACAATCCACCAGGACTTCAAGAATTAAATTTTTTCAGCTATTTTGGACATCAATTCCGACAGAACTAGAGGAGAAATGGCAATCACAAAGATCGATTGCAAGTTGACATAAATACGGCCGTTCGTACGGTTGGCAAATGTTGTAACTATATGAGGCCCAGGAACGGAAATAAGGTTACTGATATATTCATGGATGAATCTGGTAGTGTGAAGAGTGCGTGAATTGGAAATAATAGCACCAGTCGTCATTGGTGAGTGGATTTGAATAGTTTCATTGGATCTGTTGATTAGTGACTACTAGAGGAAAGAGAAAATTGGCAATAAAAATAAAGCTTAATCGGTATTTAGTGGTTAATACGCCTTGGGTCTAGTAGCTCAGTGGTTGAGGTGGAACGGTGCAAATAAAAGTGCTACGTAAACTTCAAGAAGAATATAATAAATACATTGTTAACAAGTAAAAAAAAAAGTGATTAAGGTTCAAATCCCGACTGGGATACGAATTTTTAAGTGTTTGGTCATGTGAACTATGCCATGACCTTCCGTGGTTCGGATTAGGAATGTACCGGAGATTCGCAACCGCAAGTGCGGAACTTTCGTGTTAATCCCACTTCCACTTCCACATCCGCAATTTTAACGCGGATGTATAGTGGATGTTTGTTTACATTGCGATATATATTACTTTTGTCTCCTTATACGAGATTCTGCTCATCGTCGCTTAGCTAACAATAAAGAAATTGTTTTTTTCTGATGATCTTGCAATAAAAGTAACAATAAACTGTGTGCCTAAGCGACGAACTTATAACTTTGAACTTGCATGTAAAGTAAATCGGCCTATTCTCCGTACAACTTAAAGTATATCCCTGTAGAACTACCGTAGGATGCGCTCACCCATTCACGCTAATAGAAGGGGCCAACAAAATGTTCCAAGCAATCCCTACCACTCATACTTTCTCGCGGCACACCTTATCTCACACTTGTAAGATGTTTACTCCAATATCCATAGCTTGTTGGACAGCAAGGACTCGTGTTGGCTGCCTGGGAGTACAACAACATCCAACACAAATGATTCCGAAAGCTTCCGCGGTCACTGTATAGACTGTCTTAGTTCTCCAGGTGGACACGAGTAGATTTATTAAAACCTAACGTTTCTGCGATAGTGCTGTGGCTTTTATCAGAGGACTGATGAAAGCCACAGCACTATCGCTGAAACGTTAGGTTTTAATAAATCGACGCGGCTCCACCCGGAGAAACAAAATAAAACATCCAACACGTCCTACAAGTAGTCCGATGAGGCAAAAAGTAAATCAATATGGCCGTATTGCCACAGACTTTGCTTATAAAAAATGATTTTGGCATAACACATATACTTATTTTGATTTTAAATTTATTTTTGATAAAAAAATCTAAATAATTAGGCCTATACATTTATTTTTCCACCTCCGCATCCGCTTTCGCAAAACATCCACTTCCACAAAACATCCACTTCCGCAAAACACCCGCTTCCGCAAAACACCCACTTCCTCAAAAACACCCGCTTCCGCAAAACATCCGCTTCAGCAAAACATTCGCTTCCGCAAACATCCGTTTCGTAAAACATTCGCTTCCGCAAACATCCGTTTCCGAAAACATCCACTTCCGCAAAACATCCGCTTCCGCAAACATCCGCTTCCACAAAACATCCGTTTCCGAGAACATCCGCTTCCGCAAAAACATCCGCTTCCGCAAAACATTCGCTTCCGCAAACATCCACTTCCACAAACATCCGTTTCCTGTAAAACATCCGCTTCCACAAAACATCCGTTTCCGTAAAACATCCGCTTCCGCAAAACATCAGCTTCCGCGGATGTCAAGCACTGAACATTCGCATCAGCATCTGCAAACATGACATCCATTACAACCCTGGTTCAGATTCGTGATAAACTGTAGGTTTCAGAGGAATGGAACTGGCCGTCCTATCTCTGACACGGTGGCTTAAAGGAGGATCCAACCAACCTTCGTGTTATGGATTAAGGTAGTTTCTACGCGTAGTCACTACGATACTGGGAACCGAGCAGGTGCTTACTGACCGGTGCCTAAGCCGCGCGGCCGCTGGGGCCGGTGCCGCTCATGGTGCCGCGCTGTGCTGGGGTGAGGTCACGCACTTATCGCAGGCCGAGCCACAACTGAGGCGAGCCCCCAGCAGCCCGCTGGCTGACCTTAGTCAATAGCTGCGCGGGCACCGCGCTGATCAATACGAGGCGGGCCACGCGTGCGCACCGCCACTGGGCCACGGCGAAGCAATGCCACACACTGGGCTAAACATCTGTCCGATCGATGCTCTGACAACACTCCCAGAGTTGGTTGTTTATTGGAAAGCGAAAACTGCGGGAGGTGGACGACAGATTCAATCAGTCGATGGTGTCGGCGCACTAGACCATGAAAAGGACGAGCGGGCGTGCCGAGCACAGTGTTGAACTGCCTGCACAGTCGTTGGGTCCTAGCAGTTGGAACTATGATGGATTCGCGTCGATGCATAATTTTGGAAGGATTTTTCTATGGAAAATGTTTCTAACTTGCGAAACCGAACGGGGCGGGTGAACGGTTAACGTTCTGGCCTCGCATTCGGGAGGACGCGGGTTCGAATTCCCGTCCAGGCATCCAGATTTCGGTTTTCCATGGTTTCCCCAAATCACTTCAGATGAATGCCGGGATGCTTCCTTCAAAAAGGCCATGGCCAAATTCCTTCCCGTTCCTTGTCCTCAGCCCCATCCCGCCTCTAATGACAAGGCGTAAAGCTGTAAGTAAAAAAAAAAAAAAAAAAAAAAAAAAAAAATCAAATATCTTTGCGAAAACTGCAATTAATTCTTCAATAATTTCTACCGAGCGTGGTGGGTGAGCGGTTAACACTCTGCCGTCACATTGGGGGGGACACCAGTTCGAATCCTCGTCCAGGCATCCACATTTGGGTTTTGCATGGTCTCCCCAAATCATTCCAGGCAAATGCCGGGATGCTTCCTTCAAATGGGTATGGCCGAATTCATTCCCGTTCATTGTCCCCAGTTCCATCCCGCCTCTAATGATCTCAACGTCGACGAGGCGTAAAGCCAAAAGTAAAAAAAAAAAAAAAAAAAACATATCATTTATGGGGTACCTTCTAAAATTACATTATCATGGAACAACTTTATTACTATTGTTACTCCGCGATACACTAAAATTGGGTGGTAGGGGGTGCATTGCACCTACCCTAATGTGTAACCGTTTGCACAGGAAGGGATATACGGGATATGGCAGGAGGCGCCCATAGGCTATTTTGAGGAACCATCCCGGCGTTCGCCTGGAGCGACCTAGGAAACCAACATCCGGATGGTCGGAGCGGATTATGGAGACCTACTCCTATAGGATTCTACGTTTTCTTGCACGATAAATCCTTCCTATTCCATTCCCTAATCGCTCATGGAAAAAATTAGTATAGAAATGAATCGGTTCTGACCCTCATTTGTCGTATCTTATTTTATCGGTCATTCATTGTTGGTAGTAACATCCTGAAATAGGTCATTCATGATTTTTTCATTAAGCTTCGATGCTCCAGATCTTCCCAACCTTATTCCTTCAACATCGAACTTACGCATTCCCTCTAGATGCGAATCGGGCGGCTCTTCTTTGGACTTTCTCCAATGCCTCCATTAATTCCTTTATTAAAGGAGCTGGTAGTATTTTTTTTTTTACTTATGGCTTTACGCCTCGTCAACGTCGAGTCATTAAAGGTGGGATGGGACTGGGGACAACGAACGGGAAGGAATTCCACCATGGCCTTTTGAAGGAAGCATCCCGGTATTCGCCGGGAGTGATTTGGGGAAACCATGGAAAAACCAGATGTGGATGCCCGGACGGGGATTCGAACCGGCGGCGTCATCCCGAATGCGAGGCCAGGACGTTAACCGTTCACCCACCACGCTCGTTAAGGGCGGGTAGTAGATGAGGTGTCTGAAATGGAAAGGAAGAAATTCGTTCTCGTGATTAAATATTATTATTAAATGACATTCATAAGGATTTTGATTCAATAATAAGGAAGGGGCTATGGCATAGCAAAAAATTGCTCATCTGAATTTAAATAAAGGAGAAATTATCCTCGAGAAGCAATGTCTGTGGAAACAATCGCTCAGGAAAATGAGGATATGGTATATTGAGCAGATGTCAGGCATTTCACAAACCAAAGTGAATAGCATTCCTACAGAATACATGGACCTAATGGGACCAATGGGTTTGAAACTCATGGCATCACAATTATCTGCGGAATACCTAGTAGCCCTCTATGAATCAAATTCAGTAGATTTTGTCGAACGGTTTCCGACTATGGTTAATACCCGAGTCCACCACTTTACTCAAGAAACAAAGGAACAAACAGTGCAGTGTGTAAGTTCCCCTCCTCAGATTTAGGTAATTTACCTTAGCTCCTCTTGATATGTGTAATCTGCCCGTCTTCAAGCCGTAATATTAGCTGCAGAAGACGGCAGATTGTTTCAATTCACAGTTCAGAAACAAATACAGTAAATAATATATATATCAACAATGGATTCTTTGAAGAAACACTCGAAAGCACTTTTTATTTATAATCACTGGGTACAAAATACACTTCTTTACATTCCGTTTTATTCAACCACGTGCTAGCTATATCTTATATTCTCGTCCAAAACTCGCCATATTTACTTCTCTCTGTCCAAAGATATATATTATCATAGATGACCACTGTCCATAGATATTCTGGCATTTTACTATACGCTTATCTTTTTCTTTCTTTTATACCAATTTAACACATTTGTATACGCAACACATGCAAGACTAACATCTAATTAAGTTTTTAACAAAAATTTTCATAAAAAAAAAATGCAAGGGACCTTGTCACCTTACAAGTGGAGCACCTAAGGAAGACTAGGCAAGGCAGGAAAAGTAATGATTTATATTCTTGGAGTGATCTTAGGTATCCTGAAAAGGGGTGAATGTCGCGGGAACATGTTAACCTTGTGAAGCAATTGCAAGTAGCTTTCAAAGAAAAGAGATAAGTTGTTAAAATAGCTGCTATTTCATCAGGGCAATGCTTCGAGTCACAAATCTCTCAATGACATTGCTGAACTGTAAGAGTGGGGGTATACTGCAGCCATTCTACTCATCATGTTTGTTTTCCTGAGACTTCTGCCTATTTTCAAAACCTGAAAAGTTTAGGTCAGATGACGATGTCAGGTGGCACTATCACAACTGTGGGGCCTTAATTTGTTGTTGGATTCTTGCGACTGTTTTAGTCAACTGACGTCATTGTAAAGCTATGTTAAACTGTCTCATTGCATTGGTCATTCATTAGTAGCTATATTCAACAGAGGGGAGAGCCATTAGCAGCAAGTACTGATGGGGAAATGAGACAATGAGCGGAAATGTTCCGGCTGGCAATTAACAAACAGCGGCTCAATACACTCATTACAGCGGCCTGAATGGCTGGAGTTAGGTAAACGAGAGGAAAGTTATAAATAAGTTGGAAAGAGATATACGAGGCCTGTATGAAAGCACACTCAAAGTAGCACACATGGCTGAATCGTTCATTACAAACCAATTAAAAACCTTGCTTCCAATAGCTGTGGAAACAACAAAAATTTTAAAACACAAAAAATACTGTATGCACAAAGACTTGTTTTCATATCATTTTAGAATGTAAGTTCTATCCCATAAATTTGATCATGAGGATGGACTGAAAAGTTCTCAACCTGGAGCATATGTACTGTACATAATTCTATACAATATTACGTGTTGTAATGATAGCCGTATACCCAGAGTGACGAAAAAAATTAATTTCACTGTGGAGACAAATCATTCCTAAATTTTCATGAGATTTCATATTTCACAGTTTTTAAGAACCCTCGCCTTCAGCAGAAATTTTCAAGGTGTCGTCGTTTGTCTCGGTGCATATTGTATTGATTAAATTTACAATATTTTCGACGTATTTGAAATTTATAATGTATTTCTTAGTAATGTAGCCTACGTGTATTGATTTACACGCAGTTTCAAAGGCCACAAGTGTATTCCGAATGGAACGCTGTAACAAATAATGTACAAGTGTACCATGATGCTCACGAAATGCGTCTCTATTTTCTTAGGCCGACAAAAGTACATGCCTAATAACTTATCTATCAGTGGCAGGATGTCAGGAGACAAGTATGTCTTCTAAAACTTTAGGACTTGTAGTTACTTCTAATTTGCTTGTGTACGTCTCTATAAAACAGGCCCATGCAGAGCAATATCAGCAACCATTTTCTCAGTTTAATGTGGTTAGCCGTTAGCATCTAAACTGCAAAACTAATTACAATAGCGTAAAGACAGAAAAACGCTAATTTCAGAAACACTGAATGGTAGAATTATTGGAAGAAAAGTTTGAAAATAGCAGTAAGGAAGGACGATTTTCAACAGTTCTTCCAACATTACAATATTATATATCTAAGACACTAAAAAGCGATTTTTGAAATTTCGAGATGATTCGATGATTGTTATAGGAACTATAATGGTAGGAACGGATAATCACTACACAGAACACTCACTGTTTCTATATTTGTCAACCTTATTCTGTTTAATTATTGTTTGGTGGTCTAAATGTTATACCTACTTTGTGTACACCAATATGTAACTGAAACTAGAATTCGTAAATTTAAGCCTTTGTTAGTAATTAGAGGTTAAGTATAACATGGAACTTTCATACTTATCATCAAGAATACTACGAATGGATTCAGGTTATCGCAAATTGAAGAGGCAATTTAACATTTCAAATATTAATTTCGTACAGCAACAATATTTTCTTTACATCGTAGCACATTCAAAACTAAGAATCGACAAAGACAGTCGTACATACTACCTTGTCATTCTAACACAATCAGAAAAAAATCCCATTAAGCTGTGTGGCAAACAGCGCCATTGTTTTTCCAATACAGTTCACATTTTACACAGGAAAGAGTCAATGACTGTTACCGCTGTATTATTTCATCAATACTGAATGGAAGATCCCTCTCTATAAGTGACATAACTAGCCAAATCGAGTTTCTACAGACTTCTAGTTGTCAAAAAGTAGAAAGAAAAAAGTGAGTTTAAATTACTTCATCAGTGTCGTATTCTTTGAGAATTCTACACTCAGAATTGAAAAATATTAATAGCTGAATGAAACTGCGCCTGTTATTTCACCGCCAGACTGAAACATTTCAGAGGCGGATACAGAGAAATGGGATTATTTTCTGCGCTTAATGGAATCACGCGGCACTGGGGTCTCGTTACGGGCGCCAGCCAGGCGTACCGAACTCAAAACCATTGTCTGGCGCCCAAATTAGAACCGCAGTAACGTGCACATCTTCATTAGCAGACAAACTGAGTGTTCGCTATTCAAAGCGCCGCTATACGAGCCGACAGCGAAAATACTCACCCAGAGAGACAAAGCTACCCTGAAAACGGAGAAAAAGAGTATGTTAGTAAACATAAAGAAAAATAGCAAAAATAAATCTCAATCAAAATATAATAAATCATGCAGCGTAACATCTACATAAATTAATATCAAAATTTTATATTATTTTAATCAGTCTCTCAACTGGTTTGAAGCAATTCCTCATCGTTTCATATCTTCTGGTGAACTATTCATTTCAATGAAAAACAACTTGCGTCCTCAATTATCTGTTTCATGTGATCTAAGCTTTACCATCTCTCTGATTTTTTTCTTCGACTGTTCGTCTTCTATACCGCTTTATCCCAATATTGGGGGTCGGCTGCCTTGATGAGTTTCCTCCCCCTTTTTCCGGTCTGCAGTGTGATCTTCTTTCAGTCCTTTGTTCACGCGGTCTTTCTTAACTTGATCCTTCCACCTGCTCGTTTGTATCCGTCCGGATCTCTTTCTTCCTATAGGCATCCTCCACGCTTTCTTGATTGGCTCTTCCTCACTTCTTCGCATGACATCATCCCCTTCTGATGACTTCACTGATACCAGTCATTCCATCTTTTCTTTGACTGTTCCTACCATTAAATCAACCCCCCCCTACCCTCCATCTTAAAACTTGACTCTTGTGAGAGGAAAATCCTTTTTATTTTGATTCGTTCTTGATATGGAAAGCTTATGATGTAATAATTGTATTATTGCCCGTTCTGCATCTTGGATTAGAACCAAAATGGCGAACGATAACTTACTCTCTTCTGGTTAATAACTCCTTGTCTTAAAAACAATCTACTCCACGAAAAAAATTGTCTCACTTTATCACTTTATTTATTTCAAACACTGTATGAACCATTTGCAAATCCTTTTACTTTCTTCACGCACTAATACGTTCTTTGGTTTTGAGATTCAACTCATTGTTGTTTTACTCTATAACCTCGATACTATATTCTTTGATAAGGTTGACGATATTACAATCTAGTTTACAGGCTATCCAACTTTATTATCTATACTCTTACGTTGTAGCCATCTACCTCCCATATTGTTTTACTGTATTATTTCATAATTATTACTTTTCTTCACACCCTCCATCCTTTTTCTTCTTTCTATGCTACTACTCCACAACTTTCTTTCCTCTCCCAACATTTCAAAAACGCTCATTTCGTAATTTAGCTGACCATTTTTTTTTTTATTTTTTTTTTAAATTTCCTTCTATAAAATTACATATCAAATGCTTTATTTTCCTTCTTTCTGGTAGTCCTAAAGTCCTAACTTCCCTCTCATAAAGTGTTCTGTTCTATACATACCGTTTAGAAAGTTCTTTCTGTGCCACAGATAAATAATTAAAATATAAAATTTATCTTTTTAAAGAAACCCATTTTCGCTAGTGTTATTCTTAAAAATTATTGGACGTTGTTTTCCATGCATGCAAAGAAGAAATTAAAATGACTTCTTAGTACACATAAGTAAATTTTTTCCGCAGATAGCATCAGTCATTCACATAGAAATGAGTAAGTGCAGTATATACACGTCTGTTTGACCCCAAACGATGTTGCTAGATAAACACGGCGTTTGTTCTGTAGCGTTAGTTATATGACAAAGACAAATTTTGCAACCTACAGACATATGTGAGCCTCCAAGAAATGCATTAATGTTCTAGACATTTGGTCAAGAACTCTTCGTGATTGGTCATCTTGCAAAACGTGTACATGTTTGTGAATATACACAGCAAAGATGCCTCCAAGTAGAACTCTTTTTTTTTTCTTATAGCTTTACGGATTGTCGAGGTCATTAGAGGCGAGATTGGATTGGTGACAAGTAACGGGAAGGAAGTGGCCATGGCCTTTTGAAGGAAGCATCCTGGTATTTGCTTGGAACGATTTTCGGAAACCATGTACAGGCCAAATCTGGATGCCATGAGAGGGAGTCGAACCAACGTCGTTCTGAATGCGAGGCCAGAGCAGTACCGCTCACCCAACACGCTCGGTCCAAGTAGATCGAAAATAACTAGGCGAGTACACCGGTGTCGGGCAATAATAAGGTATTATATCAAGGAACTGGTCCGTCGATATTATGACATCACACTGTATGTTACGTAACTCTCTCAGAATAACGGACAAGTGGCAGACAGGTAACCTGAGCCAACCAAATTCTCGTTTGCAACGTTTTGTGATAGGCTACGATCCAGTCACGTGGTTTTTCCCAACACTGACACTGGTATCTCCATAATTTCGTCCTATGCCATTCAGGATCACCGCCGCAGCCCATAATAGGTGGACCATCTCGTAACTCACTGTAGATAGGTGAACAGTCGATTGATCGCTGCCACCCCAGTCAGCGTACATCGTTCTGTATAGAGGACGAGTTTTACACCTGCTATATCGTTGGTGAGAAGCTACCGACTTCGACACTGGACCTTCCCTCCCTTCCTACTGACGATACTTCACCACTGCCAGACAGCTAATAGTCGACCGCATCAAATTTAGGTAAAGGTATCCATCTTTTAATGTCAACCGTCCTCACAATTCGAAGCCGTATACACGCCGTATCAACAACTATAGAGCCTGCTTACGTTGTTATACATTTTCCCGACCAAGTTCGAGTAAATAAAATAAAACCGATTTTTTACTATCATTTATTGCCACAAGTGGCTGTAATAAAGCTGACATTTATCTCTTACAGTTTTATAATACGCCTGTTTAAGTATTTTTGCTGTTCCAATAATAATTTGATGTGATTCCTGCTCGATGCTGCACGCACTATCCGCTAAGCAATTTTTTTCTTACGCCTCGTTGACATCAAGGCCATTACAGACGGAACGGACAGCCGGCAAGGAAAGAGAAGGAATTTGGCCATGGCCTTTTGAAGGAAATATCCCTGCATTCGCCTGGAGTGATGGCTGGACCGAGTTTCGAACCCCAGTCCTCTCGAAAGCGAGGCCGTTATCACACATCCACCACGCTCGGCGCTGCGGAGATTGAGATTGTGATCGTAGTTCGGTAATGGTTCACTTTCGTGTATTCCAGTTTACTAGTGGCACTAGCTCTTTTCTGAAGGTCAGACTCTCACACAAGTCATCACAGTTGTCACGTAGCTGACAACTTTGCAAGTTCTTTACTTCATTCTTGAAGACACAAGAACAGTCGCTGACGAAACTAGCGCCGCAACTGGATTAAGTTACGGAAGTTTGCAGGGAATCATTAAAATTGAGTTAAATTTGCGGAAGATCCTTTCAGAGCAGTTGCCAAGAATGCAAATTAGAAGCACGTAAGCACAAAAATTTCCCAGAATGTTTTGGGGCGCATTTAGACAGCTCTGAAGCATCCTGCCAGTACTAAGATTTGTCACCACGTGACTGTTACGTGTTTGGACAGCTCATAAAAAAGATTTAAGTGGAAGGAATTTTTCGTTGAAATTGCTTACACTTCCAACAATTTTTGTATTAAGAAGGATTTTTAAAAATCTGCCCGTGCGGTGAGAAAAATTTGTACGCACTATCGGAGCCATTGTAGACAAACAGGTTTGAATTTTTTCCCCACGATATCACTTCAATGTTCTCTCGTTACATGTCATCAGTAACATAAAACCTCAAGCGCTAAGACGTTTCGAAGCAACGGGACATGAGTGGAGAGAGTTAACATCATCCTGATCTGCCGCAGGATCTCCCAATCCACGATAATCTTAACGACCTACCCCTACTCCCCACTCGTCTTAAATCTAGAAATCCTTTATGACTTGATGTATCTGATGTCAGTGTCGAGGAAAAATGGCGATAAAGATGAAACCCTGTGAAAAATCAAGATATTCAAGATTCTACAACTGCACATCAGAAATTCCATATGAAGAGAGACCAAGAACAGGCCACGCCATGCTCTCCAAGTGGGTACTTCGGGATTCTCACCTATGTCACTGCAGAGCACATCATCAAGGAATATTCTCTAAGGAAATACAATGCATCATCCCACGAAGTTATCAGCGCTGAATCTTGAATAAAATCCTCTCGAGAAACTAGCCGAATGAGTCCGTCAATAAAGACGACGTTTCGGCGGTTATAGGGGAGGGTACTTAAACCCCAAAACCTCAGTATCCAACGGCCAGCCGACCTGTGCAGACGTCTCGACACCTGATGAAGACGACGGAGCTAGTCGTCGAAATATCGTGTTTTCAAAACACTATCCGGCGGTATTCCCGTGAAGACTTCATTTCGAACATACGCCGGGTGAGTCTCCGTCCTTTGGCTTCCTGTGGAACCCCCCCCCCCTCCCCCTCGTAGCCCGACGTGGCTTTAGCCTCTACCCCTCCCCCCTTCCCGCTTTTTTCATGATCGATTCCAGAAGATATTTTGTACTATTTTTTCTTCTCAGACTATCGTAAATTACATACGGAGATAGTCAAAACACGGAAATAATATGCTGTTGTGGGTTCTGTACCTTATTTTAACTGTGATGAATAATATGAATAAGAAGCAACGTGGCTTGGCTTGGAAACCGCTTTCCAGCTAACCCCTCCCCCTCCCTAGACGGAGCTACGTAGTTTATGGACGCTCCATACCCTCTGCCGCCATTTTCAAGTGACAGTCAATTGACAATGGCGGCAGGGTTTATGACCGCCTAAACATCGTGTTTTATCGATGGACTAGCTCGGTTAGTTACCCGAGAAGATTTTATTCATATTTAACACCGAGAAAAACCTCCAGTCTTATACAATGCTACACTTTCCTTCTTAGCTTGTCTGCAACAATTGGACATCGATCTGTGAATACTGCCAACGGTCTTGACCTTGTATATGCAATAAATAAAATAAATTCAATGTAATAGTTTTAAAGTCTCTTTTATTTTTCTAAACCGTCATAATAGATGTGTTTCTAAAATTGAAACAGCAAACAGACGAGTAATCCATGTCTCCTGCAGGTGTTCCTGTAATAACGCTGAGTAGCGGTGCTACGGGTGAAAGGGAATGGGCCGAGGATGCCCTCCCAAAATACCTGCCACAGGTTATCACGGGGCGCTGTAAGTGGATTGTCTCCACTGACCCATATAGACACGGTTATATAACGCTTACATAAGAAGACGCTTCCCGCACGAGGAGACCAATATATCACTTCACTCGCTAGAGGAATCCAGCTGTAACTAGAACCTCATCGTCATACTGGGAAAGCAGTTTTTCTTTCACCGACAAGAAACGTTTTATTGGTGTTATTCACTACTGCAGTCAAGCTTTGCCAGAACCAGGGAACTATGCACAAAAGATCAGTAAGGTCAATATAAATTACTTTTTTTATGGCTTTACGCCTTGTCGACGTCGAGGTCATTAGAGGCGGGATGGGATTGAGGCAAGGAACGGGAAGGAATTCGACCATGGCCTTTTGAAGGAAGCATCCCGGCATTCGCCTGGAGTGATTTGGGGAAACCATGGAAAACCCAAATCTGGATGCCCGGACGGCGATTCGGTAATATAAATTACATGTTTGCGGTTGATGTAGAAGTTAAAAATAGTAAACACTCTTTACGAAATCTTTTGTTATATCCTGTTCACTCTGAAAAGGAGGCTCATGTTATGTTTCCCTAGCCCCGATCCTCACTCATCACCTTCTCCATTCCTACCTCTCCAAGCTGACCACTGTGTCCATGTAAGCGAATAAAGATTATCCATTTCACATGTAAGGGATAAGGACAGCGGAGGAGACTGACACTGTTAACTGTTAACTGTTAACTGAACGGGCTATAAAAGCTTTAAAAAAAAAAAAAATCCTGGAACAGAAGTAGAAGATTTTCAGACTCGGGAGGAAATACTGTACAACTGGTTACATTCCTTTGCGTGTAAATCACTAAGAGTCGGGTTCCATTGGTCAGTTTAATAAAAGAAATAATTTGAAGAAGCATTAACAATATAATTTGATGCGCTGCGAATCTGGTTGTGCTCAGAAAATTTAGAAATTCTGCCGTATAATCGGTGGCGTCATTTTGGTTGCACGGTGTTTATCGAAATATATCCAACCTCACATCCATAAATTTCAGACAAAAAGCTCGCGTTGATGGCCGCTGCTCGATCGATTTCGGCACTATAATGTACTGTATGCAGATTCTAAAGTCTTCTGCGTGTGCTATTCGGGATATCTCCTGTAGCAGATACATGCCGTAGTTACTCGCACGCGCGTTTTAGCTTCTTTACTGCAGTTAAAGTTGTCGGAAATGCAGCGATAAATGTAACGGTGTCGCGATACTTGTCAGAAATGACTGATGATAATCTACATTTTTCGTATGAGAAGCAACATAATATAAAAGTATGTCTGTATATGTGTGAACTATCTCTTCGCAGTATTCCAAGAGCAATACTCTGAACGAGGCGAAAATTAGCACAGCTAAAAGATTAACACGTAAGGTAAGAGAAGAGAATCAGATGCAGCCACAATGAACACATCGTCCGAAAAAGAGAGAAAAATAACAACTTTTACCGCCACATATATAAAGTAAATAAAAAGCGTTGGACACTGCTACAAATGAATTTCAGTTAAAATAATTTTCACACGTATTTGTTTTTTTTTTTTTTTTTTTTTTTTTTTTTTTTTTTTTGTACTATTTTATTTCTTCCAGCTGAAGGCTGGGAGGCGGGCTGCTGGAGGATCGCGGAGTTCCTTTTCAGCCAACTACACTACGGGGAGGGAGGGGAATGGAAGGTCGGCCGTGGCCTTGTAGGGAACCATCCCAGCATTCGCCTAGTGGTCTGAGGAAAACCACGGAAAACCTCTGACAGGATGGCCGATCCGGGTTTGACCCATGGAGGAAGGAATATATGGAGGCGACGCAAGGGACCTTTACCACGCACTGAAGTGACGCCGGGTGGAGAGAGGTGGGGAGGGGGGACGCCATATTACCCTACCCAAGAATCACCGGGAACATGCCCAAATATATCCAGGGAACTCTACCATAACCGTGGAGCCACAATTTGAGATGGATTATTATGTAAGTCGACGAAACAAATAAAAAATGAAGAATAATCTTTTTTGATATCTCGCTTATATTCTCAAAGGTGAGGTGTTCTTGGTTAAAATTCAGAAAAAAATTGACCAAAATCAAATTTGATAATGGATTCTTACGTAACACAACGAGAAGAAAAGATAACGAAGAATACAAATTTTCGGTATTTCGCTTAGTTATCGTGATATACCGTCTCAAAGGTGAGGTGTTTTTGAATGAAATGCAGAAGAAATTTAAGATTTGATGGATTCTAATGTAACATGACGAAAAAAATCGAAAATAAAGAGTAAACATTTTTCAATATCTCGCTTACTGTTTGGGATATAGTGTCTCCAAATTGTGGACGTGAGGTGGAGATGCGGCCTGGACCAAAAAATAATTCCGTCCTAACCACAATGAATTACATGCTGCAGAGTGTGTGTTTTCCTTTTTTACTGCCGCTTGTTTTACATTGAAATGGGCATAGAACAGAATAAAAATGTCACCAAAAGCACAAGGAATTATAACCACACCATACCTATAACAAATTTTTGTTAGTCGATATCCCGAGAACTAAGGGAGATATCAAAAAATGGTACTCTTGATTTTCAACTTGTCTCTTCGAGCTACATAAGAATCAAGCATCAAACTGCGACAGCCTGGTGATTACAGTGATGCTTGGAGCATACAGGGCATAATTTGGTACAAAAACAAACTTTGTAGACACACTCATAACTTTGCACGCGAACTACATTTCGTATAACGACATTGTTTCCTTCATCACGATTCCTATTTCGCAAAGCACAATTTATCACAATTAATTTCATCCCACACTTTCAGTAGAAACTGCAAACGTAACGAAAGAATGCACAACTCAATCACGATGTAAACATGACCCACTTAAATTAGACTTTACAACACTCGTATAAAGTAATGGTAGTCTATGATGTGCAAAATAGTAAGGTATGCCGATTGGCTGCACTACACCAACAAATATTTGAAAACAAAGTCATCCATTTGAGAGTTATGAATAAATCTTTAATGGTAGTAGCTAGTCTGACTGAAAACTATTGAACATTTCAATAACAATAATACAATGCAACTTACAAATGAAATGATATTCCAGGTTTTTTCCTATCTGTCCTATTTGTGCACCCGTATGCAACACAAGCTGGCATTATAAAAAACTTAGAACTATTACAAAATCAAATTTTTACTACATGGAGCACAATGTGAAAATGCAATGTTTTGAGCTCGGTCCGCTATAACCGCCGCGCATGCGCAGTAGGATCCCGGCGTCACCGATTTAACGTCATTTCTCCTCCATATATTTCCTTCCTCCATGGTTTGACCGCGGTCCTCCCGAATGGCATATAATAGTGCGAAATTGCACTAGCTCATTCGTAATATACAATCCCAATAAGTATCTCGACTGCAAGAAGCAATGTATCTCTATCGGGAGGTAATAAATATCACCAATTGATACTATGTAACATTTAAAACTGCAAACAATTTTTTCTTAATTCCTCATCTTCCCGTCTTCAGTTTCAGTTTTCGTATCGAAATAAAACAAACCTCAATTAGCTGCTGGGACTCCATGAAAGTTCATCGCAGTAGTATTTTTTTTTTTTTTGCTTATAGATTTACACCTTGTGGATGATATTACACATTAATCACACGCTGAACATAGTTACATCCTTCGTAGACAGATGGCAGCACTTCACTTCCTCCATTCTTAGTATGACCTGGCAGTACACTTAAAATGCTTGGCATTAGCAAGGGCATGTGGCCGTAAAATCATAGATCCGCTGATCAGTAAAGCTTATCGAAGGCAGCTCATGCCAAAATGTTTGGAAAAGTTGGCGATGATGAAGAAGTTGGTATGAGTGCGTTGGCACGATAAATGCCACTCATTTGTGTCACAACGAGTGAAGAAAATGTGTCCAAGGCGCAACAGATAATTAGTAAAAGCCGGTTCATACTAAAGGTTAGTTCAGATGAGATCAGCTCAAGATCCAGGATTTCAGCGGCATTAACACTAGCGGTTAGGTTTTTACGTTCAGTTTTATAGCTGATTCGTAACAAACAAATGAGAACAATGAATCGATTCCTCATTATTATTTTTTAAAGGCATTACGCCTCGTCGACGCGAGATCATTAAAGGCGGGAAAGGAACTGGGACAAAGAACGGGAAGGAAGTCGGCCATGGCCTTTTGAAGGAATCATCCCGGCATTCACCTGGAGTGATTTGGGGAGACCATGGAAATCCAAATCTGGATGGTTGGACGGTGATTCGAACCCGCGTCCAACCAAATGCGAGGCCAAAGCGTTACCGCTCAACCACCACGCTTCGTCTTCGCAATAGTTTTTTCGCGAATAGCGCTTTGACGAAACAGACAGGTAAAAACCTCAAAAGTGGTCGATTCCTTCTCTGTAGACTATTAACAGTATTTCGAAGCAATTTTTCCCCCTCCAAATGTATCCTAAATGACAGATTTTATTCAGTTTAATCTTCTTGTAAGCGTAGACAGATGAAGGATACTCAGTTTGGTGGTAACGGCTAAACTAAGCAGAAATTCTAGAGCACCGCTACGGTGAATTCGTATGGGCGAGACAGATTACATATCGAGCGTTCTGGTGGCATTTTGTAATGGCACACAAACCTACTCCAAATCGGCAGCTCTAAATACCACGGTGTAAAGAACACAGCTGCCATCAAGCGGTTCAAATTGATATTACATTTTATGTTCGTAACTGAGATCTGACCAAAAAAGGTGCTCCTTCCAAATGAGACAGTCTGAGCTCAAAGTCCATTGTTAACAGAAAGTCCAAGGCTGTATCTATAGTTTGGAGCCCTAGTGAATTCTAGCTAGATCGAAATTAACATAGAGTTTAATGTTTGCTTTAACCAAATACCGTCGCAAAGTATGGAATTTACATTTGGATGATACAAACATAGAAGTTTAAAAAAAAACAAGCTTATGAAAACATCTTGCAGTAATAAGAAGTGGGATAGTATACACGTTTTGAGAAATACAGAACTGTTTCACATATTAATGGAACGTATTTCAATCCTCAGTGTATTATTGATGTTTGCAGAGACACCGAAATGATTTACTGGGGAAATGCTACATTAATATTTTTGTTTGATAACTCTTTAAATCCTCAGACATCACTCGTAAAATTCCTTATCTTACAATCCAACCGGCATGAAATTCTGTAAAAATGTACTGATCTTTAAATATTCTAAGCCGTTATATATCATTGATTGTTCATTATTGAATGTTCTACATGTTTTCGAACTATTAAATCAATCAGAAAGCTGAATTAAATTGCAAAACATGATCGAATGTTCTGGAGGTCTGACAATACCTGCAACGGCAATATCCGACAATCACAATCTACATCTGCATATATACTCTGCAATTCACTGAGCACCAAAGCTAATCTCTTTGCTGTGCATTCCAATCCCTAATGGTACGAGGGAAAAAAGAATTCATATAAGAATCAGTCCGGCACCTTATTTCTCTAATTTTATCTTTCCTGTCCTTCCGACTCAAATAGGTTGGTGGAAGAAGTATTTCACTACACTCAAAAGTGAAAGTGGGGAGTACGCATGTTTCCAATAAGTTTAAACGAAACATGTGTCGTCTATCTACCAGTGACTCCCAACCTAATCTACTAATCAGTTCTGTGACGCTTTCAAAAGGACTGTAGCAAGCGGTAACGAATCGAGCGGCTCTTCTCTGTACTTTCTCTATACTTTCGATCAACCCCTTACGAAACGGGTCCCAAATGGCACAACAATAATCCAAATGTGGCCGCACAAGAGATTTGTACGCTATCTCCTTTGTTTGTTCATTACAATTTTTCAAGATTCGATCTATGAATCGCAGCCTAGAATTTGCTCTACCTACTAACGAATTAGTGTGTATGTCCCATTTCATGTTCCTTTGTACTGTTACTCCCAAATATTTCATAGAATCGACCATATCAATAACTGAACTGTTTATCTCGTATTTCTGAACAATCGGATTCTTTTTATTAGTTATGCTCATTGTCTTGCACTTTTTACAATTTAGAGTAAGTTGCCACTCAGCGCACCAAGCTAAAATAACATCCAGATCGCGCTGAATTTCTAAGCAATCAGCCAAATTTCTTACTTCCCTATAAATAACCGCATCATCAGCAAACAATCATGTAGAGAAGACACAGGTTACATGGTACGGAACAGATAATTAAGAACACAACTTCTAATGATACGTAGGAATACACAAAGGAAGAAACGAAGGACAGAGACAGGGGCTAGTGACTAAAAAAAGCGAGATGCGATTTCAACATTATTTTGTTGGTCACCATTTTGTGGTTGGCTTTAATCATTAGTGTTTTCAGTTAAGCCTTGTATTCCTATTGAGACCATAATAGTCTGTAGTTCTTCAATGATTTCAAAAAGTTATAAAAGGTTCGAAGGTCGTGCATTAAACGTTACAAATTAAAGATAAATATGCTCTGTTGGGCACGATTCAAAGTACTGAAGCCCTCTCATCCCAATGTAAGTTATGCGGAAGTTAAATTTCGTTCGAGTGCGTGGTTTACTGAACCGATCGGTTTCGCTGCTGAACTATTAATAGGAGCATCCCGTAATGCATTTCGGCGCTACAGCATACAGTATAATTTAATGCGCCTTACGTAAAGGCAGCCCGCAATACCGCGCGGCGGACGGATTTGCATCACTCAGGGTCGAATCCATTACATCACTCGTGACTGCGATGAAACGGGAGCGCCATCATCTGGATCAACAACAAATCAATGGGCAGTGTACAGCACTCGAGGTGACTCGAAACCCACCGTAATGTAGCCGTCTCCAAACAACAGAACTGACATTTCCAGTACTGCTTAAATACAGATTTTTGTCGACATAGAGTGAGAATAAGGTTACTGTCTAGCTCCATTGGTGTTAAATATTCAGTCATTCTAGGACGCCAAAAAATATCTCCGCTACATTACAAACTCTCCGCTTCTTCTTCTTTTTCTTCTGTACCTCAGACAGATCTTCAGTCAGCTACTGACATAGCCATCGCACTGGCGGTAAAACTACCTTGCATCCGATGATATCATCGACACGAAAAGAAGAAGAAAAAGACCACCTTTCCCCAGTAGTTTGGTGTCTGATGCCTTTGATGAGTTTCACTCATCGTTGGTATAGTCAAGTTTGGAGCTTTTATTTTACAGTCGCATGCCCTTATGAGAGACATGCATCAGTTAAAAAGGGTGTGAGACAAGGTTGTAGTCTATCCCCGTTAATATTCAACTTGTATGTAGTAGAAGCAATAAAGGAAATAAAAGAAAATTTTTTATGTGGCGTAAATGTTCAGGGGAAAAAAATCAGTATGCTACGATTTGCTGATGACATTGTCTTGTTAGCAGAAAGGGCTGAGGATATTGAAAAGTTACTGAATGGCTTGAAAAAAATACTGAAGGAAGATTTTGGACTGAATATAAATCAAAACAAGACAAAAGTGATGAAATGCAGCTGAAATGATACCAATCACAGTAGATTATAATATAAAAAAAGGATCGGATGCAATAGGAGAAGTAACTGAATTCTGCCACTTCGGGAGCAAAATTACAATCGATGGCCGAAGCAGTAATGATGTTAAAAACAGAATAGCACTAGCAAAAAAAGCTTTCATGAAAAATAGAAATCTTTTAGTTTCAAACATTGATCTAGCGATTAGAAAGAACTTTTTAAAACTCTTAAGTGTGGAGTACAGCACTTTATGGTAGCGAAACATGGACTTTAGGAATACCGGAAAGAAAGAAAATTGAAGCATTTGAAATGTGGTACTACAGAAGAATGCTAGAAAATTAAGTGGACAGACAAAGTACGATATGAACGAGTTTTGGAAATGATGGGTGAGGAAAGAAGTTTGTGGAAGAAGCTTACAGAAAGATGAGATAGGCTGGTAGGTCATATTTTGAGACATCAATTTGTTAGTCTGAGATTGTTCCTTGCCTCATTCTCTATATAACGCCGGCAACGCAGTACATAGCTTGTAAGATGTATAGTAATTTTCATAATTATTCGTATATGTTAACTTTTTAGTTTCAGTTTTTTTTATAATAATCAAAAGTTCCGGGCTTAAAGTAACTGTTATGTGTGCTGTAATGGTATAAGCGTTGGAAGTTTCACTACAATAGTTTGTTGTTATCATATCGTTGATGTGGCGGATAAAAACAACAAGCGATTGTAGTAATCTGAATAACGGCTGCGAGAGAGAGTGGATGCCACTGTGAAAAGTAGTTGGTTGGATCACTGCCAAGACACTGCAGTGAATGTCCTCCAAGTGACTCGGTACGAACGGATTGTTTATAAAGGAAGCAGTAAAACTGCTCAAATTGGGTGGTAGAGAAGTACAACGACAACACATGCATATAGGACATCTTTACCGAGAACATAGTCACATTGCAGGCGTGTCTAATTATTAAATATATGTTGATAGACGCTGAAAACACAGATGCATGAGAATTACTTTAATTTTAAACTTGTCAGCCATCCATTGCCTTGAATTTTCTCATTTTTATTTATTTAATTATGGTAGAAAATATCATAGATATTTTCAGAGGTATCAGCCGTTGTCAACGGTATGTTAATCTGTTAGGTGATGGATTATTAATAAGAAGAACTTTATAAACGGTTTCCGATAAATATACAAGACTGGAACGAAAAGTTTTCGGGATCATCTTTTTACACGAATAATACTACCTATATCATTTCGTAAAATGTTACAATAGTGGTGGCTATATTTAGTTCCTAGTATATCAACTTGTAACAGCCCTCAAACCTAAACTTAAATGGAATGGTATTTTTATGAAGCACTTATAGTAAGCTAGAGCTTGGTTGAATATGATCTTGTATGTTTGTTTTTCAATTAACTGTAGATCAGTGTAAATAGACTTTGTTTTATGAAAAGAAATTTATTTAAAGGTCATTTAATATGTTTAAGAACAGAATTGTGCAAGAGAATTGCTTAAATGTTTGTTATTCCAAGTGTTAAGGCAATTTACGATGTCTAAAGGTCAATTTGCCAAAGTTTAAAATGATTTCTGTGAGTAATTTTGTGTTCAAGTATCTTTAATTTCCATTTCTGGCCATTTTGTAACGATGGTAAATGATTATGTATTAATTATGATTGTTTTTAATATGTTTCAATTGTTTAAGAATTGTTAATGTTCGAGAAATATATGTCGGAATCCTTTAAAGTGTTCTAGAAATTTCGATGTAGCAAACAATCGAGACAGAGAAACAGTTTTCACCGACTCAATTTACGACGGCCAAGAACTGTATTGTCTGTGGAAGAAGTGTTGTATGCAATCTCTGGATTGTATGTATGCATGTAAGCAGTATCGTTGACGTCGTGTTTATGAAAACTAAAAGCGAGTTTAAACTGAACTGTATCGTGGAGTAGTTATTTAATATATGCAATAAAACCACGAACAATCTAATAAACTGCTATGTAGAAGCATTGGCCGAGAGAAGCTTTGAAAACATCACCAAGAGAAATGAGGTGGTGTGATCAACAAATATTCCCCCTCGGTAATCACTTAACTTCAGGTTGAGTACATCGTTGATTAGGCGCAGGTCTGGTTGGCTGTGAACGTCAGAGTTTGACCCGCCATGGCGCGCCAGTGTGGCTATGTGCACTGGATCAGGGAGGTACAACGGAGCCGGGAACGAGCCCGGCGCTCGCCCCCCCCCCCCCGTACCGTCCGTCCTGACTGCGGTTTTTAGGCGGTTTATAGGTGGTTTTCTGCAACCATCAAGGAAAAAGCCGGGACGGTACACAAGCTCCCCCTCGTAAGGGGGCGTCCATAAATTACGTGAGGTGAAATAGGGGGGGGGGGGTCCAGCGAAATCTTACCAAGGGGGAGGGGGAGGTCAACGGAAATCTTTCGTGAGGTTGTGGAAATTTTTGTTGGACCGTAGAGCTAAAAAAAAAAAAAGTATACAAATGACGCGAAAGACGATTTTAGGGGGGTATTTCGTCGGAAATGGGGGTGTTACCGAGTTTGGAAAGGGGGGGGGGGGCTCACGGACCAGATCTCACCAGAGGAAGGGGGGGGGTCCGGAAATACGGAAAAATACCTCACGTAATTTATGGATGCCCCTTAAACTACACATTTCACAAACATATCTACACTTATGACACGCTGAACATAGTTGCACGTTTCTCAGATAGAGGGCAACACTTTACTTCCCCCATTGGTACTTAGCATGCTCTTGCAGTAGGTATAAAATGCTTGACGTCAGCAAGGGTATGAGGCCGTAAAACCATAGCTCCAAATTTGACCACGCCAACGATAAGTAAAACGCATCTAAGGCAGCAGAACCCAAAATTTTGGGGAAAGAAGAAGAAGAGGTGTAGGCCAGAGCGTAACGCTGTACGGACTGGCGCACTGTAAGAGAGTTCTGGTTCACGGCGTGGCTTGCGAAGTGTTCCTTTTTCAGTAGCCGCCTGTCTGTGTCAGGTCCAAATTTATAGCTGTCAGTCGCGGGTGATGGATCGGTGGAATGGGGCGGTTCTAATGGAGCCATCGCCACGCACAGGAATATCTCTAACCTCTGAAGCTCCTTGCCATACTCGAGCATGTCCAGGCGCTCCTTGGAGGAATACTCAGCTGACTGGAATCTGCTTTGTGTCTTTCACAACATCTTCTGCATACGCAATTGTTCACCTAGTCTTTTATTTTTGTACAAAATTTAGATTTCAGAACTTTTTTAACAATATTCCAAACTGTAAAGAGTTTTTTTTTATTATTTAAGTTTAACGTTAATAAGATGTGCATGAAATTTTGTCAGACAAATTCCCCAAGAGAGGTAGGAACAAAATATTAAGAGAGTAGTTAATACTAGATATTATTGACTTCGTAACAGATGTTGTCTATCCTCTCAATTAAGCCTGTTATATTCTACGCTAAACTATAACAGCTGATTGAATATAAAAAAATAACACATGTAGTTTAAGTAAAAGAACTTGTCAGCCTGATAGACGTTACAGAGAAAAGTTGGTTATCTCGTTACGTTTAACGGGATGACATGCAACCATTATTTCTTAAATTTTCAGACTGTCTCTAATTTTTAGCAGAACTATTTGTATTTTCCGTGTCTAAATTTGATGTTTTCAGCATGGAGGATAGTTTCAGGGAAAACTTCAGTCATGATTATGTTGTTACATCTTTTCCAGCTGATTTGAAATTCCTTATTTTCTATAACTGATAAACATATTTAAGGTTAGTAGGAATGCATCCCCAATATAACTGTCCTCTGTTAGAGTTAACTTCAAGGGTCCGCTCAGTCAATAAGTGAACTTGGAACGAGTGGAATCTCATATGGGCTTCAAAAAGTTTCAATTTTCCCACTAACAAATGTTTACAATTCTTGTGCAGTTCGAAATGTAGTACCACCGATTACAGAATTTCGGTTTTGGAGGAAAGAATAATTTGGACTAAGATAAAGACCAAACTGGTTGGTTTCATAAATTCGCCAGAAATTAATTGTTTCCAGAGAAACTATAGAGTTGCCATCCATCTTTTTTGTTTCTTTTGAACACATATTTTCCATTCAGAAAATACTTGTTCTTCTCAAACAATTCCATATTTAAATCAAAATATATGATAAGCACATAATTTATTAAGTTGAGCAAAGATTTGGTTCTTTTGTTTCTCAACTTTTCATTCATGACAGAAAAAAACGATAAAATAAAAGGATATGTAGCGATATAAATGGAGTACCACCGATTACAGAATTTCGTTTTCGGAGGAAATAATAATTTGGAGTAAGATAAAGACCCTTTTTTTGCTTTTGAACACACATTTTTCATTCAGAAAATACCTGTTTTTTTAATGCTTAACGTCTCTTAACAGCGAGGTCTTTAGAAAGGGGAAAGGATGGGGGGCAAGGAATGGGAAGGAATTCGACCATGGCCATTTGAAGGAAGCATCCCGGCATTTGCCTGGAGTGATTTGGGAAACCATGGAAAACCCAAATCTGGATGCTCGGACGGGGATTCGAACCGCCGTCCTCCCGAATGCGAGGCCAGAACGCTAACCGTTACACCACCACGCTAGGTTTGTTCTTCTCAAACAATTCCATATTTAAATCAAAATAAGCACATAATTTATTAAGCTGAGAAAAGATTTGGTTCTTTTGTTTCTCAACTTTTCATTCATGACAGAAAAAAACCGATAAAATAAAAGGAATTATTTTAAAAATATTTGGAAAATCTTCACTTCTATTGAATATATATCGATATAAATCGGAATTTTGAAGGAAGCATCCCGGCATTCACCTGGAATGATTTTAAGAAACTATGCAAAATCCAAATATGGATATCTGAACGGGGATTCAAACCAGCATCCTCCCAAATGCAGTGCCAGAACGTTACCGCTCACCAACCGCACTCGGTAAATGACTAAGAATGACTGGATACTTAGTAATTAATATTGTTCTGTTAAGGTTAGAACAAAAAAATAATCTATTTGGATAGTTCACTAGGTTTGCGGAAGGAGACGGTGTATCAAGCTCCGTCACTTTGCTGACAGAATCACAGACTATGGCAAAACATATTTAAGCGTTGCGTAACTTACTAGCGACGAGAGGCACCCTAAAGTTGTGCAGTGTGTTTGTCTTGTAAGTGCTCCTCGGGACATGTGAGTCAGAGCGGGCTTTTGCTATTTGAGGCAGGTACCACAGCGCCGGCCGGCATGCAAAGTGTTTCTCGCTGTTGGGCGGATTGCATAACCAGCGCGGCGAGGATCAGTCTGACCTCCTGGAAACCGGCACGAAACTGCCTGGGCTGGCTTCTGAGCCACGGTCGCTCAAACGTAGAATACTACACGCGTATCCACAGTGAAGTTAAAGAACTAATGTCGAAGGTAAGAACGGTAGAGGAAGACAGAGATTAGAATATATGAAGCAGATAATTGAGAACGTGTGTTGTAAGGGATATGTAGAGATGGAGAGGTTAGTACATGATAGGAAAGGATGGAGGATTGCATCAAGCCAGTCGAAAGACTGATGAAAAAAAAAAAAAAAAAAAAACAGCAGGAAAGCTTGCAGGTTTGGCGAACTACATAATATTGTGTTTATTTGTTTTTGTTAGGTCTTTACGGCTGGTTGACGCCTGGCTCATAGGAGTTGGGAGAGGATTTGGTGGAAGACACGGGAAGTAATTCGGCCATGGCCTTGTGAATGAACCGTCCCGGTATTCACTTGGAATGATTTCGGGAAACGAGATCAGGATGGTTGGAACGAACATTAAACCGACGGCCTACAGAATGTTAACCATTCAGCCAACCGGTTCGATGGTATTGTTGGAGAAGGATAAAAAGGGATTAGGTTGGACACTGGAACACTTGAGTAACAAGTGTGAAGTATACGGAATGAGAATGAATAGCAAAAATTAAGAAATCATAACACTGGGAGGACAGAAAAGAAACTAGGTTCCGGTATTGAGGTATTTGGGAGGTAATATCACATCATATCTTCTCTAAACTTCAGAAATAAAACGAGGTTGTGTCGTACAACAATTGAGTTTTTACTTTTTAGTCAACAGAGTTTCACGCAGTTTATATATTAATAGATTATCATGGTGCAGGTTGTAGAAAGCATAAAAGAACTAATTTGCCCAGGAATCTCTTGAAATAACGCTCCAGAAATATGTACCAAATATTGCAAGACTTGCGTTAAACTGAAAATTACATCATTCTAAGTTTTGTCGTGTCAAGTCACTCTGATGGTTTGATGTGGAAGAAGTGGGTTTCAAATGTTGGATCAAATGTGAGTATAAAGGAGACGAAAAACGACACAGAGAACTAAAGAATGGAGGATGAAGCCAGGAAGAAACCTCTCGACATATGTATTATAAGTTTGATTGTCTTCAAGGAAGAACTGGTAAGAAAATTACAGTCTAAACGATGATATTCCAGCAAAATAATCGCATTAAAAGTGAGAAATACAAATTCCTACATGGTGTTCGAAAATTTACTTGTTGCTCTACCCAGAAAAAGAACACTCTCCACTTACCAAGGAGCCACTCAGTCCTTATTGCCTTCCAGTGGTTCCGCTGCTGGGTTCCTCCACCCATTCCAGTCTGCAACGAGAGAAACATTCATTGAACCATGTTTGGTATATGGTGTTTCACTTTTTGCTACGTACTTACGATTTTTTTTTGTAGAAAAGTAATTCACTACAATATATTTTCGTTTATAGCCTTCATCGGGGAAGATCACAAGAGAATCAAAATTTCAATAGAAAACACACCCATAGAGCTGTAGCATGAATATCTAGAATACAACCTCAACAACGTTCTGCAAAACGATATGCAACAAAGAAATCATAAATCCATCAAAGTTACAGGAATAATAAATGACACCGTCAGCCCATCTCTTGTTCAACGTCGCACAAGAATCAGGCTATATAATATCCTGGCTAAACCTACCGTACTGTATGGCAGCGAGGCCTGGACACTCCGCAAAGGTGATTACTCAACGCCAAGACGCGGTTTATGAGAAGAATAGCTGGTTACACACTACGAGACAGAATATGATCAAATGACATCCTTACGCAAGGCTGACAAACCAGTTTTGGAGATGGGCCACAATTTCGACTCTAAGATAGCCTGCCGGCCACATAATACTTGCCTATAGTTACAACTGATGTTTAAATATACCAAAGATATAAGTAACACAGTTTAATCAAAAAGTAAAAAACATCAATGAGGCCTTGCAAAGGTTTTTGAGCTAGGCTGTTGGCGGGTCTGGGATTAGGCAGTCTTGTTCTTAAGGAACTCAAAGTTCTCTAAACTGTGCAAAACTACAGAACATCTTGGACAGACTATGTATTACCGGTAAAGACGGACCGGATCCCACGAAAAATCCTCAAATACCATCGCAGAGGCAGGAGAGATAGAGGAAGACCATCAAGAAGATGGATTGATACTGTAACAGGCCACCAAGCCTAGCACTGGATAGAAAGAAGAAGATATTTTCGTTGAGTTTCTAACTTTCGCGCAGTCATTATTACCATGTATGGAGTTAAGTAAAGATGAATCTGCCTCTATTAGCAAGTAATTGCATGCAATACATGTAATACTGAATATCTGAAGTAATTAGCAGAATTAAGTGTGTATAGCAGTGTGTATAGCACATCTTCATTAATTACATCATCATTCTGAGGTTGTGATGAAGTTTTAATTTTTCCATGTGAAACATTTTATTTGGTTAACAGCAATCGCATTTTTTGTCGAAAACAAAATATGTGATGAATTATCAAATACATCCAAATCACTCATTTAGTAATTTTGCAGAAACCATGAAGTTTTCCTCTAAACTTTAACACTGTAAATTTTGAAAATATTTCTGATCATTAGTTTCGTAAATAAAGGTGGGAGTGGTATTCTTTTTATGGTTTTTCAACAAATATTTTCTTCATGTCGCAACTGAGCCCAAAATAATTATTTTCACTTGGTATGATTTTTCGAAGTTTTGTAATAATCGTCTTCAGCTAGTAAAAACACAAGTAGTTTGCAGTTAGAATTTTCTAAGTTGAAAGATGCAGAGGTTATGAGGGTGTGAACAAATGAATGACTCCGTAAGGGCTCCGTTTTTAACTCAAAGAGTTCGGAACCTTAAGAAAAAGTCTCGCATTTTATTTCCGTCAGTTACCTTTGAAATTGAACAAACTGTATACGTCGCCTCTCTCTGATTATCTCGTAGTGTTTACTGGCGCCTGGGGACAGGGTATGGCGTTCCGATGCAGACACCTCGTGGAGTTGAACGCCCCTGCGCGATGTGGGTCGCTCACTTTCGCCGGCCAGGTCGTTGACCCCACAATTAGTGGACAAGCCTTTCTCAACCAGAGAGCGCCCCGGGCGGACACAACTGTCACAAAACCTGCTTCAGCCGACACCACACGCAATCGCGAATCCTCGTCTGGCTCCTCTCTCAATCAAGTCGACGCCAACAACGAGCAAATTCAAAGATATTAACAATTTTACTATTCATCTTAACGTGCACTCCAGTTTCGTGTTTCGAAATGAAACTAAAGTAATGCAGAATAGGTAAATTCAGTTATTCAGTAATTTCAGAAGTTATTCCTGATGAAAAATGTATTTTAAAGTTTAATTTGATGTAATTGCAATGGTCCGCTTGCTCCGGTGGAAATTTCGCTACAAACCAATTTTTCCTCATTCCTGTACCAGCCTATTTTTGCCCTCTACAAATTTCAACTTTAAATTCTTTCAGCGTTGTTGATATTATTCCAATCCCTGACACCCTTACGTACAAAAGAAAATCCTCCCACACCCTCTCTGATTATCTCGTAGAATAAAATCGAGTGCCAGTTTGTGCTCATAGTCATCTTTTCCCTTCCATGCATCTCTCCTAATTCTTCTACCAATATCTATCCACGCCTCATCACCAATATACGCACTGGCTATCTTCACCCTCCTCCTGTCTTCCAATGAATGCCATTCCAGTTCCTTCATCACAATTAGTGTTCGGATCTTTAGTACAAGTCATTTTTTTCCCTGCCTTATTTTTGAGCTGAAATGGTGAATTAAAGACTAAAGATTGAACGTATTTGATTGTATTTTAATGTATTTTATATGGCTTATAAATGCATATTAAGGCTATTTTCCTAGTTTTGATCATATTACGATGATATTTACAGTAATACGGTCATATTTTGAGAAAAAAATCTGTTAATTTTTTTAATAGTACTGGGAATTCACTATTAGTTATAGATGAGAATAAATTAAGATAATTATTCACAGAACTGTACTCCTATTATACATTGGTGGAAAAAAAACTATTTGTCACTGAACTGGTCAGAATTCACGTCAAGAATTAAAGTTATATATTATAGTAATTCTCTAAACGTAGTGTTCCGCCCGGCTATTAATCTCGACAGTACAGCAGCAGTATGCTTATTTCGATTCGCGTCAATCTATGTCTCACTGTCGTCAGTACAGTTGAAAATAATCATCAGTCAGTGTTACATCTGCAGTGTATCACTGCGAACCACCATGCTAAAAAAAACAGAAATCTGAAAGGGCGTGGTTACGGAGTTACCTAAAGGAATTTGGAGAGGATTATTTTAGTACAGACAAAACAGTTATTTTCTGTAAATTATGTGAAATTAAAGTGACTTCAACAAACCGACTTAAAATTTAATTTCCCAGTGGTTTAATGAGTGCATTGAAGCAAATTATGCTGTCTACATGAAAGCGACAATATTACATAAAATAAATGATGTATAATTGAGCATGTTTTAATGTATAGTGAATTTAAATGTTTTGTCATATTTTGTCATGATCCGAACCCTAATCATAACAGTTTGTTCTACAGAGATAAACCTAGCAGCCCTTCTTTGCACGCACTCCAACTCCTGTATTTGATACCAAAAATATGGGTCTCACACTACACTGCCATATTCAAGCAATGTGGTCTGGCCAAAGTTTCGTAACCCATGGATTTTGAAACCTTTTCTTACTACCTATCCAATGTTTTCTGCCTAGTTGAGTTTGCTATAAGAACACTGATTATATCCAAATAATTATTCACACTTCTACAGATCCTTGGAATAATCCATATTTGTAAATATAAAACAGAGGTCAGTGGAAAGTGGATTTTAACTTATGTTCACAAATATTTTCGAAGATCGTCAAATATTTCGTACTTGTTTATTAGCAGTGAAACTGTAGTAAAAATTGTAGGTTATAGTTCTGCGATAAATGAATTCCCTTGGTTTGACTCACTCGCTTGCCTTTTCAACGGGAAATGACAGACACTTCTGACATTCTCAAAACATTATACATTGTAATTCAAATGACTTGTTACAAAATAACATTCGACATTAATGGATATGCCTCTACTTTCCTTTGACAAGAAAATTATACAGTGCTGACATTAACAGAATTTCTAGGTCACGAGCTGCATTAAGCTGTGCTACGTGGGTGTAGTTTGGATGGTACAGACTGTGTTACTCATAAGCATTCGGGTAATTATGAAGATTGAGTTTGACACAGTTGGCTGAAGACCACAGTAACATCGTTGGTTATGCCGCAACAGGTTGGTGGCCGCTTTATTGATTTCAGCCCTCGCTTTGTGTCCAGACATCCGCACGACTATGTGCTGATAAATTCTACAGAGCAGACGAAAAATTCACTCAGTGAATGCGGGGATTAGAACTCCGGCTTCTTATACTGAATACGAAGAAAATCTGCCAGTTTTTGCTCCCTGTGGGCCAGAGATGAAAAATCAGCTAACGACTTAAAAACAGCACACTGATTTTATTTTTGTTCACTGAAAAAAATTACACACCATCATGTATATGTCCCTAGTTTTTAGTTTGAAAAGTGAGAAAAGAACATTTGTAGACAGTGACAACTTTGTATATGCGAAATCCCCCCCCCCCAAAAAAGCAGATTTTGAATACATCTATAGCTTTCTGCTCATTAATGAATTTTTTCCTTTCTATCTCGCTAATAAGATGCTTCAGCTGCCACGAACTTACTATTATCTCATACTAAAATTGCTTATAACAGTGGTTCCTAAATGGTGGTCCGCGGAACCCTGGGGTTCCGTGGAAGGGTCACAAGGGTTCCTTGTTCCGTCCGAGAATTAAATAAAATGTTCGTTGAAAAAAGTTATAACCGCGCCGTGAGAAGGCTATCATGGTTCTGCTTCCGTTTGCGACGACTTACCGATGCGAGACTATTTTTCAGCTTACGCTTATAAAAATGGGGACCCGGCAAAAAAATGTTTGATCAATTAGGGTTCTGTGACCAAAAGGAAATTGGGAACCGCTGGCTTATAAGATGGAATCTACATTGTCTACATGACTTACATTAAGCTTAATTGTTCAAAAGTAATATGTCATTTACAAGGATTTCGTCGCACATACTTGCAACAAAATATGGAGAAGAAACATACACAATGCTGGAGCATTGTTCTTTTTATGTCCGAATGCAGAATAAAGTAAATGCCTGTAGATGGAGAGGGCGGAGTTTCGAATGCTTATGAACTTACCTTATAACAAAACTTGTTTTATGTACGTATGTTAGCACTGCTTTGCTCGCATTCCACGTCAAGGTGGAACAGGTGGAATGCATTATCCTGCAATAATCCATTCATCGATTGTTCTCCGCCTGTTGCTTGCCTGCAGCAGTCGCCTTCCATTGTCGTGTTCTACACTCACCGCTACACAGCTGTATTAATGGATTACCTATCCTCCAGGCGTTCAGTTGGCATCTCGACGAAATCCAGGATTTCTGTTTAGTCGGTTGAAACGCAAGGAGTGAGACTAAAAGAAGTTTCTTTCCTGATGTTTGTATCAGAATAAATGTGGTGTCGTCAGCACAACGTTCACCTTCCTGACCGCAGATATACAAGAAATCGTGCGATTAACATCTGACAACAAGCTCAATGGGTTGCGGTTCCCTCGTGTTAAATTTTTTTTAAAGGTATTATACCTTATTGTCCTAATGACAGATTAGTCGCCATGTAACATCTCCTTATTCTAAGTAAAACAGTTTTTGACGTGTCTATGCGCGTTTTTCTATTGACGTAACGAATAGATTTGAGGCCAAAATGTAAGCTCCATCCCAACTTTCGGCTGGTTGACTGCAGATAATCACCTAAAAACTGTCTGTGGTTAGATGCCAACCATTACCTTATTTACTATCTCGCTTATCGTATTTTTCTATGTTTGAAAAGGTGGAGCTTTACTACTTTTAGCGAGGTTTCTGGATCGAGGAAAAGACCCTCTACTTCGTCGGGATTTGCGTGCCAGTCATGCAGTCTTACATTCAATAACTTATAGATAGTTTACCAAACTTTGTGATACTACGCTTCCATTTAAAAAAATATGATTTTGGCTTCTCTACCACTTATTTCGTAATACATATATGATCGATTCTTTTGCCAACTTTATTATCAGCACCCTGTAATTCTCGCAACAATTTTGGATATTATTATAATCATGTGAACAGCTGCTGGAAAAAATTGAGTTTAATCCTAGTTAAGGCCTTATGGATTAGAACAAGCACGACAGGACCTCATATACCTCTGCCACTCTGGGAACTGAATTACAAGTGTCACGCTCGCGAAGTTGGCAAGCCTGTTTTATCACGTCATCCGCTTCCGTCTATTCCGGGACCGGACAAGACCGTATCAACAATCCACACGCCTAGCAACATTCGACACTAAAATTAAAGGCCCGTCACTAGTTAAAGCCACTAACACCATGTTTCCTCAGGTCTGCCAACTGTCGCTGCGACTTCCCCCTCCCCCGCTACCCAGCGTTTAAACCTGAAATTTACCACATGTTCATATACCGGTGTCAGGCCAGCTTCAATTAATTATAAAAATAGAAATCGTTACATTGTTTTTATATAACCTGGAGATCTTATACTGACCATAATTTTATGTACGTCTTTGTTTTGTTTTTCTTACTTGAGTCGCATCACATTCATCTTTTTGTTTTTAATTCCAGTTTTATGGCTCGTTTTCGTAAAGGAAGGAGAGGATTGACAACAAGGAACGTGAAGGAATTAGGTAATGGCCTTTTGGAGGAAAAGTGGACAGCCGAACTCTGGATTGCCTGACGGGTATTGGAACCCGCGTCCTCCCGAATGTGATGCCCGAGCGTTACAACTTACCCACCACGCTCGGCACGTTCATCATATTCTGCTGCTGGCGAAAACTTTGTAAAGTACTTTAGAAGTACTGTAATAGCGTGGGGAATGAAGAATCGGATTGGTTTTTCCATCTCCTTCTCTTGTAAGGTCCCACTTCATCAGACATTTAAATAATAATAATAATTTTACAACTTAGACATTATATGAATATATTTTAAAAAAAATATAAGGCCGTACAGTACAGTACAGTGTAAAAATTGGTAAATTTAAGTTTTATATGTTTTGTTATGTTGAAGTTGGCAAGCTGTAATTGTGTTGTTTTATTTTAGCCAAGGAGAAGTAGATTTTTATATATGAGATTTAGTATGTATGTATCAACAAGAAGTGTAATTATTTGAATTTATTAAGATTTGTTAATAAATAGCAGCTGATTTTACAAAGAGAAGAGTTTATAATTAAATTTAATCTGCGAGTTGATAGCAAAAAGGAAGGATTGGTAAGGCCAACCAGGATTTCTTTAATTATCGACTTACAAAGAGGATACCTCGCACTCTGTAAACTTATCATCTGGGAGGAGATGCTTTGTTCTGTATAGTGATTTTTTTATCGTAACCAGGTTGGTTGGTAAGTTAGGAGCGAAATTTGAACATGGATCCCGTGTTACTACCCGAGTCCATGGAATTTCAATTATTATTGGAGTAAAATTACAGTCGCACAGATGATATATGAAGAAAATTGGCTCCACAAAATATAGTTTTTCTAACGGAAAAACCTTTAAGAAATAAAACAACTGATCTAAAAGTCGGAACAAATATTCTAAAACTGGATGCATCGAGCAGAAGCTTGATTGGAAGTATTTTTAATATGGCTCTAGAAATACACTAACAATTAAGCGGACAGAATGGTTACGATGAAGTTAGGAGCACGTAGAAATGGCGGGTGAGGAAAGAAGTCTGTTGAAACATCCAACAGAGCTGAAGACCTGTAAGAGAATGACAAAGATTACAGTATTACACGAAATTTTGTGCTGAGCAAATCAGCATGAAAAGACAATAACAGGCAATGACCGCACAGGCAGTTAAGAAACTTGATACCAAGCGAGGGTAACTGTGCGGGCAAGTTTAGGAACGGCAAAGATAGGGCTCTGGATTGGTCGTTTCCACAAAATAAAGTGGAACATTACGATCACAGATCGAATAAAATCTCGGGTTGCCTTAGCAATGTTGAGATATAATTTCAACTTGCCGCACATTCCACCTTCGTCGTGGTCAAGCCTAACACAGCAATTTGTAAAACTGAAAAAGGAAAACTACAGCTCGAAGTGGAATGGGGTCGCGCACTTAATATTCACAAAAATAAATTCTTTGAGAGGTTAACGTCAAATTTCGACATACCTAGAAGTAGAGAGGTTCACAGTACTTCCAATGGACCAACACAAAACAACTCTCAAGATTTCCTACATTTAATTTCTGTTGTCAATTTTTTTTTCTAAACTAATGCAAAGCCTTCAGCTATGAATAAGTTATCATTCGATATTAATTTTTACTGACTTCTAACATAGAACAGTGTGTTTGATGTTAAAACAAACTGTTTGTTTAAAATTTAGGTTGAAATAAAAATCTAAGGTGTGTTAGTCCTGCGTATTGCTCTAATGTTTTCGTTTGTCTTTTAAATTGGGCTTACCAAATGTTGTATATTAACTCGTCGACAACGCTATGTAGTCTTTCGAATTATCACTAGATTTAATAATATTTTTTTATCAGTTACCGAAAATGACAAACAAAACGTTCAAGATGAATGCATTCTGACATCAAATATGTATGTAAAGATGTATTATAAATTGTAAGTATGTTCAGACTGAAAATAATTAAACTCTCCCTGCTATTTTGCGTGTATAATTCAATGTGTATTTAATTTCAACAACCTAACAACAGACTGAGGGGGAGGAAGAGAAGTTTGATTGTGTGAAAGTTTCTCCCAGGTTTGCTGCTTTATTTATTGCTGCTGCCGACTGGCTCTACAGAACAGGTGGTTCTCAGCAGCGTTGCGGGCTGCTCGTATAGCAGGCGCGCTATGCAGAGTATGCTGGGGCTGCGTAATGAAACACCCCACATCTCATAATTTTGATTCATCCCCACTCTCATCATAAATTTCATACATAAATTTCTCTTTCGATAAGTCAGACCACAAGTCGTTAAATGTCGCTTCAAGATATTGGTATTTTAGATTGTTAAGAAAAAATAACAAGATATTAGAGATCACATCATCTTACAGGCAGAAGAGGATAGAGGGACTTAAGAACTTTAATTGTTTCTGAGAAACTCACATTATAATTAAGTATATCTTCTTTCAAGCCAATTAAATGATTTCGCAATTGATTAGTATCACGTCCGATTACGCGCAGTAGCGGTATCTATCTTCACAGGTCAACAGGTTTCAGGTGCTATCCCAACGCTTTTATTGAATTATTAGACAGTCATCCTAGAATTAAACAGGATAAATTAGCGATTCTTTTCCGTTCTCTGAACACAAATATATCCCCTTTTATTTAAAAAAAAAAAAAAACAAAAAAAAAAAAAAAAAAAAAAAAAAAACGAACTGCTTAACGTCTCTTAACAGCGAGGTCTTTAGAGACGGTAAAGGATTGGGGGTAAGGAATGAGAAGGAATTCGGCCATGGCCTTTTGAAGGAAGCATCCCAGCATTTGCCTGGAGTGATTTGGGTAAACCATGGAAAACCCAAATCTGGATGCCCGGATGGGGATTCGAACCGCCGACCTCCCGAAAGCGAGGCCAGAACGCTAGCCGTTACACCACCACGCTCGGTAAATACATCTTCTTCCAGAATTCTGAAACTTGTTGGAGTTGGTAAGCAGATTTTCCTCATTCCAATCAATCTTCATATTCGGACATAGTAGCGAATGCATTTAACATTTGTATAATAGAGACTCGAGTACAAAATTATAAAGAAAACGAGAAATGATAAACGTGACCTTTCTATATGGTGGGTGAGCGGTTAACGTTCGGGTCTTGTATTAGGGAGGACGCGAGTTGTGTCCACGATCCGGGTATCTAGATTTTGGTTTTCCATGACTGAGCGAAATCACTCCTGACGAATCCCAGAATTGCTTCCCTTGAGTTTTATTCCCCCCCCCCCCCAATTCAAATCCTCACCTGCCCCTAATGACTTCAGCATCGAGGAGTTATAAGGCCCAAACTAAAAAAGTTTGTGAAATCCGTTCAAGTTAGCGTGTTTGTGGAAACACGTCACAAACATGAGCAGATTTCGTACACTAAATATAGGAAACGGTTTCAGGGAATACCAAAACGAAAATGTGCTGAAATGAAAATTTCACACTACTCTAACAGGTTTTTCGACAATACGATGATATGAACTGCTAGCGTTTTGCCAAAACACACTTAACACGACATGAGTTGCTAGTCGGTTCGCTACATACCATTCACGACTAACGGACACTTCAGACGCGAGTAGTTTCAGTTAAGCCTTGTTTTTATCTTGTGTGCAATGACAGCTGAAAAATGGTACAACAGTTAGCGGATTGACCAAAAAAAAAAGAGACTTAAGAAAAAATGATAAGGTAGCGAATTCCCGCAATACATAGGGAAGGTGGATTTTTGTTACTAAATAACAATGGTCCGATTCTCACTCACTAGAAGGAATTAGAGACTATAACTTTTGCAGTATGCCATACCCTGGTCGAACTTTTAGATTCTGTTCCCAGTCTCCTCAGTCAGCAAACAGCTGATGCAACCGCAGGTCGCTGGACGTAAGTGGGTGACGCAATGCAGACAGGTCGGTCGAAGTCCCTAACTTGACTGCTGGGCTCTCCAGACCAACCACGGACTAGTCACCCAGCGCCAAGGCATATGCCGTCGTTTGCATAGTACTTGATCCGTAACAATGACGCAGACCCGGCAGTGTGTTGGTATGCAGCCGTCAGTGTGGCTGCCGGCGTTATGACGTCACCACAGTAGATCGGGGAGGTGCAACGGGACCGGGTTCGACTCCTGGTGCCCGCGTGCCAGCCATCCTGATCGTGATGTTTAGGCGGTTTCTCGCAATCATCTAGACCAGGGATTCTCAGAGTAGGGTGCGCGTGTACGTTATGGCTACTGACTTGTTGTCTCAAGCGTGTAACACGCACAGTGGTGAATTGAGGTTGAACATGAGCAAAATACTCTTAAACTCGAGTCAACCTGCTGCTAGAAACAAGCCCATCAATTACATTAACTGTGTGACTGTATTACTTTTATAAAATAAAAATCCTTATTTTCGAAAAAAAAACCAAAAACCCAGCTTATTTAAGGGGCTCGCCACTGCCTGGAAAATTCTATAGGGGTAAGTGGAGCTATAAGTTTGGGGGCGTCCATAAATTACGTGAGGTGAAATAGGGGGGGGGGGGGGTCCGGCGAAGTCTCACCAAGGGGGGGAGGGAATCAACGGAAATCTCACGTGAGGTTTTGAAAAGTTTTGTTGGACTGTAGAGCTAAAAATAAAATAAAAAAGTCTATAAATGACGCGAAAGTCGATTTTAAGGGGGTATTTCGTAGAAAAGTGGTGGTGTAACCGGCTTTGGAAGGGTGAGACCTAAAAAAAAAGGTCTCAAAAAGTTGCGAGGGCGATTTCTAGGGGGGTGGAGGGGTCCTCACGGACCAGATCTCACGAAATCTCACCAGAAATGGGGGGGGGGTGTCCGGAAAAACATCTCACGTAATTTATGGATGCCCCCTTCCTTTGAGAAACTTTGATCTAGTCGAATGCTGGGCTGATCCCCGCCTCATAAACTACACACTACACAAACCAAAATAAACTTATCACACAGAACACAATTTATTAGTTCGCTGACAGATGGAATCACAAACACTTCATTCTTTGGATAAGCGGTCCACATGTAAGATATTTGGTTCTCACTATAGTGGGGTTTTCGCACTCTGCCCCCCTCTAAATTCACCGGTAGTTAGTATCTACCTAACGAGAGGAGCAAAAATTGCGCTAGTATATTGCACGAGGGGAGGTGGACCGATCCCCGCTGCCGTCATACCGGTTGACGACCGATTTTCTCGTTTTCCGTTGTCAGCTACGCGAATGGTGGGACTATCCACGAACAGAGTAATACCAAAGCACGTTGCCCCAAACGTTTCCCCATTTAGAGATAAATTGCGATACTATTATTATCTGTTATCTCAGATTGTCATTAATGCAACGAAGTTGACGATACATGAACACCAGGATAAAAGGGCCATTCAGAACTCCCCCATTTCTAAAGGAGCAAACTCTAACATAGAAGGCGATGCTTCCGGAAAATACGACGCACGAAAAATTGATGAGAAGATTAATTTTACTATAATTTTGTGTAAGGTTATTTACCAGTACAGCACAGAAATATGTACAGAATGATTGGTTTCAGAATTTTTTAACGTTACTTTAAAGCTATGCGTGTGTGGAGTACGCTCCATATTTTGCTATCGCTGTTAAGGTGTACGTGTAACGAGATCGGATTACACGATTTGGATGAAGTTGCGGCAGAGGTATTTCTGTGTGATTCTGAACTAAATAATTGAAGAAATTGCCACTTAGAGGACATAAAGGTAACAAAAATCTACTCTAAGTGTACTAAACAAAAATCTACTCTAAGTGTACTACGGAGCCATAATCTAAGTGTCTTGGTGTTTTTGTACGTACTATCCAAAGCTGTTGTATCAATACGCCTCTCTCTAAACCTGCTACCATCTAAGATTTATCTGTCAGCTCCTGGAATTACAAACCACCGTACAATTCTCTTTCTAAAAAAATAGTGTTATACGCCTTTGCACAAACTCAGGTTCCCTTAAAAGCTCGTTTATTATACTATCAACTGTATTTCTTCATGTGGTTATTTTTTTCGGCATACAGGGGAAAATTCTAAACAAAAATAAAGGACATTTAAATCATCCTCGTTTTAGTCGAAATTCGGATCGGCGACGCCGCTAGTAAGGGGGCATCCATAAATTACGTGAAGTGTTTTTCCGGATTTCCACCCCCCCCCCTTTTTGGTTTGTGAGATCTGGTCGGTGAGACCCCCTTCCTAGAAATCACCCTTGCAAGTTTTTGAGACCTTTAATTTTTTTTTCAGCTCTACAGTCCAACAATAATTTCCAAAACCTTACGTGAGATTTCCGTTGCCCCCCCCCCTCCCTCTTGGAAAGATTTCACCGGAACCCCCCCCTCCCCCTATTTCACCTCTCGTAATTTATGGATGCCCCCTAATGGTACGTGACTGCGTTAAAAAATCTTTTACATATTTCTCCGAAACTGATAGTCAAGAAATAATAAACTTCTTTTAGATCAATATCTCGCGAGGATATCCAATTTACATCCCTTACAATTTCCTGTCAATATGAAGAACAGAGTTGGCATGAAACCACTGATTAGTCACCAGGGTTCTAAGTTCGATTCGAAGCTGTGACATATGAAGTCTGTCTCATACGGACGGTGCCTTACGCATCTGAACCACGGCAGGTTGGCAGAGTATTTCTGAGGTCATCGCAAGTACAGTCACGAACTCGTCTGTTTCATTTGGAAACCTTTCCTTAGAGAAGACGTCTTAATTCAAGGCAGCGCCCAGTGGTCCAATGCTGCTCGAACAAGTGCCGGAAATAGACTCAGCGGGAGACGGACTGTCGATCGGTAGGGGGGGGGAGGGGGGGACAAGGCGTGTTTGGAATACGGATGAGGCTGGCTGCAGGCCAACTTGGACAAGCGGGATACGGCAGAGGAAGGGGAGGAGAAACTTACACTAAAAGGGTTGCTACTCTCTCGCACTGAGCACGAAGACCGAAGACAAGTAGAGCGAAGGGATCACAGTGAGCTTGGGGGGAAGGGAGGGAGGCAAGATAACGTTCAAGTCTGTTATTCAGGAGGAGTCGTGTTCGAATCCCAGCCATAACTTTTCCATTTCACTTTCTCAAGTTTCCCAAGATAACTCCTGGCGAATGCCGGAAAGGATCCACTATAATGGGCAAGGCCTGTCTGCAATCGGTTCCTTTTCAACAGTGTTGTGATCACCCAGTCTTTGGGTGCGCCTAAAGGCAAGTAAAGACGCGTACACACAAGTAAAACACGGCAAACGAGTGGCGACCAGCCGCTTCGTTCGGAGAAATTTGCTGAGTGTTTATGGGAGACAAATCAGAGACAACGAAGCGATTGGCCTTGGTTGAGGCTGGGACTACTGCCGGTAACATCAAAAGACTGGCCTTGGGTTGGCCTTTGCAGACGCCGAACCAACCTTGGTTCATTATTTTGTTAACGGCTGTGAGAAGGATTTTCAATATGCCACGCAGTCAGTCAACATTTGTCTTTGGCACATAAACTAACATGGATCAATAATTTTACGTTGCTCAATCAATACATTTGGGAAAAAGTAGAGCTGTTTGCTTCTATTGCAAATACTAGGTCTACTTGTTTTATGGATTTGATTTAATTTAATTCCGATGGAGCTCACGCCTCGGTGGCAATTTCCCTACACATCCATGTTTCACCTATCCTATATCCGCCTATTTTTTCCCTCTACAAATTTCAACCTTCAGTTCCTTTAGCGTTCTTGTAAATTATTCATCATCCCTCTTGGTAATTTATTCCATTCCCTGACCCTCTTACTCACGAAGGAAAATCTTTCGACACCATTGTGTCTGAAATCGAGTGAAAGCTTGTGGTAATAGTCATCTTTTCCCCTCATGCACTAATCCCAATTCTTCTACCAATATCTTTCCACATCTCATCGCCAATATACGCCTTGTACACCCCCATGACTCCCTTCACCCTCCACCTGTCTTCCAACGAATACCATTCCAGCTCCTTTATCATATTAGTTACTGGCAGTGTTCTGCAGTATCACAACCAAGGGGCGTCCTATCATACTTCACACGAACAAAACAATGCTTTTCCAGTTTTGAGGGTCATAAAAATTCCGGCCAAAACTGGGATTTGAACGCAGCGAGAAGATATTCAGAGCAGTGTGCTGGTCAACACGATTTTGATTGGCTGGTGGTAATGAAACCTGTTCTGTTGCACAGTCATGGTATCCGGCCTGGCCGATCACAAAGGAGAGTGCGCCGGAAATATCCGCACCCCGCCGCACACAAACAAACATGGCGGCCAGAATTTACAGGCACAATAAACGCCGGCCGCTGTGAAATAACGGCGCAGACTACGTCAAACAAGCGGCTTCCAGAGCTGGCAAGGTGGGCTCAAAGCCTGTTGCTTTTCTACGTCGGCTGCCGCAGGATTCCCATCCAGTCACAATCGCTCCTTGTCATCGGTTATTTTATTTATGCCGTGATTTTTAGGGCTTTACAGCTCTCCGACGTCGAGGTCATTGGAAACTGGAACGGGGTGTTGTTTTGAATGGAGCATTTCGGCTTCCGTCTGAAGTGATTTCGGGAAACATGTAAAACCGAAATCTGAATGGATGGACCAGAGATCGAAATAGTGTCCCCTAGAATATCAGACAACTTGTTTTCATGTGTAGGGCCTAATATCAATGTTCTTCGAAGCAGTCGATAATATAAGTGTTATTTGTAGAAAAATTGTCGTGTGAAAGTTAAGTTAGGTCGAGATAGTAAAAGTTTTTAAAAAAGAAAATCTTGCAGACACTAACGCAAATCTCTATATTAAAAAGTCAATTCTGAACTCTCTGTATGGTGTAGAGTGTTTTAAGAAATTAATAGAAGACCGTAAACAAAGCGTCAATGAAGAGAACTGAAACATTTGGAAACTGGGGGATGGATTACAAACGAGTATATACTGAACTGAATTAATGAGAAGATTGTGAGAAATTTGACAAAATAGTGAAATGCCTAATCTAACATTTTGATGCATTCATGTTATTTAATTTAAACAGACGTATTCAGAGGTGTATCGCCGGATTATCTTGTAAAAACACGATATTTTGACGGCTAGCCGCACCGTCTTCTTCTGGTGTGTTTTTTTCGCTTCTGGCTTTATGCGACGTGGAGGTAATAAGAGGCGGAAAAGGACATGGAGAAGAAATTCGGCCATGGAGTTTTGAAGAAACCATCCCGGCATTCGCCTGGGCTGATTTGGGGAAACCATGGAAAACCCAAATCTGGATGCCCGGACGGGGATTCGAACCGCCGTCCTCCCGAATGAGAGAGCAGAGAGTTACCACTCACGGACCACGCTCAGCTCGTCAGGCGTAAGTCTGTACAACTCAACGGACCGACATGACAAACATCCTGTTTTCATAACGTAATTCGGCGGTACACCCTTGAAGATTTGATTTCTACCATACACCTGTGAAATCTCCGTTATTACAATATTTAAAAGCCAAAGACGTTAAGCAGCTCAGATTCAAGGAAAAAATCATGTGGCCGATTAAAGATACGCTTAATAACCCAAGATTCAAAATTCCACTCCTACATTTCTGGTAATGTCAGAGCTCACGTTTAAACATAAAATAATTTCGTGGGTGATAACGGAGGTGATACATTTAAAATAATAACTACATTTGTTTAGATTTACTGACGATATATTTTATATTTTGCAATGCACCGAAAGCGCATTGCGATCTACTGCTTTGACGCCTGGTTTTGAGTGAAGCGATCGCTGATTCGAACAATAGAATTATTGGGCAGATAATTTTTTTTTCAATACTTTCAGCAGCTGACCTTTACTTTTGGCAAATGTTAATGTAAAGATGGCTGGAGTTATCACCAGGCACGAATAGGAGATCATGACAGGCCCACTGTGTGGCAAGTTGAAACTCTGTTGCTTCGTGGTTGAGCCACGCTTCGAAATCTCCTGACCAATAATATCACACCGAGCGTGGTGGTGTAACGGTTAGCGTTCTGGCCTCGCATTCAGGAGGGACGGCGGTTCGAATCCCCGTCCGGGCATCCAGATTTGGGTTTTCCATGGTTTCCCAAATCACTACAGGCAAATGCCATGATGCTTACTTAAAAAGGCCATGCCCGAATTCCTTCCCATTCCTTGCCCCTATCCTTCCCCGTCTCTAAAGACCTCGCTGTTGAGAGACGTAAATCAGTTAAAAAAAATCACATTCTATTAATTTATTTACCGAAAACTCGAATACAAATTAGTTTTTCGTTTGTCAATAAGAGATAAATTTTGCGTATTATTATTATAAGGATTTTACGCGCATTCGGGAGGACGCGGGTTCGAATCCCCGTCCAGGCATCCAGATTTGCGTTTTCCATGGTTTCCCCAGATCAGTCCAGGCGAATGCCGTGATGCTTCCTTCAAAAATGCCATGGCCGAATTCCTTCCCGTTCCTTGTCTCCCGTCCCATCCCGCCTCTAATAACCACGCAGTCGACGAGGCGTAAAGCCCAAGCGAAAAAAAAATTACGGCCTCATTTGACCACTTTTAGTCAATAATTTTCTGATCATCTTCTTAAACATGCTCCATTCTTTTCGAATTGTCCATTATTTTTTCACTGTGATCTTCTTTGTCTTTCCTCATATGAAAGTCCCCTCTTTATTTTATGTCATTTTTCTATTTTTGGTTTAAATCTTATTTTCTTGTCTTTCTTTTTTTTTTCTGCAGATCATACAGGGTTATTTCTAGTTTTTTCTTGATCCATCGTGCCTGTGTCTTCAACTTCCAACGGTTTTTCATTATTCTTCTTGTTAATCTGGTTTCTGGTGTCCTCATGATGTGACCAAGGAAAGAAAATCTCTTCTTACGTGTAGTACCGTGATGGGCACCATCAGCCATTGTCCCTCTTTTTGATATTTTTTATTTATGCATGTTCTGGGTATTTTATGTATATTACAAAATTCCTGAGCACTTCCCCAAATCTCGGTAGGTGTTGGAGAGGCTATCTTGCACACGTCTGGCCTAACAACGTACGTCAAAGAAGCCTGCTAACTGTCACGTTTTACCTCGGTGAGACCTTCGGCTTCCACAGCACTCGATGAAGCGGCGCAAAGTAGATTATCGTTACGCCACCTGACTAGGAGCCGGCGCAAGTGTTCTGGCAGGAGCGCAAATGTTTGCACTTACCAGCCCGTCACGTGCATCAGCTCCAACAGAACGAAGCCGTCTTTATTTGGGAGCTAATATCTGTGTCCGGATTTATGAGACCGCAATTTCGTTCACGTGGACTTTCAATGTATTGATCTCTCTCTTAAATCGATTTTTTCACAGTTACCACATGACCATCTACGGGTAAGAAAACTGTAACTTATTTCCTTAGAACAACGTGATGCCAATAGTGAACAGCAGTTGTGGGTACATAGCTGCAAAGTTTGAGTTCTGCTGTTGGCAGAGCAACCGACGGTAGCTCAGTCACAGGAATCTCAGACATCTTGGAGAAGACGGCCTCCATGAAGTGGCAATGGCCGGCCATGCTGCTCGGAGGAAAGAACAAAGATGGGCAAAGGCAATTTTAGAGTGGAGCCCAAGAGATCATCACAGACCGAGAGGAAGAGACCAGACCGACGTGACAAGGACATACGCAGGGTTGTAACTGACAGAGGATCACCCAAGATCGTTCGACCTGGAGAAGAATGCTCAAGTACATCACACTAAGAGGCCACATCATTCAATGATTGAACCGGCTGATGATGGTGAATTCGATGTCGCTCGTACGCTGAAGTCACAATAAACATTTCGACAGGAGAAGTGACCTTTAAATTAATACTGATTTGTACACTTTTGTGTTAATTTCACCGATTTTCGACGTTGCATAAAAATAACACATGCTTTTTTCTATTCCTGGGATCATGGGTTTATATTGTTCTAAACTCCATCAAAATTCATCCGCGGATCGCGTTCAACTAAAAATGCATTCTAATTTCCCTGCGCTGGTATCATAATTTCTCAGCGATTCCACATCATATTAAAATACAACACACCATACTTTACTCCAGTATATTGTTAGAAACCCAATCAAAACCCTACAATTAATTTTTCCGTGAACCGCATTCAACAAAAAATGGATACTAAATTATGGACACTTTCGTCTTTAATTCTTTACGACCTCGCATCGTAATGAAACATACTTTTTTTTTTTCCTTTTTCCTATGGGCGGTACATGATTAGAAACCCCCATCCAGATGTGACAGGCCGGCCTTGGTAGCGTAGGGGCTCTAGAGTACTGGCTCCGCGTACCGAAGGTCGCTGGTTCGAGCCATGCCGAGGACATGGGTGTTTACGTGTTTTGTGCGTGAATGTCATGTCCGTCCTGTGACGTCGATACTTAGTAGTAACAATTCACTAGAGAAAATGATACACTGCATTGGTCATGATGATCAGATTGAGCTGGCTGTATGGGCTCAGTAGCCGAGTGCCTTTTTTTTTATTTTTTTTATTTTTTTTAAATCTGACAAGTATCTTTTGTGTGAATCGCATTCAATGAAAAATTGGTACGAAATTGGGGACAATTTTATCTTAAATTCCCGCGCTTTCCAATTTCTCATCGAAATGAAAGATACGCTATTTTATCCGCAGGACCCGAGCTGCACATTATTTTAAACTCTATCTAAAAACAACCAGTATTTTTGTGTGAATTCCATTTATCTAAACCAGGGTCCTAAAACTTTTTATTCCGTCGACCGCTTCATAGGATATTTGCCATCTCATAGACCCCCAGATTAAGTATTTAATAAAAGCATTAAAACATTTCTGGCATGTCTAATGCTAAGCAGTAAGGAGACCTGCATAACAACATTATAAAATCCATCCAATGGTATTAACAGGAAAAGGAAATATTTTTAAGTGTTATTATGATCTCAAAAAATAATAACAAAGTTATAAATTTCTAATAAGGGTCTGCCAAATAGAACAGATGGTTCTTGCACTGTTTTAACTTGTCACATAGCGATGGAGCCACCCTCCTAAGAAACTCTTCAGATGAACCTCTGCAAACTATCACCTCTTGCCAACCACATTGCCTCAGTGTGCAAAAGTAATTGGTTGAAAGTTTCATCATTTTCTTGAGATAACTTCGCAAACACTGGGAAATTGACAGGACCCTAAACTTTTTTTTTTTTACTTATGGCTTTATGCCTCGTCGACGGGGACAAGGAACGGGGAGGAATTCAGCCATGGCCCTTTTGAAGGAAGCATCCCAGCATTCGCCTGAAATGATTTGGGGAAACCATGGAAAACCCAAATCTGGATGCCCGGACGGGGATTCGAACCGCCGTCCTCCCGAATGCGAGGCCAGATCGTTAACCAATCACCCACCACGCTAGGTTTGATCTAAACATACAGAGAGACAGACACAAATTTTACTTTTCTGTAGGACAGTGGTTTTCAAAGTGTGGCAGTTAATCGTAGGGGGTTCGCGACAAAATTTCCGTAATGACGGCCTGGCTATCTCAAGCGTATAACACGTACAATGGCGAGTATCGCTCATTGTTACCAGTAATGGAGCTGAAAATTTGAGAAACACTGCTGTAGGACATTGATAGTACCCCATTAGTACCCCATTTTTTTCTGAAATCTATTAAATATTCGAATGTAGTCTTATTATATTTATATATGATAATGCAGGAATGTCAGAGACGCTATCCGCCTGCGATGAGAGTAACCTTTATTCTAGGGAATGCTATGTTTTCTACGGTATGTGTTATTCACGGAATTATTGTAAACGTTTACTACAGGTGCATAAAAAATCTGAACGATAGTGGCAATAGCAACAAACAACAAAATATAAAATCGCAGGAATAACTAATGAAGGTGGACATTACTGTTGGTGTCGCAGATAATGCCAGACAGTGGAACGAAGATGAAGGGTACATGAGAATCTTGAATCTCTGTAACGGGGATAACAGGTGTTTCTCTTGCAGTGCAGCGATTGATTGTCCAGCATCCAAAATTTTTAGAATAAGGGAGCGTCCGTAAACTACGTCACTCGGTCCGGGGGGGTGGGGGGAGGGGGGAGCGCATTCCATTCATATTATTTGTCACCGTTAAATTAAGTTACAAAACTCACAACACCGTGTGAATATTTATTTCCATCATTTAATTGTCTCCGTATGTAATTTACGATAGTGTGACAAGAGAAAACAGTGCAAAATGTCTTCAGGAATCAAAAGGGTGTGGGAGGGGTAGAGATAAAAGCCACGTGCGGCTACGTGGGGGGGGGGGCTTCACAGGAAGCAAAAAAGGACCTACGTTCCCCAAAAAGTGTGGTACTGTGCGCCTACATAATGCGACGCCATCTGATACACAGAGGACTAATTGCAGACATCCCACTATTGTTATTTCTTCCATCTGTCTTTTCGGCAACGACTTGTTGATAGGCAACTCCTGCTTTAAATTTAGGCTGCAATGACTACTAATAGTACACGTATCAGAAGGGAATCAGCACGTGATCCGAAGCACCTCCAATTAGGGGCTGCTATTATTACTCATGCAGATTTCACCAGTTACTGCGCTTACTTTCATGTCACAATTACTACATGGTTCTAAAAATATGATCGCGTATGCATAATATCTGGAACGAATTTCATTCACATCGCATGACTAGTTCCTTATTTTTATTTTTACCAAGAATAAGTTTAGATTTAAGAGTGTATCTGCATGTTGTATTCCTACGAAAAATAGGGTATAATCAATTGCTCTGTTTGCTTAATCGTTTTTATCGATGGTCACATTAAGCTTCATACGAGTGTCTAGAATCGTCCAGGTTTCTTTGGTCTTGTCAGTCAGAATCACTAAATCAACTACTGTTAGCGCGTATATCCTCTGACTACTCTCTCTTATTTCTCATGCACCTAATGTATTTAGCCAAAAGTTTACAAGTCTCACATGTGTTCTTTGCATCCAAGAACTGGCACAATAATAATCTTATGAATCTGAATTGAGTTTCATTACAAACATATCAAATCGCATGACGTTAACAGTATAATAGTTACGCAACCGTTCATTTTAGAAAGCAAGCAATTTATGTATCTAAACTAACCAGGTATTATTGCCTGTATCTCCTCATTATTTCTACATTCAAAATGATCCACTAATCCACTATAATAAAATGCGTTGCCTGGAGACTGCGCTCACCTCTATAGTTCGTCAACCTTCGGCGAGTCTCGATAGTGCCCGAAGTATTAGTTGCACTGATTGCCACCACAGCGCTGCTTGGCTAATCAGCAAAATTCAAATGAATAACTGTATTGACTTTGTTTGCGTTTACACTGTTAAAAGGAAGTGTAAATTTCAAAAGTAATTGATTGTTGTGGAAGAAACTGCACAAAAGTACGAAGCGATGGGATAAAAAGATTTTAATGCGAGGCAGAGATTAAATTTACACGTTGTTTTTTGTTTACTTACGACGACCAGAGGCAGAAATTCATCTCAGGAGAAGAACACCTGATTTTTACACTGTTTTCTATGTAGCAGTTACTGTAACCAAGTGACAACATAACATAATAATTTTTGGAGAGAATATAACAAACAGGCAGGTTGATTAAAACCCACAGAAAGTTTACCCGAAACGTAGGTAATCTCGAAATATATGAATCAAATAAATAATAGTTTTTCACAATAATTAAAATTTCGGTCAAATAAATTCAAATGCAGTTATTAAAAAAAAATCTAACTAAAAATTCCAGAGTCTAACCAGTGAAAGTTTACTAAAATTACGGAAATATCTCTGAAAAAGATAATAACTTATCGTTTCCTTAGAATCATTTCCAGAACAAATTCCTACCCTAGCTGACACCCGCCATTTTTGACGAGCATTTCAACTAGTAAAGTATTAAAGTACCGCATGGAAATTTTAATAGCATGTTGGTTCCCTGGTATCGAAGCCAGGTCTCTGTACCGCGGTCACTAACCCATCCACTCTGCTTTTCTCTGGAGATCGTCCAAAGAGGCCAATCGCCAAACGTTCTGCGCTGGCTGCCGTTGCGACACGCCAGGTTCACCACAAGGAATTCCGGATGTTTGCCTAAAACTCGTCGCCAGAAACCAAAAAAGAGGATGATGACGAAACTTGTTTTTCTCTTTGCCTCTGCGGAATATAACTCAGATCACGGAAAACTTTATGTGTACAAAATAAATACTTTAGTTAACTCTCCCTGTAGACTGTTTACATTAGATCACAGGAGACTTCTTATCCTAGAACTATCACCACCAGATCTCAGGCACCAGGATTTTGGACCTCCGCTTAGAGACAGGGGTCCCCAAAGTGGTCGATACCGACCCCTTGGGATCGATAAGAGATCTCCCGGGGTCGATTAATACAAGAGGGTCGATTAATACTAAAGAGGATCAATTAAACCGTACAGGAAAAAAAATAGGAATGTTCTACTGAAATTCAGGTCAATAAATAAAAGTCAAGCTCAGTTCTCTTCCGTTTCCGAAGTCCAGTGAAGTAAATGATGAAACTTTCAACGAATTACTTTTGCACACTGAGGTACGGTGGTTGTCAACAGGTGATAGTTGCAGAGGCTCATCCGAAGAGTGCCTTACATCCATCACTACGTGACAAGTTAAAGCAGTACAACAACCATCTGTTCTTTTAGCAGGTCTTTTATTTGAAATGTATTCCATCTATCCATAGTTTTGTTCCTATTTTTTGAGATTATAATAATAGTGGAAAGTATCTCGTTTTCCTGTTAATGTTATTGCGTGGATTTTATAAATTATTTCGTTGAGTTGTTATGCAGGCCTCCTTATTGTTTGGCATCAGAAATGCCAAAAATGATTTAATGTTTTTATTAAATATTGTGGGGGTCGATAAGAAGGCAAATATCGTATCAAGGGGTCGACGGGGTAAAAAGTTTGGGGACCCCCGGCTTAGACAGTAGGCCGAGGGCTCTGTGGTACGGTGCACTACAGAAGTCCACGCGTCCTCGTTATACATCAAACTCATTAACATTACAGGCTTAGACTAACTCGAGGGCAATTTCAGAAGTGCCTGGTACTGACGCACTTGAATTAAGAAGAAAGTTATGACATTGATGGATCTACGAATTCTCCGAACCGGGGGAACAACTTGAAATTGCCGCCCCTTCAAAGATGAGTTTGCCACCCAGGGCAGTATTAGTGATGTTCCGATACAAGTAAATACGAGTAAGTACTCGATACTTTGTTTCGATACCGAGTACTTTTCGTATTTGAATTAATTCATTCGATACTTACTCGGTATCGGAAGAAAAGTACTTGTATCGGATCGAAAGTATCGAAACGCACCCGGTGTTAAATTCTATACGCATCATCCCTGCTGCCACACTCAGTCGCGCCTGCGAAACTAATTTCCCGCTGACGTCAAGTTGGTAGCATTGAAAATAAACACAGTTAGTCTTACAATAGGCAATCTGATCTCAAAGAATTGGTTTTAGGCCCCTATTTCACTGTAATAAAGTTATACTTGGCGCGCATTTCACTATACCTGGCCTATGGTCGCTCCCATGCAGCCCCACACGAAAACTAAAAGGTATGATTCATGAGCAATCGGAAGAAGAAGCTGCTTCAGCTAGCGTATCACAGGAATATCACTTCTGAAAACATCACAAAGAAAATGCACCGTAAAGTCTCTCTCCACTTGTCAAACACTGTAATGTCTATAAAAAGCAATCCATTTACAGAATGGG
>CM061914.1:136385744-136478421 GCA_031002005.1 Vandiemenella viatica
GTTGGGAGTCTCTGGTAGATAGACGACATACGTTTCGTTTAAACTTATTGGAAAATGCGTACTCCAACTTTCACTCATGAGTGTAGTGAAATACTTCTTCCACCAACCTATTTGAGTCGGAAGGACAGGAAAGATAAAATTAGAGAAATAAGGTGCCGGACTGATTCTTATATGAATTCTTTTTTCCCTCGTACCATTAGGGATTGGAATGCACAGCAAAGAGATTAGCTTTGGTGCTCAGTGAATTGCAGAGTATATCTGTAGATGTAGATTGTGATTGTCGGATATTGCCGTTGCAGGTATTGTCAGAGCTCCAGAACATTCGATCACGTTTTGCAATTTAATTCAGCTTTCTGATTAATTTAATGGTTCGAAAACATGTAGAACTTTCAATAATGAACAATCAATGATATATAACGGCTTAGAATATTTAAAGATCAGTACATTTTTACAGAATTTCATGCCGGTTGGATTGTAACACTGCAAGTTGGTATGGTAATTACGTTTTATCTCTGCAGTATTTCGATATGGAATTTTACGAGTGATTTCTGAGGATTTAAAGAGTTATCAAAGAAAAATATTAATGTAGCATTTCCCAGTAAATCATTTCGGTGTCTCTGCAAACATCAATAATACACTGAGGATTGAAATACGTTCCATTAACATGTGAAACAGTTCTGTATTTCTCAAAACGTGTATACTATCCCACTTCTTATTACTGCAAGATGTTTTCATAAGCTTGGTTTTTTTTAACTTCTATGTTTGTATCATCCAAATTTAAATTCCATACTTTGCGACGATATTTGGTTAAAGCAAACATTAAACTCTATGGTAATTTCGATCTAGCTAGAATTCACTAGGGCTCCAAACTATAGATACAGCCTTGGACTTTGAGTTCAGACTGTCTCATTTGGAAGGAGCACCTTTTTTGGTCAGATCTCAGTTACGAACATAAAATGTAATATCAATTTGAACCGCTTGATGGCAGCTGTGTTCTTTACACCGTGGTATTTAGAGCTGCCGATTTGGAGTAGGTTTGTGTGCCATTACAAAATGCCACCAGAACGCTCGATATGTAATCTGTCTCGCCCATACGAATTCACCGTAGCGGTGCTCTAGAATTTCTGCTTAGTTTAGCCGTTACCACCAAACTGAGTATCCTTCATCTGTCTACGCTTACAAGAAGATTAAACTGAATAAAATCTGTCATTTAGGATACATTTGGAGGGGGAAAAATTGCTTCGAAATACTGTTAATAGTCTACAGAGAAGGAATCGACCACTTTTGAGGTTTTTACCTGTCTGTTTCGTCAAAGCGCTATTCGCGAAAAAACTATTGCGAAGACGAAGCGTGGTGGTTGAGCGGTAACGCTTTGGCCTCGCATTTGGTTGGACGCGGGTTCGAATCACCGTCCAACCATCCAGATTTGGATTTCCATGGTCTCCCCAAATCACTCCAGGTGAATGCCGGGATGATTCCTTCAAAAGGCCATGGCCGACTTCCTTCCCGTTCTTTGTCCCAGTTCCTTTCCCGCCTTTAATGATCTCGCGTCGACGAGGCGTAATGCCTTTAAAAAATAATAATGAGGAATCGATTCATTGTTCTCATTTGTTTGTTACGAATCAGCTATTTTATGAAAACTAACGTAAAAACCTAACCGCTAGTGTTAATGCCGCTGAAATCCTGGATCTTGAGCTGATCTCATCTGAACTAACCTTTAGTATGAACCGGCTTTTACTAATTATCTGTTGCGCCTTGGACACATTTTCTTCACTCGTTGTGACACAAATATCGTGCCAACGCACTCATACCAACTTCTTCATCATCGCCAACTTTTCCAAACATTTTGGCATGAGCTGCCTTCGATAAGCTTTACTGATCAGCGGATCTATGATTTTACGGCCACATGCCCTTGCTAATGCCAAGCATTTTAAGTGTACTGCCAGGTCATACTAAGAATGGAGGAAGTGAAGTGCTGCCATCTGTCTACGAAGGATGTAACTATGTTCAGCGTGTGATTAATGTGTAATATCATCCACAAGGTGTAAATCTATAAGCAAAAAAAAAAAAAATACTACTGCGATGAACTTTCATGGAGTCCCAGCAGCTAATTGAGGTTTGTTTTATTTCGATACGAAAACTGAAACTGAAGACGGGAAGATGAGGAATTAAGAAAAAATTGTTTGCAGTTTTAAATGTTACATAGTATCAATTGGTGATATTTATTACCTCCCGATAGAGATACATTGCTTCTTGCAGTCGAGATACTTATTGGGATTGTATATTACGAATGAGCTAGTGCAATTTCGCACTATTATATGCCATTCGGGAGGACCGCGGTCAAACATGGAGGAAGGAAATATATGGAGGAGAAATGACGTTAAATCGGTGACGCCGGGATCCTACTGCGCATGCGCGGCGGTTATAGCGGACCGAGCTCAAAACATTGCATTTTCACATTGTGCTCCATGTAGTAAAAATTTGATTTTGTAATAGTTCTAAGTTTTTTATAATGCCAGCTTGTGTTGCATACGGGTGCACAAATAGGACAGATAGGAAAAAACCTGGAATATCATTTCATTTGTAAGTTGCATTGTATTATTGTTATTGAAATGTTCAATAGTTTTCAGTCAGACTAGCTACTACCATTAAAGATTTATTCATAACTCTCAAATGGATGACTTTGTTTTCAAATATTTGTTGGTGTAGTGCAGCCAATCGGCATACCTTACTATTTTGCACATCATAGACTACCATTACTTTATACGAGTGTTGTAAAGTCTAATTTAAGTGGGTCATGTTTACATCGTGATTGAGTTGTGCATTCTTTCGTTACGTTTGCAGTTTCTACTGAAAGTGTGGGATGAAATTAATTGTGATAAATTGTGCTTTGCGAAATAGGAATCGTGATGAAGGAAACAATGTCGTTATACGAAATGTAGTTCGCGATGCAAAGTTATGAGTGTGTCTACAAAGTTTGTTTTTGTACCAAATTATGCCCTGTATGCTCCAAGCATCACTGTAATCACCAGGCTGTCGCAGTTTGATGCTTGATTCTTATGTAGCTCGAAGAGACAAGTTGAAAATCAAGAGTACCATTTTTTGATATCTCCCTTAGTTCTCGGGATATCGACTAACAAAAATTTGTTATAGGTATGGTGTGGTTATAATTCCTTGTGCTTTTGGTGACATTTTTATTCTGCCCCATTTCAATGTAAAACAAGCGGCAGTAAAAAGGAAAACACACTGCTGTGCAGCATGTAATTCATTGTGGTTAGGACGGAATTATTTTTTGGTCCAGGCCGCATCTCCACCTCACGTCCACAATTTGGAGACACTATATCCCAAACAGTAAGCGAGATATTGAAAAATGTTTACTCTTTATTTTCGATTTTTTTTCGTCATGTTACATTAGAATCCATCATCAAATTTCTTCTGCAAATTTTCTTCTGCATTTCATTCAAAAACACCTCACCTTTGAGACGGTATATCACGATAACTAAGCGAAATACCGAAAATTTGTATTCTTCGTTATCTTTTCTTCTCGTTGTGTTACGTAAGAATCCATTATCAAATTTGATTTTGGTCAATTTTTTTCTGAATTTTAACCAAGAACACCTCACCTTTGAGATTAAGCGAGATATCAAAAAAGATTATTCTTCATTTTTTATTTGTTTCGTCGACTTACATAATAATCCATCATCAAATTGTGGCTCCACGGTTATGGTAGAGTTCCCTGGATATATTTGGGCATGTTCCCGGTGATTCTTGGGTAGGGTAATATGGCGTCCCCCTCCCCACCTCTCTCCACCCGGCGTCACTTCAGTGCGTGGTAAAGGTCCCTTGCGTCGCCTCCATATATTCCTTCCTCCATGGGTCAAACCCGGATCGGCCATCCTGTCAGAGGTTTTCCGTGGTTTTCCTCAGACACACTAGGCGAATGCTGGGATGGTTCCCTACAAGGCCACGGCCGACCTTCCATTCCCCTCCCTCCCCGTAGTGTAGTTGGCTGAAAAGGAACTCCGCGATCCTCCAGCAGCCCGCCTCCCAGCCTTCAGCTGGAAGAAATAAAATAGTACAAAAAAAAAAAAAAAACAAATACGTGTGAAAATTATTTTAACTGAAATTCATTTGTAGCAGTGTCCAACGCTTTTTATTTACTTTATATATGTGGCGGTAAAAGTTGTTATTTTTCTCTCTCTCTTTTTCGGACGATGTGTTCATTGTGGCTGCATCTGATTCTCTTCTCTTACCTTACGTGTTAATCTTTTAGCTGTGCTAATTTTCCTGCGTTCAGAGTATTGCTCTTGGAATACTGCGAAGAGATAGTTCACACATATACAGACATACTTTTATTTATGTTGCTTCTCATACGAAAAATGTAGATTATCATCAGTCATTTCTGACAAGTATCGCGACACCGTTACATTTATCGCTGCATTTCCGACAACTTTAACTGCAGTAAAGAAGCTAAAACGCGCGTGCGAGTAACTACGGCATGTATCTGCTACAGGAGATATCCCGAATAGCACACGCAGAAGACTTTAGAATCTGCATACAGTACATTATAGTGCCGAAATCGATCGAGCAGCGGCATCAACGCGAGCTTTTTGTCTGAAATTTATGGATGTGAGGTTGGATATATTTCGATAAACACCGTGCAACCAAAATGACGCCACCGATTATACGGCAGAATTTCTAAATTTTCTGAGCACAACCAGATTCGCAGCGCATCAAATTATATTGTTAATGCTTCTTCAAATTATTTCTTTTATTAAACTGACCAATGGAACCCGACTCTTAGTGATTTACACGCAAAGGAATGTAACCAGTTGTACAGTATTTCCTCCCGAGTCTGAAAATCTTCTACTTCTGTTCCAGGATTTTTTTTTTTTTTAAAGCTTTTATAGCCCGTTCAGTTAACAGTTAACAGTTAACAGTGTCAGTCTCCTCCGCTGTCCTTATCCCTTACATGTGAAATGGATAATCTTTATTCGCTTACATGGACACAGTGGTCAGCTTGGAGAGGTAGGAATGGAGAAGGTGATGAAGTGAGGATCGGGGCTAGGGAAACATAACATGAGCCTCCTTTTCAGAGTGAACAGGATATAACAAAAGATTTCGTAAAGAGTGTTTACTATTTTTAACTTCTACATCAACCGCAAACATGTAATTTATATTACCGAATCGCCGTCCGGGCATCCAGATTTGGGTTTTCCATGGTTTCCCCAAATCACTCCAGGCGAATGCCGGGATGCTTCCTTCAAAAGGCCATGGTCGAATTCCTTCCCGTTCCTTGCCTCAATCCCATCCCGCCTCTAATGACCTCGACGTCGACAAGGCGTAAAGCCATAAAAAAGTAATTTATATTGACCTTACTGATCTTTTGTGCATAGTTCCCTGGTTCTGGCAAAAGCTTGACTGCAGTAGTGAATAACCCAATAAAACGTTTCTTGTCGGTGAAAGAAAAACTGCTTTCCCAGTATGACGATGAAGGTTCTAGTTACAGCTGGATTCCTCTAGCGAGTGAAGTGATATATTGGTCTCCTCGTGCGGGAAGCGTTCTTCTTATGTAAGCCGTTATATAACCGTGTCTATATGGGGTCAGTGGAGACAATCCACTTACAGCGCCCCGTGATAACCTGTGGCAGGTATTTTGGGAGGGCATCCTCGGCCCATTCCCTTTCACCCGTAGCACCGCTACTCAGCGTTATTACAGAAATAGTGCAGGAAACACCTGCAGGAGACATGGATTACTCGTCTGTTTGCTGTTTCAATTTTAGAAACACATCTATTATGACGGTTTAGAAAATAAAAAGATTCTTTAAAAACTTTACATTGAATTTATTTTATTTATTGCTATACAAGGTCAAGACCGTTGGCAGTATTCACAGGATCGATGTCCCAATTGTTGCAGACAGCTAAGAAGGAAAGCTGAGCATTGTATAAGACTGGAGGTTTTTCTCGGTGTTAAATATGAATAAAATCTTCTCGGGTAACTAACCGAGCTAGTCCATCGATAAAACACGATGTTTAGGCGGTCATAAACCCTGCCGCCATTGTCAATTGACTGTCACTTGAAAATGGCGGCAGAGGGTATGGAGCGTCCATAAACTACGTAGCTCCGTCTAGGGGAGGGGGAGGGGTTGGCTGGAAAGCGGTTTCCAAGCCAAGCCACGTTGCTTCTTATTCATATTATTCATCACAGTTAAAATAAGGTACAGAACCCACAACAGCATATTATTTCCGTGTTTTGACTATCTCCGTATGTAATTTACGATAGTCTGAGAAGAAAAAATAGTACAAAATATCTTCTGGAATCGATCATGAAAAAAGCGGGAAGGGGGGAGGGGTAGAGGCTAAAGCCACGTCGGGCTACGAGGGGGAGGGGGGGGTTCCACAGGAAGCCAAGGACGGAGACTCACCCGGCGTATGTTCGAAATGAAGTCTTCACGGGAATACCGCCGGATAGTGTTTTGAAAACACGATATTTCGACGACTAGCTCCGTCGTCTTCATCAGGTGTCGAGACGTCTGCACAGGTCGGCTGGCCGTTGGATACTGAGGTTTTGGGGTTTAAGTACCCTCCCCTATAACCGCCGAAACGTCGTCTTTATTGACGGACTCATTCGGCTAGTTTCTCGAGAGGATTTTATTCAAGATTCAGCGCTGATAACTTCGTGGGATGATGCATTGTATTTCCTTAGAGAATATTCCTTGATGATGTGCTCTGCAGTGACATAGGTGAGAATCCCGAAGTACCCACTTGGAGAGCATGGCGTGGCCTGTTCTTGGTCTCTCTTCATATGGAATTTCTGATGTGCAGTTGTAGAATCTTGAATATCTTGATTTTTCACAGGGTTTCATCTTTATCGCCATTTTTCCTCGACACTGACATCAGATACATCAAGTCATAAAGGATTTCTAGATTTAAGACGAGTGGGGAGTAGGGGTAGGTCGTTAAGATTATCGTGGATTGGGAGATCCTGCGGCAGATCAGGATGATGTTAACTCTCTCCACTCATGTCCCGTTGCTTCGAAACGTCTTAGCGCTTGAGGTTTTATGTTACTGATGACATGTAACGAGAGAACATTGAAGTGATATCGTGGGGAAAAAATTCAAACCTGTTTGTCTACAATGGCTCCGATAGTGCGTACAAATTTTTCTCACCGCACGGGCAGATTTTTAAAAATCCTTCTTAATACAAAAATTGTTGGAAGTGTAAGCATCCAATTTCAACGAAAAATTCCTTACCACTTAAATCTTTTTTATGAGCTGTCCAAAACACGTAACAGTCACGTGGTGACAAATCTTAGTACTGGCAGGATGCTTCAGAGCTGTCTAAATGCGCCCCAAAACATTCTGGGAAATTTTTGTGCTTACGTGCTTCTAATTTGCATTCTTGGCAACTGCTCTGAAAGGATCTTCCGCAAATTTAACTCAATTTTAATGATTCCCTGCAAACTTCCGTAACTTAATCCAGTTGCGGCGCTAGTTTCGTCAGCGACTGTTCTTGTGTCTTCAAGAATGAAGTAAAGAACTTGCAAAGTTGTCAGCTACGTGACAACTGTGATGACTTGTGTGAGAGTCTGACCTTCAGAAAAGAGCTAGTGCCACTAGTAAACTGGAATACACGAAAGTGAACCATTACCGAACTACGATCACAATCTCAATCTCCGCAGCGCCGAGCGTGGTGGATGTGTGATAACGGCCTCGCTTTCGAGAGGACTGGGGTTCGAAACTCGGTCCAGCCATCACTCCAGGCGAATGCAGGGATATTTCCTTCAAAAGGCCATGGCCAAATTCCTTCTCTTTCCTTGCCGGCTGTCCGTTCCGTCTGTAATGGCCTTGATGTCAACGAGGCGTAAGAAAAAAATTGCTTAGCGGATAGTGCGTGCAGCATCGAGCAGGAATCACATCAAATTATTATTGGAACAGCAACAAATACTTAAACAGGCGTATTATAAAACTGTAAGAGATAAATGTCAGCTTTATTACAGCCACTTGTGGCAATAAATGATAGTAAAAAATCGGTTTTATTTTATTTACTCGAACTTGGTCGGGAAAATGTATAACAACGTAAGCAGGCTCTATAGTTGTTGATACGGCGTGTATACGGCTTCGAATTGTGAGGACGGTTGACATTAAAAGATGGATACCTTTACCTAAATTTGATGCGGTCGACTATTAGCTGTCTGGCAGTGGTGAAGTATCGTCAGTAGGAAGGGAGGGAAGGTCCAGTGTCGAAGTCGGTAGCTTCTCACCAACGATATAGCAGGTGTAAAACTCGTCCTCTATACAGAACGATGTACGCTGACTGGGGTGGCAGCGATCAATCGACTGTTCACCTATCTACAGTGAGTTACGAGATGGTCCACCTATTATGGGCTGCGGCGGTGATCCTGAATGGCATAGGACGAAATTATGGAGATACCAGTGTCAGTGTTGGGAAAAACCACGTGACTGGATCGTAGCCTATCACAAAACGTTGCAAACGAGAATTTGGTTGGCTCAGGTTACCTGTCTGCCACTTGTCCGTTATTCTGAGAGAGTTACGTAACATACAGTGTGATGTCATAATATCGACGGACCAGTTCCTTGATATAATACCTTATTATTGCCCGACACCGGTGTACTCGCCTAGTTATTTTCGATCTACTTGGACCGAGCGTGTTGGGTGAGCGGTACTGCTCTGGCCTCGCATTCAGAACGACGTTGGTTCGACTCCCTCTCATGGCATCCAGATTTGGCCTGTACATGGTTTCCGAAAATCGTTCCAAGCAAATACCAGGATGCTTCCTTCAAAAGGCCATGGCCAACTTCCTTCCCGTTACTTGTCACCAATCCAATCTCGCCTCTAATGACCTCGACAATCCGTAAAGCTATAAGAAAAAAAAAAAGAGTTCTACTTGGAGGCATCTTTGCTGTGTATATTCACAAACATGTACACGTTTTGCAAGATGACCAATCACGAAGAGTTCTTGACCAAATGTCTAGAACATTAATGCATTTCTTGGAGGCTCACATATGTCTGTAGGTTGCAAAATTTGTCTTTGTCATATAACTAACGCTACAGAACAAACGCCGTGTTTATCTAGCAACATCGTTTGGGGTCAAACAGACGTGTATATACTGCACTTACTCATTTCTATGTGAATGACTGATGCTATCTGCGGAAAAAATTTACTTATGTGTACTAAGAAGTCATTTTAATTTCTTCTTTGCATGCATGGAAAACAACGTCCAATAATTTTTAAGAATAACACTAGCGAAAATGGGTTTCTTTAAAAAGATAAATTTTATATTTTAATTATTTATCTGTGGCACAGAAAGAACTTTCTAAACGGTATGTATAGAACAGAACACTTTATGAGAGGGAAGTTAGGACTTTAGGACTACCAGAAAGAAGGAAAATAAAGCATTTGATATGTAATTTTATAGAAGGAAATTTAAAAAAAAAATAAAAAAAAAAAATGGTCAGCTAAATTACGAAATGAGCGTTTTTGAAATGTTGGGAGAGGAAAGAAAGTTGTGGAGTAGTAGCATAGAAAGAAGAAAAAGGATGGAGGGTGTGAAGAAAAGTAATAATTATGAAATAATACAGTAAAACAATATGGGAGGTAGATGGCTACAACGTAAGAGTATAGATAATAAAGTTGGATAGCCTGTAAACTAGATTGTAATATCGTCAACCTTATCAAAGAATATAGTATCGAGGTTATAGAGTAAAACAACAATGAGTTGAATCTCAAAACCAAAGAACGTATTAGTGCGTGAAGAAAGTAAAAGGATTTGCAAATGGTTCATACAGTGTTTGAAATAAATAAAGTGATAAAGTGAGACAATTTTTTTCGTGGAGTAGATTGTTTTTAAGACAAGGAGTTATTAACCAGAAGAGAGTAAGTTATCGTTCGCCATTTTGGTTCTAATCCAAGATGCAGAACGGGCAATAATACAATTATTACATCATAAGCTTTCCATATCAAGAACGAATCAAAATAAAAAGGATTTTCCTCTCACAAGAGTCAAGTTTTAAGATGGGGGGGGGGGGGGGGGGGGGATTTAATGGTAGGAACAGTCAAAGAAAAGATGGAATGACTGGTATCAGTGAAGTCATCAGAAGGGGATGATGTCATGCGAAGAAGTGAGGAAGAGCCAATCAAGAAAGCGTGGAGGATGCCTATAGGAAGAAAGAGATCCGGACGGATACAAACGAGCAGGTGGAAGGATCAAGTTAAGAAAGACCGCGTGAACAAAGGACTGAAAGAAGATCACACTGCAGACCGGAAAAAGGGGGAGGAAACTCATCAAGGCAGCCGACCCCCAATATTGGGATAAAGCGGTATAGAAGACGAACAGTCGAAGAAAAAAATCAGAGAGATGGTAAAGCTTAGATCACATGAAACAGATAATTGAGGACGCAAGTTGTTTTTATTGAAATGAATAGTTCACCAGAAGATATGAAACGATGAGGAATTGCTTCAAACCAGTTGAGAGACTGATTAAAATAATATAAAATTTTGATATTAATTTATGTAGATGTTACGCTGCATGATTTATTATATTTTTGATTGAGATTTTATTTTTGCTATTTTTCTTTATGTTTACTAACATACTCTTTTTTCTCCGTTTTCAGGGGTAGCTTTGTCTCTCTGGGTGAGTATTTTCGCTGTCGGCTCGTATAGCGGCGCTTTGAATAGCGAACACTCAGTTTGTCTGCTAATGAAGATGTGCACGTTACTGCGGTTCTAATTTGGGCGCCAGACAATGGTTTTGAGTTCGGTACGCCTGGCTGGCGCCCGTAACGAGACCCCAGTGCCGCGTGATTCCATTAAGCGCAGAAAATAATCCCATTTCTCTGTATCCGCCTCTGAAATGTTTCAGTCTGGCGGTGAAATAACAGGCGCAGTTTCATTCAGCTATTAATATTTTTCAATTCTGAGTGTAGAATTCTCAAAGAATACGACACTGATGAAGTAATTTAAACTCACTTTTTTCTTTCTACTTTTTGACAACTAGAAGTCTGTAGAAACTCGATTTGGCTAGTTATGTCACTTATAGAGAGGGATCTTCCATTCAGTATTGATGAAATAATACAGCGGTAACAGTCATTGACTCTTTCCTGTGTAAAATGTGAACTGTATTGGAGGAAACAATGGCGCTGTTTGCCACACAGCTTAATGGGATTTTTTTCTGATTGTGTTAGAATGAGCAAGGTAGTATGTACGTACTGTCTTTGTCGATTCTTAGGTTTTGAATGTGCTACGGTCAAAGAAAATATTGTTGCTGTACGAAATTAATATTTGAAATGTTAAATTGCCTCTTCAATTTGCGATAACCTGAATCCATTCGTAGTATTCTTGATGATAAGTATGAAAGTTCCATGTTATACTTAACCTCTAATTACTAACAAAGGCTTAAATTTACGAATTCTAGTTTCAGTTACATATTGGTGTACACAAAGTAGGTATAACATTTAGACCACCAAACAATAATTAAACAGAATAAGGTTGACAAATATAGAAACAGTGAGTGTTCTGTGTAGTGATTATCCGTTCCTACCAATATAGTTCCTATAACAATCATCGGATCATCTCGAAATTTCAAAAATCGCTTTTTAAAGTGTCTTAGATATATAATATTGTAATGTTGGAAGAACTGTTGAAAATCGTCCTTCCTTATTGCTATTTTCAAACTTTTCTTCCAATAATTCTAGCAGCCAGTGTTTCTGAAATTGGCGTTTTTCTGCCTTTATGTTATCGTAATTGGTTTTGCAGTTTACATGCTAACTGCTAACTACGTACATTAAACTGAGAAAATCTTTGCTGATATTGCTCTGCATGGGCCTATGTTATAGAGACGTACACAACCAAATTAGAAGTAACTACAAGTCATAAAGTTTTAGAAGCCATACTTGTCTCCTGACATCCTGCCACTGATAGATAAGTTATTAGGAATGTACTTTTGTCGGCCTAAGAAAACAGAGACGCATTTCGTGAGCATCATGGTACACTTGTACATTATTTGATACAGTGTTCCATTCGGAATACATTTGTGGCATATGAAACTGCGTGTAAATATCAATACACGAACATTACTAAGAAATACATTATAAATTTCAAATACGTCGAAAAATATTGCAAATTTAATCAATACAATATGCAGCGAGACAAACGAGGACACCTTGAAAATTTCTGCTGAAGGCGAGGGTTCCTAAAAACTGTGAAATATGAAATCTCATAAAAATTTAAGGATGATTCGTCTCCACAGCCAAATTAATTTTTGAGTCATTCTGGATATACGGTTATCATTACAACATGTAATATTGTATAGCATTATGTACAGTACATATGCTCCAGGTTGAGAACTTTTCAGTCCATCCTCATGATCAAATTTATGGGCTAGAACTTACATTCTAAAATGATATGAAAACAAGTCTTTGTGCATACAGTATTTTTTATTTTCAAAATTTTGTTGTTTCCACAGCTATTGGAAGCAAGGTTTTAAATTGGTTTGTAATGAACGATTCAGCCTTGTGTGCTACTTTGAGTGTGCTTTCATACAGGCCTCTTCCAACTTATTTATAACTTTCCTCTCGTTACCTAACTCCAGCCATTCAGGCTGCTGTAATGAGTGTATTGAGCCGCTGTTTGTTAATTGCCAGCCGGTACATTTCCGCTCATTGTCTCATTTCCCCATCAGTACTTGCTGCTAATGGCTCTCCCCTCTGTTGAATATAGCTACTAATGAATGACCAATACAATGAGACAGTTTAACATAGCATTACAATGACGTCAGTTGACTAAAACAGTCGCAAGAATCCAACAACAAATTAGGGCCCCACAGTTGTGATAGTGCCACCTGACATCGTCATCTGACCTAAACTTTTCAGGTTTTGAAAATAGGTAGAAGTCTCAGGAAAACAAAGATGATGAGTAGAATGGCTGCGGTATACCCCCACTCTTGCAGTTCAGCAATGTCATTGAGAGATTTGTGACTCGAAGCATTGTCCTGATGAAATAGCAGCTATTTTGACAACTTTTTTCTTTGAAAGCTACTGGCAATTGCTTCACAAGGTTAACATGTTCCCGCGACATTCACCCCTTTTCACGATACCTAAGAACACTCCAAGAATATAAATCATTACTTTTCCTGCCTTGCCTAGTCTTCCTTAGGTGCTCCACTTGTAAAGTGACAAGGTCCCTTGCATTTTTTTTTTATGAAAATTTTTGTTAAAAACTTAATTAGATGTTAGTCTTGCTTGTGTTGCGTATACAAATGTGTTAAATTGGTATAAAAGAAAGAAAAAGATAAGCGTATAGTAAAGTGCCAGAATATCTATGGACAGTGGTCATCTATGATAATGTATATCTTTGCACAGAGAAGGAAATATGGCGAGTTTTGGACGAGAATATAAGATATAGCTGGCACGTGGTTGAATAAAACGGAATGTAAAGAAGTGTATTTTGTACCAAGTGATTATAAATAAAAAGTGCTTTCGAGTGTTTCTTCAAAGAATCCATTGTCGATATATATATTATTTACTGTATTTGTTTCTGAACTGTGAATTGAAACAATCTGCCATCTTCTGCAGCTAATATTACGACTTGAAGACGGGCAGATTACACATATCAAGAGGAGCTAAGGTAAATTACCTAAATCTGAGGAGGGGAACTTACACACTGCACTGTTTGTTCCTTTGTTTCTTGAGTAAAGTGATGGACTCTGAGACATAACAGAGAGAAAATATAAAAAAAGAAACAAAAAGAGAAGTTGGTTGCTAAGGAGATGATAGCACAACAAGAACCGGCTAGCAATTGAGTTGTGTGTAAGCACTTTCGAGCTGACGACATATAGTTACCGTCTAACAAGAACCTTTGCAATCTTCGGATACTTCTGAATGTAAATAACGGAAATAAAGACCAATGAATCATATGAAAGTATATAATCACTCAAGCATCTAAAGATTAAGTTTGCATGAATTTGATTTATAGAGGGCTACTAGGTATTCCGCAGATAATTGTGATGCCATGAGTTTCAAACCCATTGGTCCCATTAGGTCCATGTATTCTTTAGGAATGCTATTTACTTTGGTTTGTGAAATGCCTGACTTCTCCTCAGTATACCACATCCCCATTTTCCTGAGCGATTGTTTCCAGAGACATTACTTCGCGAGGATAATTTCTCCTCTATTTAAATTCAGATGCGCAATTTTTTCCTTATTGTTGACTCCAAATTCTCGTGAATGTCATTTAATAAAATAATTTTCACAGATATTTAATCACGAGAACGAATTTCTTCCTTTCCATTTCAGACACCTCATCTACTACCAGCCTTTACCGAGCGTGGTGGATGAACGGTAAACGTCCTGGCCTCGCATTCGGGATGACGCCACCGGTTCGAATCCCCGTCCGGGCATCCAGATTTGGGTTCCTTCAAAAGGTCATGGTGGAATTCCTTCACGTTCGTTGTCCCCAATCCCATCCCGCCTCTAATGACCTCGACGTCGACGAGGCGTAAAGCCATAAGTAAAAAAAAAATACTACCAGCTCCTTTAATAAAAGGGTTAATGGAGGCATTGGAGAAAGTTCAAAGAAGAGCCGCCCGATTCGCATCTAGAGGGAATGCGTAAGTTCGATGTTGAAGGAGTTAGGGTGGGAAGATCTGGATCATCGAAGGCGTTTCTCACGGCAGAAGCTAAATGAAAAATTCATGAATGACCTACTTCAGGATTTTACTACCAACAATGAATGACGGAGAAAATAAGATAAGACAAATGAGGGTCAGAACCGATTCATTTATATACTCATTTTATCCACGAGCGATTAGGGAATGGATAGGAAGGATTTATGGAGCAAGAAAACGTAGAACCCTGTAGGAGTAGGTCTCCATAATCCGCTCCGACCATCCGGATGTGGGTTTCCTAGGTCGCTCCAGGCGAATGCTAGGATGGTTCCTCACAATAGCCCATGGGCGCCTCCTGCCATATCCCGTATATCCCTTCCTGTGCAAACGGTTACACATTAGGATAGGTGCAATGCACCCCCTACCACCCAATTTTAATGAATCGCGGAGTAACAATAATAATAATAGTAATAAAGTTGTTCCATGATAATGTAATTTTAGAAGTTACCCCATAAATGATATGTTTTTTTTTTTTTTTTTTTTTTTTTTTTACTTTTGGCTTTACGCCTCGTCGACGTCGAGATCATTAGAGGCGGGATGGAACTGGGGACAATGAACGGGAATGAATTCGGCCATACCCATTTGAAGGAATCATCCCGGCATTCGCCTGGAATGAATTGGGGAGACCATGCAAAACCCAAATCTGGATGCCTGGACGAGGATTCGAACTGGTGTCCCCCCCAATATGACGGCAGAGTGTTAACCGCTCATCCACCACGCTCGGTAGAAATTATTGAAGAATTAATTGCAGTTTTCGCAAAGATTTTTTTTTTTTTTTACTTACGGCTTTACGCCTTGTCATTAGAGGCGGGATGGGGCTGGGGACAAGGAACGGGAAGGAATTCGGCCATGGCCTTTTTGAAGGAAGCATCCCGGCATTCATCTGAAGTGATTTGGGGAAACCATGGAAAACCGAAATCTGGATGCCTGGACGGGAATTCGATCCCGCTTCCTCCCGAATGCGAGGCCAGAACGTTAACCGTTCATCCGCCCCGCTCGGTTTCGCAAGTTAGAAACATTTTCCATAGAAAAATCCTTCCAAAATTATGCATCGACGCGAATCCATCATAGTTCCAACTGCTAGGACCCAACGACTGTGGAAGCAGTTTAACACTGTGCTCGGCACGCCCGCTCGTCCTTCTCATGCTCTAGTGCGCCGACACCATCGACTGATTGAATCTGTCGTCCACCTCCCGCAGTTTTCGCTTTCAAATAAACAACCAACTCTGGGAGCGTTGTCAGAGCATCGATCGGACAGATGTTTAGCCCAGTGTGTGGCATTGCTTCGCCGTGGCCCAGTGGCGGTGCGCACGCGTGGCCCGCCTCGTATTGATCAGCGCGGTGCCCGCGCAGCTATTGACTAAGGTCAGCCAGCGGGCTGCTGGGGGCTCGCCTCAGTTGTGGCTCGGCCTGCGATAAGTGCGTGACCTCACCCCAGCACAGCGCGGCACCATGAGCGGCACCGGCCCCAGCGGCCGCGCGGCTTAGGCACCGGTCAGTAAGCACCTGCTCGGTTGACATCTTCCTTCCCAGTATCGTAGAAACTACCTTAATCCATAACACGAAGGTTTGGTTGGATCCTCCTTTAAGCCACCGTGTCAGAGATAGGACGGCCAGTTCCATTCCTCTGAAACCTAAATACAGTTTATCACGAATCTGAACCAGGGTTGTAATGGATGTCATGTTTGCAGATGCTGATGCGAATGTTCAGTGCTTGACATCCGCGGAAACTGATTTTTGCGGAAGCGGATGTTTTACGGAAACGGATGTTTTGTGGAAGCGGATTTTTGCGGAAGCGGATGTTTGTGGAAGCGGATGTTTGCGGAAGCGGATGTTTTACGGAAAGCGGATGTTTTGTGGAAGTGGATGTTTGCGGAAGCGAATGTTTTGCGGAAGCGGATGTTTTGCTGAAGCGGATGTTTTGCGGAAGGGGATGTTTTGCGGAAGCGGATGTTTGCGGAAGCGGATGTTTTGAGAAGCGGATGTTTTGAGGAAGCGGATGTTTTGCGGAAGCGGATGTTCTACGGAAACGGATGTTTTGTGGAAGCGGATGTTAGTGGAAGCGGATGTTTTGCGGAAGCGGATGTTTTGCGGAAGCGGATGTTTTACGAAAAGGATTTTTGAAGAAGCGAATGTTTTGCTGAAGCGGATGTTTTGAGGAAGCGGGTGTTTTGAGGAAGTGGGTGTTTTGCGGAAGCGGGTGTTTTGCGGAAGTGGATGTTTTGCGAAAGCGGATGCGGAGGTGGAAAAATAAATGTATAGGCCTAATTATTTAGATTTTTTATCAAAAATAAATTTAAAATCAAAATAAGTATATGTGTTATGCCAAAATCATTTTTTATAAGTAAAGTCTGTGGCAATACGGCCATATTGATTTACTTTTTGCCTCATCGGACTACTTGTAGGACGTGTTGGATGTTTTATTTTGGTTCTCCGGGTGGAGCCGCGTCGATTTATTAAAACCTTACGTTTCTGCCATCGTGCTGTGGCTTTCATCAGTCCTCTGATCAAAGCCACAGCACTATGGCAGAAACGTTAGGTTTTAATAAATCTACTCGTGTCCACCCGGAGAACCAAGACAGTACATACAGTGACCGCGGAAGCTTTCGGAATCATTTGTGTTGGATGTTGTTGTACTCCCAGGCAGCCAACACGGGTCCTTGCTGTGCAACAAGCTATGGATATTGGAGTAAACATCCTACAAGTGTGAGATAAGGTGTGCCGCGAGAAAGTATGAGTGGTAGGGATTGCTTGGAACATTTCCTATTAGCGTGAATGGGTGAGCGCATCCTACGGTAGTTCTACAGGGATATACTTTAAGTTGTACGGAGAATAGGCCAATTTACTTTACATGCTAGTTCAAAGTTATAAGTTCGTCGCTTAGGCACACAGTTTATTGTTACTTTTATTGCAAGATCATCAGAAAAGAAAACAATTTCTTTATTGTTAGCTAAGCGACGATGAGCAGAATCTCGTATAAGGAGACAAAAGTAATATATATCGCAATGTAAACAAACATCCACTACACATCCGCGTTAAAATTGCGGATGTGGAAGTGGAAGTGGGATTCACATGAAAGTTCCGCACTTGCGGTTGCGAATCTCCGGTACATCCCTAATCCGAACCACGGAAGGTCATGGCATAGTTCACATGACCAAACACTTAAAAATTCGTATCCCAGTCGGGATTTGAACCTTAAACACTTGTTTTTTTACTTGTTAACAAAAATATTATTCTTGAAGTTTACGTAGCACTTTTATTTACACCGTTCCACCTCAACCACTGAGCTACTAGACCCAAGGCGTATCAACCACTAAATACCGATATTAAGCTTTATTTTTATTGCCAATTTTCTCTTTCCTCTAGTAGTCACTAATCAACAGATCCAATGAAACTATTCAAATCCACTCACCAAAGACGACTGGTGCTATTATTTCCAATTCACGCACTCTTCACACTACCAGATTCATCCATGAATATATCAGTAACCTTATTTCCGTTCCTGGGCCTCATATAGTTACAACATTTACCAACCGTACGAACGGCCGTATTTATGTCAACTTGCAATCGATCTTTGTGATTGCCATTTCTCCTCTAGTTCTGTCGGAATTGATCTCCAGAGTAGCTGAAAAAATTTAATTCTTGAAGTCTTGGTGGATTGTTGAGTAGTCTGTGGCGACGTAGAACAACGTCTTAGCCTACGAAATCCGCAGCGGTGTTCCCTGCCTTATCCAGGAGATATCGCAGGCATAACCTTTTTTTTAACCGCTTAATGTCTCTTAACAGCGAGTTTTTTAGAGACGGGAAATGATGGGGGTAAGGAGTGGGAAGGAATTCGGCCATGGCCCTTTTCAAGGAAGCATTGCGGCATTTGCCTGGAGTAATTTGGAAACCATGGAAAACCCAAATCTGGATGCCCGGACGGGGATTCGAACCGGCGTCCTTACGAGGCAAGAACGCTAACCGTTACACCACCTCACTCGGTCAGGCACAAAAAAAAAAGCTCCGTATCCCCCTACCTTGAAACTAATGAACTAGCACTGTTTTTGCATGGATAAGGTGTTTTTCAATTCCGTTTTCTGAACAGACATTTGATTAGAAAAAAGGATCTATGCACCTTCCCACTCTCTCTCCGAGCCGCAACTTTTGCTTGATAATAAATCTCTCTCCAATTCTTTTTTTTTTTTTTTTTGTTATTATTTATATAACGCAGCGTGTGCACTTTGCAAGCCATGTCTTAGTAGGCATATTAATCATGTATTGTTAGTAAGATATTTATTTTCAAAATTTCTGTATATAATAGCGTCAGAGCTATTGCTAATATTATTTCTTCTTTCTGGCTCTCAATGTCACATTCTTACCAATCCTTTCGCTCACTGGAATGAGCGTCCCAAATTAGCTAGCGATATCTCGGTGAGCGCAGTTATAAAGTCGTTCGCCTCCCGACGGCATCGACCATGTTCTTTCTCTCTCTCTACCCCCTTCTATCTCCCTTTCTCTCCCTCTCTCTGTCCGTCGGAACTCGTGCTCACCGCCCGAGAAACTCTCACCAGATTTGCCTCGCAACCCAGATTTTGTGTTTTAATTTTCCGCTTCACGTCTCTTGTATAAATGGTTCAAGGTCTGACAAAGGAACGAAATGGAATCGGGGATGAATTTTATGAAGGGACCATCACAGCATTTCCCTTCAGTGATTTACTGAAACCGCAGAGAATCTAAACCTGTATGGTTGTATCCAGAATGGAACCCAGCTCATTCCGAAGGCCAGAACCTGACGTTACGATTCTCCTTTCCTTCTCGTCTGCTCAGTTTCCCAGAACAGATGTGGTTTGGAGTCACTTTCTACTCAGCCGTGTTCCTGTATTCTGTGGTTTTCATAAATCATTCCACGTAAAGCTCGGTTCATTCCTTCAAACAGGACAAGGTTGACTTTCTCTCTGTTCCTTAAGTAATAAAATGATTGCTAGGTACACGTATGCCTCTTTAATACAGTGGCTTATTAAATGGCAAATCATCTTCTGCTTTTAGTACACACTTCAGAAAATAATTGTTCGCTGGAGGCTTGAGTATGAAGAAGGCAATATTGATGATAATATCTGTACTAACATCCTTTCACAAGATCAGCCTACAAAGCAGCGTCTGAAATGTATATGCCAGACAAGTAGAGAGACAAACTGAATGAGACATGTATTTCCAGTTTGCTACAGTTTACTGAAAATTAGGAAAGCAAATCCATGATTGTACAATATTTACCTTGTATTGCTCATACCTTTCTTGTGATACCAGTGTAGCTAAAATCAGTGAGAGATTTCTGCTTCGATTGAAAAATGTTATAAAAAATGACTTACAGATAAATGACTAAATTTTTGAAAGGAGAAGATACAGAGACAATTATTATTATTATTATTATTTGCGGATAAGCCCATTAGGACTACGCAAAGTACTCAGAAGCGTTTGTTCGCTTTCCATTGTTCCCATATTTCCTTCATACGCTTGCTGTGGGCTTCTTTCCTCTCATCTGACCATGTTGTTCCTGATCTTTTCTTTAATCTTTCCTCCCGGTCAACTTGCCACTTGTGAATTTTTGATTTAAATGTGTCTCTGTTTTCGAAATCTTCCGGAACAATTCCTGCTAATTTGAGGTCTTTCTTGATTTCTCCAATCCATTTCATTGTATCCGATATTGATTTACTTCGGTTTTCATAGAATTCAACTATTTGTCTTGTAAGTCTGTTAGGGTTCATTCTTTTGATGTGTCCATAAAATTTTAGTCGGCGTTTTCTAATATCACTGTGAATGTCTGCATATTGTAGAATTTCCTGATTACTTTTGAGTCTGTACTGGTCTCCTATGAGTCTTGGGCCCAAAATTTTCCTTATAATTTTGCGTTCTTTTTTCTCAATGTTTTCTATATCTTTTTTCTGTTAAAAATAAGTGTTTCTGATCCATAAAGACATTCAGGTTTAATAACTGTATTGTAATGTCTCAGTTTTGTGTGCTTGGAGATGCATTTTTTGTTGTAGACATTTTGTGTTAGGCGATAAGCTGTTTCCATCTTTTGGCATCTAATTTCATTAGCTTTTGCTTCAGTTCCATTGTCTTGGATTGTTTCACCGAGATACTTGAAGTATGAGACTCGTTTAATTTTTCCATATTTTGTCTCCATGTATTTTGGTGTTTCTTTATTGCAGGTCATAAATTCTGTTTTCTCGAATGAAATCTGTAGACCCACTTTCTCCGCTACTTCTTTCAACAGTTCGATCTGTTTTTGGGCTATTGCAATGTCACGCGTTAAGATTGCTAAGTCGTCTGCAAATGCTAGGCAATCTATCTTCAATTTTCCTCTGCCTAATATAATTGGCTTGTCAATTCCAAGGATTGATTTTTGTTTCCGCCATTCCTGAGACAATATTTATTCAGTGAAAAGCGGAAATATCCCAACATTAGTCAAATCCGTATCCTGCCTTCACGGCCCTTCAGACATTGTTGCGAATTTTTCGTTCATATCTTTAAACTATTTATAGCGCAAAAACAGAGATGTCTCGTTGACCGTTTAATTAAAAAAAATCATTTTTAGGAATATTTTCAGCATTTTAGATCGTTTCTTAAGACTTCTTTCTTTTGTTCTTGTTCAGTTGGCTCTAAGATTTGTGAAGTGCAATTTTACATTCTGTCTTTTCTAACTTCCAGAAGATGTACAAAAGACGTGTCTATGTTATTTTGAAAATTATCTTATTTCGGCATCTTTAATTTATCGTTCGAAAAATTATTAAGAAACTACATATTTAATTCCTTTTGCCAAGCAGATTATTATTGTAAGTTCTGCCGACTAAATACAGGGTGCTTCAAAAAATGTATACACACTTTGAACTTCCATAGAAAATTTATTTACCGTTCTACAAAGTTAAATTTCAGGAAAATAGAAAGCTAAAAGTCCAATGTAAATCAAACATAAACAACAAATGTTAATACTGTTCAAACTGGTGACCTGCAGCATCAATACAATTCTGAGTACGAGTCACCACAGATTCTGTACATCGTATCAAAACGTCCAATGAGATTTCTCTACACACTGCTTGAATCTCATTCCAAAGAATGTCTAGGTTACGTGGTTTACGTTTGTACACCTCATCTTTTACTGTGCCCCACAAGAAGAAATCCAGTGGTGTAAGGTCTGGAGAGCGTGCTGGAAACTCGATTGGCCCCCTGCGTCCTATCCACCGGCCCGACAAATTTTGTTCCAGGTAAGCTCGTACGTCCCTGTGATAGTGCGGCGGAGCACCATCTTGTTGAAAATAAAAATCATCATTACCGTATAATGCACGAATGGCAGGAAATATGGAATCAGCAAGCATTGTTAGGTAATTAATACCAGTTACAGTGCCTTCAAATCGAAAAGGTCCAATGAGTCCCCTTGAAGACAAACCGCACCACACATTTACACCTGGCAAATTTACAGCTTTTTCAATTGTAATGTGAGGATTTTCTTCACCCCAGTAAACACAATTGTGCCTATTGACAGTTCCATTAAGTTTGAATTGGGCTTCATCCGACCAAATGATGCTACCCATAAATCCCGGTTCACGTATCACCATATCCTGAATCCATTCACAAAATTGCAACCTTCTATCTGGATCGTCGTCACTTAGCTGTTGCACCAGCCTTGGAATGTAAACACGATACTTGCCTCTCTTCAGAATGCGTAGCACGCTGCTAGCACTTACATCACTTTCACGTGCCCCTTGCCTTGAAGATTTGTTAGGAGAGCGTTGAAACAGTTCCAAGACTGCCATTAATGACTCATCACTTGTAGCTGTTCGAGGCCGACCTGAATGACCTTTATGCACATCACACACTGTTCCATGAACTTCGAACTTGTCTCGTATGCGTGTAATTGTTAATCTTGAAGGTGGTTCTGTATCATACTCCCTTCTCCACTGTCTTTGAACTTCATTTACATTCTCAAACTTCCAGTACCACTTAATAACCTGCTTACGTTCTTCAAAACTCAAACGTACGTCCCCCATGTTGATATTACAAATTCCAACTGATAATATAACATAGAGGGACGATTATGCTGGCACCTGGCGAAGAAATATAACACTAGCCTTGTAGAGCGGGAAAACAACAATAGTTTAAAGTGTGTATACATTTTTTTGAAGCACCCGGTATTTTAACTTCGTAGCAATATGCTTTTTTCTCGCCATGTCTAGTTCAAAGATATATCTTTTTTACAATAGATACTAATCGAAAGATTTCATTGAAGTACTTAGACTAATAGTTTTAGTAATGTTCATGTATGCTAATATTTCACGTCAAAATTATTTAAAAAGTAGCATGTTTGTACTTATCGGCCCAAAGATACCTCTGCTGCAAGGTTTCGCCCGGTGTGAACTTTCACCTCTTCATAGCTCGCGAAGCACAGCTGAAAGGCGAAATTTCTGCTTTGGTTTTAAAAAAGAATCATATTGTTGTTTAAATGTTCGTAAACTTTAAAAATCAAAATCGGAATTAGAAATCATTCGTTTTTGCTTAAAAAAACTTTTTTTTTCCTTACGGCTTTATGCCTCGTCGATGGCTAAGGTCATTAGAGGCGGGATGGGACTGGGGACAAGGAACGGGAAGGAATTAGGCCATGGCCTTTTTGAAGGTAGCATCCCGGCATTCACGTTGAGTGATTTTGGGAAACCATGGAAAACCCAAATCTGGATGCCCGGACGGGGATTCGAACCCGCGTCCTCCCGAATGCGAGGCCAGAGCGTTAACAGTTCAGCCACCACGCTCGGTTTAAAGAACTGGGTTAATAGGATAAAGCGTTTCGACATTTGTTTTGTCCTTAAGAAACTGTAGTTTCATTCTTCTTGTTTGGATGAATTATCTGTTACAGCTAGCATTTTTATGGTCAGTTTCTGTTATTGATAGGTTTATTTGAACCAATACTTCATATGTCGAAATCTCTCTCTCTGATAATCTATATATCATCATGTTATTTGTGAGCTATTGTCATCGTAATGAGATTTTTCTGCGTTGATGGTAACGAACATGTTGCTTGACATTCTTAATTTGATAAACATTATCTTCTATGACGGTAAAAGAGCTAAACTTAAATTTAGTTGTGTTTACAGAATTATCCTTTCCCCGCACGTAATAGCTACAAGTTTTCAATAATTCTTATCAGAATAAATCATAACTAACAATGCCGACAGTTTGAAAGATTCTCTGTTGGAAATCTAACGTGATGGAATTTCTGAATCATTTAAAAAAAAAATTATGGCTTTGTGCGTCGTAGAATTTAATGTCATTAGGGACGGGAGAGTATTGGTGACAAAGAACGTGAAGGAATTCGGCCATGACCTTTTTTCGTGTTATTTCGGGGATCCGTGGAAAACCGAATAATAGAATGTCGGACGGAGATTTGAAGCCACGTCCTCCTGAATGCCAGGCCATTCATCCACCAAATTCGGTATGATTCAGAAAATTTGTGACAGATACATAAAAAAATCGATCCCACATACATAAAGTGGAAATTTGTCGTTGTTTAACTATAATTAATAACAATAAATATTGAAACGAAATCTATATAGCTAGTATTGTATTAAAGATGTTCTTTGCTTACCAATCCGTGTTTGTAAATGGTAGAAGAATAGAAAGTCTACAACACGTTTCATTAAAAATAGAAACAATGAGGAAGAATGGAAACAAGAAAAAATCTCTCAGCTAAAAATAGTAATAATAATAAAAGTGTGTTTCATCCACTTCAAGCCAGATGAAAATATGATTACATAACTCATCATAACTCGTAGTTATGTGTAACTATATGATCATTCAGAAAGAAAGACACCTAAATATAGACACCATCTGTTTTAAAACCCACACTCACAGTCGGAAGTCGATCACAATACCCGTCGAGCAAAATGTAAATGGGTTGGCCTAATTCCCTCCTAAAAAATGCCAAAATTGTTTTCACTAACTATCAGAAGGTTTCTATACTGTATTTGGTGGTTTGATGAAAAATGTAAAGGTGCAGTGTGTATAGTTTATCATCAGTAAATTTTTGAGCAGACGTTCGAAATTGCAACACTACAAAAAGCTCTTGGGTATCTTTTCTAACATCTTTTTACAAACTCTAGCTTAGGCTATAATAATGTATTGCCCATTAGTATCCAATGTTTTTTATCTTATGAAGGTCATGACCTGCAATTCGCTATCTATTAATGACCCGCAATTAGCTATCTGCTGGCAATTAGCGAAGGTCAAACTTCACTGGCCCTACACGCAAGTTGACCCGACAGACCCCTCGCTTGGCTGCAGTGATAGCACCTTTATAACACACTTTAATTACGCAGATTATTACATCATTATTTATGTCTACGGAGAATTATTGTATTTCAAGCGTTAGCCTGTGTGTTATCTCTCTCCCTTTCCACTCCTCCTTGGCTCGCCAGTGGATTGGAACCTATGTGACAGTATTTAATTCAAAAACTATTATTTTCAGTATATAAACACTTGGTTTGTTAGTTATATTAATTACGTCAACAGCTTGTACAGAATTCGACTAGTTGATTATCAAACCCGGTTCCCACCTCAACAACATTCCCTGTGATATTAGTTAATAACTGGATAAGTGTCATAATAATATTTTCATATTTTAACGAGTACAGTGAGGGACAGTGAGTAAAGCAGAACTAGCTGGGGAGCTATTTAAATAAATAATATTGTTTTTCTTGTTAAATTAATCAGATGGGGTCCGCGTACGACTTTGGCACTTAAGTATCATCAAGAGAGGTCTGGTAGCTCAGTTGATGAGGTACTCACTTCCAAAATTCATGATCCCGTTCTCGAATCCCTATGCGGCCGGGAACTTTTGTGGAATTTTCTTTTTTCATATCAACTATGGCAGAATGTTCCAGGAGGATGGAAACTGGCATAGTTACTTAATACGTCTCCTTCTAGGCGATCCAACCAATCTTCATTTAATGAATCGATGTACGGATTTTCTTAGACTAAAATAATTAATGTAAATATAGTAGCAATCTCTATAATTTAATCGTTTATTCCCACACTCATGCAATCTAATTTATGTCATTAAATAAATAGCAGTATATTTTGTATATAATGCTAATGCATTAAAAATGACAGTACGATCGTATGTTTGCCCAGTATTGTACACGTTTTGGAAGTGTAAGATTCGACAAACTCTACAAGTCTTTTTTTTTTTTTAAACATTTTTACCACAATGAGAAATATCAATTGAGATTGCACTGATGCATCCTTTCCAACGCAAACACAGACAATAAGCAAACAGACTGTTTCGTGTATATCGTTTACTTATCTGGATCTCATCAGTTCTTATGCTTAGTTGAAATATGACACGTAAACGCTCCCACGTGGTAATGAGGACACGATAGTTATCTGAAGTAGATCATATCATGAATTATCCATAGACTACTAACATTCAACACAGCTGAACTTACATTTCGAGTCATTTCACGAACATAGATGATTTCGGTTTAGATTTGAGGCATTTTACTGTCCGTACAGAGATAACATAGTGCAGCTGTGAATCTGGCCGCTGTTTCACTCGAAAAAGCGTAATCGAAAAAAGTTTTCACCGAATAATTTTAATCATAAATGATGGATGTACTTTTGAAACCAGTGGTATTGATACAGTTGCTACTTCGTAATCTTCCGCTCGGGACTTGTCACAGAGTTAAATTGAAAAAGTTCCAATAAGTACTGCGCATTTTATGTCCGGTTTCCGAAGTTTTGTGATAGAGTGTGTTGAATTTAATACAGCAGTTAAGTTAGAATTATATCGCAATAGTTATTGGGCTACACCTGCCGAATTATGCAGACTTTGGGTGTTAACGTCAGGAAATAAGTTATTGTAATATTTTTAATGCCTTGTAGCTCTGTAATCACTTATACGCTTTCCAAGCTCATTTTCCTTGTTCTCTGCGCTCGTACGTATATGTTTTTACAAGTGTCAATCAGACATCTGCCTGAGTATCTTCAAATACTCTGCTATTCACTCTCTTCGCTGTTCTGCTAAATCGTATGAGATAATTGGTACTAGAAGAGTTCCCGGCGTTGCGCGGTAAGGTTGCTGTTGGTTTACCCGTGCAATAATTAAGTCGCACAATTTGAAACATACTCCTCAGTGTTTCCGAAAAAATAACACACCTTTTCGACAGATGTTCCAACCGGCCGTAGGAGGGACGGGGAGGGGGTAATTGTCATTCTGAGGCTTAGATTAGAGAAGATTTTGCAATTTTTAAGACTCATTTATTGATAAAAAAATCTGCAGTTAATATAGGATGAGAAACGTGAGGTGTCCTACTATTTCGTTGTCCGCAGTGAATAAGTCTCAGAAATGAGTGAAACACGACGTTTAAAAAAAATGATATTACACATACATTTCCCTCTTCGCTAGCAGGTTACGTAGCATCATAACACATACGGCAGATTCTAAGTCAGATATTAAGCTTTCAAATTTCGTAGGTCAGAATATAAGGTTTGTTACCGCAAATATTACGTCAAAATCGAGTCAAAATTTTTTCAAGTTTTGACAGATTATTTGTTAAAAGATATTGAAATTCATAACAGATTTCATTTTTTTGCACCTTTTTTTTTTTAATCCTTCCATTTGTATTTGAAAACTAACTTCCGGTGTAGCCGAAACGGGATTTGGTGGGTTTGATTTATTCCTACAGTATTTTCAGTCGCCCAATCAGAAACATGTGTACCAAGTTTTATCAAAATAACCCGCCGTTCGTTCAGCTATAGGAACCATGAAGATTTTCAAGAAATGTAGAAAAGACAATATCTTTCAAAAATAAATTACGAAAATATCTAACATAATTAATTGTAAAATAAATAAATGCTATATATAATGTAGAAAAATCTGCATTTTAATAATAAGTATCCAGAATTATTTTCCTAAACCGCTTTAAATGCCAAAACCAAAGGCGTTAAACAGTTCACTTTCACGTATAAAAATCCATCAATATGCATTACTCAATAAGAACAGTGAATGTTATTTCACTCCAAGCACAAGAGATTGTAGCTGTGCGACCCGAGATCTTTAGCATCAAGAAGCAAATAAGTTCTCGGGAGTTATTTTTTTTGTTATATTATTAACATTAATTTATGTAATTTACTAGCGTGCTATTCGCTATTAATACGGCCGTCTATGTGGTTTAAAGACCGATAAACCGAAATTTAAGGATGGAACCGCTAGATGGGATATATTATTTACGAAGTATGACGTATGCAACATCTACTTGGTATTGCATCTTTGGTGTTTCTCATTATACATTCAGAACTTCATTAACTGCTCGGTTGTCATGTAACGTTGAAACATGACGTATGCCAAACAATTCATTTCCGATCTTACGCATTAAAACGGTGAAAACACAATCGAAATCTGCTCACAGTTTTTAACTTTTTCTGGAACATATATACATGGGTTTAGTTTTTATAGAAATAGGTTAATGGATTAATGAAATTCTTCTCGAGCTTTATTTATGTATATTAGTAGCACATAGAGCATTTAACAAGGCAGCGCCTTCCGTCCAGCACTTCAAAGCATTTACGTAAGTCTTTCGGCAGTTCGTAACAATAAATTGCTTTTACAGGCTGTATGTAGTTCGTGATAAATACTCCAAACACACTGCTGTACAACACGATGGTTACCACATTTATCTCGCTTGTTGCCGCTGTTTTCCAGATCAACGATATTACGCTAACACGCTACTATAGCAGACATGCCAACACTTGAACATATAACACATATAAACAACACAGATATCATTCATTTTTTGCCGGGAAATTTCGATTATAATGAAAAAGAAAATTGAAAAGTGAGTGCACCTATTTAAACCACGCCGTTGGCTCTGTTGATTGTGGCATGGTGAGGATGCCCGACACCTGTCACGGGTTTACCTGGTTCGTGCCCTGGTGGTGGAAGAAATTTTCACCATCTGGATTTGGCATGTAAGGTGGTGTTACTCAGATTGTGCACCAAAGTCTTGGGTTAAATGCCAAATCCCTCCGCAGAGGTGATTCGTACAAGGGGTGATCAAATGAAAAGGTACGAAACGACACGGTGGATACAAATGTAGACTTTATTCCAAATTTACACCATAGGTCTGAGCACAACGATCCCACTGATGAACAAGCCGCTGGATTCCTTGTTCCCAGGATTCCTGTGGCCGTGACGAGACCCAGTCCTTCACAGCGTCCTTGAGTACGTCGTCCGAGTTGAAGCGCTTCCCTTTCAGGTGTTTCTTCAGTGGACAAAACACATGGAAATCGCAGGGCGACATGTCCGGACTGTAGGGCGGATGGTCCAACGTCTCCCACTTGAACTTGGCCAGTTCCATATGTGTGACTCTGGAGACGTGTGGACGCGCGTTATCATGGAGCAGAACCACACCCTCCGTGAGCAGCCCCGGTCTTTTGTTCTTGATGGACCTGCGTAGGCGTCGGAGTGTCTCACAGTACACATCCCCCACCTGTACGCCATCCTGTCCTCATACGGACTGCCGCATCATTTGGACGCCGATTTTGAGAAGAGCCTCTGCTCTCTAACATTTTTACGTCGTTTCGTACCTTTTCATTTGATCATCCCTTGTATATCGAAAAGGGACGTTAGGCCTGGAAGCCATCCCCCCTCCAAGGAGTCCTTGGGGAGAGTAGACCTGAATGGGCAGGCAGAGGGTTTCATTGTTCTATTTTTCATCATTCACTGCACACTACACTGTACAATACATACAATACAGTAATCCAAACGAAACAATAAACATCAAAGATACTACCATCACTGTTTAATATTCCAAATAAAAACTACTCACCAACATAAAGGTTAAGGAGAAGAAAAAGATACACGGACAGTTACTATATTATACCTTACAACCTTCACGCCATGTTGACATTTGACGTAAATAGGGCGATTAATGGGAAATAAAAAAATGTGTAGGGATGTAGTGATACGTGTATTTTTTATTAGTCATATAGTCGTTTAATTAAAACGGTTTAAAAACTGTAATGGGGATGATTGGAGGAGGTAGGGGAAATTTAATGACGTGATTCATGTTTCATTCGTCAAAACAGCGTGGTGGATGAGCGTTAACCCTGTGGCTTCGCATTCGCAGGTTTGAATCCCCTCCTGCCCATCCATTTTTGTATTTTCCATTGTTTCCCGAAATCACTCCAGCTGAACACCTGAATGGTTCCTTCAAAAGGCTTCGGTTGAATTCCTACCTGTCGTTTGGACCAACTAGGTCCATGTTCAGCCTTTGTTTGGCTTGGATTTGCTGTAGAGTGTGTATATGTCAGTGTTAGAACTAGGGTTGTCACTAGCCCTAGAGGGGACATATACTTTAATGTGAAACCCGAACCACGGAAGCGTTCTGGCGTACTCAACATTACACAGCAAGCCGTACCAGAGGTGAAATGCCAACGGTCAGGAAATACCCCGCTAATCCTACGGGAATACGGTTTGAAAGGGAGCATCCATATACTACGTAGCTCCATTTTGGCCTCCTGTGAACCCCCCTCTCCCCCCAAGTAGCCCGATTTAACTTTTGCCTCAACCCTCCCCCTCCCACCGCGTGGCACGCAGCTTTTTTCCATGTTGATTCCAGGAGACACTTTGTACCGTTTTCTCTTTTCAGACTATCGTAAATTACATACAGAGATAACTAAATGACTGAATTAAATATTCACATTCTGTTTTGTGTTCTGTACCTTATTTTAACTGTGAATAATGCTATGAATCGAAAGCTACGTAGCTTGGATCGAAACCATGCATCCCCCCCCCCCCGTCCGCACGTAGCTCAGTGTAGCTTCCCAGTCAACCCCTCCCTCCCCTAGACCGATCCACGTTGTTTATGGACGCTCCCAAAGCTGTGAAACACACTGCCCTTACCTCTTTTACTTAGTAACATATACCGCAGATTTTAAGCAAGACCATAAGCGCTTAAAAATCTGGCTTTTTTTTTTTGCTTATGGTTTTATAGCCCGTCGACTTCGAGGTCATTAGAGGTGGGAAAGGAATGGGGACAAGGAATTGGAAGGAATTCGGCCATGGCCTTTTTTAAAGGAAGCATCCCGTCATTCGACTGGAGTCATTTGGGGGAAACCATGGAAAAGCCAAATCTGGACGCCCGGAAGGGGATTCGAACCCACATCCTCAGGAATGCGATGCCACCCACGGTCGGTTTAAAACCTGGAAACTCCATCGAAATTGGAACCGTAATTTTTGCGTGATGCCATTTCAAACCCTCAGACAAATACAGTTCTTTTTTTTTTGCTGTCGTCAGTCTTTTGACTGGTTTGATGCAATCCTCCATCCCTTCCTATCATGTGCTATCCTCTTCATTTCTACATACCCGTTACAGCCCACGTCCTCAATTATCTGCTTCAGATATTCTAATCTCTGTCTTCCTCTACAGTTCTTACCTTCGACTATTCCCTCCACTAACAAATTAACACAGCTCATTACTAGATTTATATTAGATAACCTAGAGGCTCTTAGAGATACGATTTTTTCAAATAAAAATAACGTAACAGTTAAAGATCGGACGTTATTCAGTCAGAAATTACTTCCTTCCGTCATACATCCAGCATGGTAGAACTGTCAGTTTGTGAATCCTGTGTCTAGCGATACGTGATGTAGGTGAGCTGTTTGCTAGATCACCAGGCCTATCCACTTGCTGCTGATGACGCGAGTCCCGAGTCAACACGTCTGGTGAGCTGAGCTATTGATTACGAGCAGGTCGGGAGCAGTGAGAGAGCACACGTTGTGTTCATACCATCCGTCACTTGCGGATGATCTCGATCCTGGTACAGACAACAAGGAACCCACGAAACAGTTCAGTCCACTCCCAGATAAAAGCAAATACGCTTTTACGACTAAATAATGCTTATATCAAATAATTCCTTACGTTGTAACAAAATCCCCCTGTACAGGTTTGATCTGACTGCTTCGGGATTCAGGCCTGACAATTTTAAAACGTTCAGCAATACCAGAATATTTGTTTACATTGTCGAGTGCACAACTTCTGCATTTATGTGAAACGTATTGGAGCGCAGTATACTGGACAGAGCAGGTAGCGCCTCCTTGAGTTTACTCTTCCCTACTGATTGTATTTCCCACTGTTTTCCAGTAATCGCCCACTCGAAGGCAACTGTTCATGACGTTCAATAGGATTTAGCTTTTTGAAGCAAATTATCGTCATTGGGTACTTCGTGAGCAGAGTAAAGCTAGCTTCCCACGGCAAGCGCATTTGCCGGCCCGTCTGGTCCATCTACCTGGAGCGGGCCGTGGGAAGGTCTCGCCTGCGCTGGCAGGGATGGCGCGCCTCTATCCGTCGCCCAGTCGGTAAACATCAAACGCCCGGGTAGCTGAAACGACACTAGGCAACGTGGTGGGGAGGCGGCGAGGGCTAGGGGTTTCCTTGTTTATAACGTGTTAAATAGGGAAAGTTTAATTATAACCACCCGGTATATATCACCATTCATACATTAGTAACATTTATTCATATGATATTGCTTCTTCATAGACCGTGGTATTAGGTTCTTCGGTGGTTTAATTTCTTCTCGTCCTGTCAACGTTCGCCATATTAGGTTCTTCCGTGGTTTAATTTATATATATTGATTAATTAAAAAGTCCACCAGAAGGTTATGTTGAAGATTTGTTTATTTGCTCAAAACGAAGTCAGCGACATTCACAAGCATAGATACAATACAGAGATGCACTTCTGAGCCGTCGCAAATAAAATCTCTGTGAATTCAACTTGAAAAACTAACTGGATGAATCTCTCTGTAAAACTGAATGAAGCCAACTAACTGCTCTGTCCAGCCGATCTGTTTATATAGTCTCTATCGAAATTACGAGAATTCTTCAAAGGCATCCGCCCGATATTTCTCGAAGATTAACAATCACTCAAACAATCAAACATTTTAAAAACAATCGGAATTAATGCAAAATTACTTAGCAACATTACAAAATGATCAGAAATGGTAATTAGAGACACTTAAATACAAAATTATTTGCAGAAATCATCTCAAACTGTAGAAAATTGTCCTGTAGACATCATAACTTGCATTAATACATGGAATTACAAACATTTAAGAAATTCTCTTGCACCATTCGGTTCTTAAACATATTAAATGGACTTTAAATAATTTTCTTTCATAAAACAAAGTCTATATACACTGATTTACAAGAAATTACAAAACAAACATACCAGATCATATTCAAGCAAACTTTAGCTCACTACAAATACTTCATACAGTACAATACTATTCAAAATTCAGGTATGAGGGCTATTACAGTGGGCTTATACTCTCATTTACAACTGCAAGCAAACCAAAATCAATTTTATACTTCCAAGGTTCTTCCGTCTTCAATATCTTTCTGCGACCTTCTTTTCTTTTGATTAACCGCCAACCAAAGATCCTTCTTATCTCGAGGCTTGACGCTCTTTGCCCTTTAAAGTCAAATATCAGAGTCAGTTTATATAATCACAAATGTTTTGTTGATATAAATATGATTTTAATATTAAATACTATGAATAGTGAGGTCTTGTATATCACAAGTGTATGCGGGATTTGTCACCTTCAATATTCAATGATAGCGATAGAGAAAAAAGTTTAAAAAAATATTATGACGAAGGGATTTATTTCAGCAATGTCAGCATTTTTAGTGGGACGTTAAGGAATTTTAAAATCATGGATTGAACAGTTTGCTTTGTGCTCTAGTCAAGTGGTTTGTGTTTGCTCGTTGTTTGCATGTTTTCAGATATGTATTTCTGGTGTTGTATTCCGGATTCTAAACAAAATAACGCTTTAGGTCAAATGGGACTTCTGTGTAGGAAGATGTATCTACCGCAAGTCACGCGAACTTCAGCCGTCGGATAAAAGACTGAAGAGGCATGTGGCGTGTCGGACTGGAGACATAACTCACTTGCGACCTTAACTCGTCCGATATGGATCGTTGTCGAGTTTGTCCAACGGTCAAGGACTACTCACAAATAAGATACCTATGATTCATGTACGTCAGGAACTGCAGGTTGGGTTTGGGACATCGGTGAAATATTGGTGGAGAACTGAGGAACGTATTTCGTTATAGAATTGCGCAGTAATTCGAGCTGTTAAGCGTGTTTCTTGTTGCCATGGGTACCGTGATATTAAGGTAATAGTTTACCAAAACTGTCCACCATCGTTTTGGCTGTAAATCGGAACTTGAGGAATGTGTAAAGGCGCATTCCCACGATCCCTTGTAGGCGAGGCGAGACGGGACGGGACCTCATTAGCCGAAGTGTAGGGACGACCGCGAGCCGCAGGTTATTCCTAGCTTACCTTGCCGCCACCTCCCCACCACGTTGCCTAGTGTCTTTTGGCACAGAGCACTTTACAGCAACAGAAGGGGTGCACACCGCTGCTGCAAACCGATAGCAACAGCGCACCGCTACACACGCCTGTGATGTTTACCGACTCAGTGTGGGTAGCTGCGTCTCGTCTCGTCTCCGCTAGCAGAGGCGGCCCTGTTCCCATGGCGTCCCGTCCCGTCTCGCCTCCGTTTACAAGGGATCGTGGGAATGCGCCTTAAGAGGAAGCGTTCAGAAAATGAGGGTTGACTTTCCTCAAGACAGTTATGCACTTTAACAGACATGGTACATGCATCTCTATAATATCTAAGAATCATAATGCAAATTTTGAGTGGTGTATACTTGACCCCCAAAGCAAACCTATCACAGAAATAGCTTTTATATGCTAATATTAAGTGAATGCTGATATGTTCCTCAATCTGCGCTGAGACATTTCAAAAACGAAAACACACTTATCAGAGAGTACACTATTCTCACGTTTCGCATTCAGGTGGGAACGCTCAGGGAACCCCTCTAAAGTAAATTACCCCGACGAATGTAGAAGACATAGGGAACAGAAACTCCGAATTACCCGCAAGGGATTCCCTTAAATAAAAGCCATATGCTTTGAAAATGAAAACGTTGGTTTTATGGAAACTTTAGTTGAGAAAAGGTCTGTCTGTGAAAGCAATGTGTCTTCGTGTCCTTTGTACGAACACGAATTCCAGAGGAAATGCTTTAATAATACCTGGAGATTTGAAAAATTACTTCTAACAACAATGATAGTATACTATGCCCTTAAGTTGTTGCATAAAGGTCACATTGTACTCGGGTCGAGGATTGAAATTCGATGTTGTTAGTATTATTATTATCTAGATTCTAGGCCACTGTATGAACAACAATTTACTGTTAGAAAAATTTTGTCTCCTGAACACCCGTGCCGAATATTTTGCATCTGTACCCCGAGAAAGACTCGAATCTTACAACAATTTGCTAACTACAGTTAAGCAGATGAAATATGTCCTTTTGAGCAGATTGTTACGTAATTTACCTCTTTTGTTCAGCTGTAAAGAAATTTTGACGTTGATAGTATGGGTCTCTACTTATTTGTACAAGGAAAGTTCCATAAGCTAAATTACGGATCTTAAAATTTAAATGTACAAAGGAAATAACGCCAGATAGAGAACCATCATGCTTTGCTTTGAATTTCACACAAATTCCTAAGAATTTCTGAATTCTTTTTGGTTGCATAGAAACTAACTTTTAATCAGTTACTATCAATGTTAACATTTTAATGAATAAATTACTTTTTAACTGTTAAGACAAGAGATAAAAGTGAAGGTACCTATCTCCACTGTAAGCTCTAACAGTTTAATTGTGTAAAAGCCATCCACTTTGTTAATTCTTCACTGATTAAACAGGAAGAATCGACGAACTCCACAAATGCTGTGGTCAATGTTACATGAAGATAACAAGAAACTGTATGTAGGTTTAAAACGAAATAGGATTTCTGAGACCAGCATGAAACAATGGTTACAAACATCGTAAACTGGGTTTTGTTGTGTTATACGTCTGTTACTATCTCGTCAAAACCTTTTGTAGCGACTATTTGTACAGCAAGTTGTGGTTCCAGGGCTGGTACTAATTCAATTCGTGAATGGAACTATTGAAATAGGTGCAGTCGTTTAGATAGCGCAGACGGGGAGGGCTAGGCTAGTCTGAACTTGGCAGCGAACACGGTCACGCGAGAATTTAATTGGACGCCCCGCGGGGAAAGGGGTTGAGTGGGGTGAGGAGGAGAGGGGTGTGACACGACCGACCGCCATCTTGGCGGGGCGGCACGTATCGATTAGCAGTAGCTCGCAGCTCTCGCGGCCCGGGAAATCGACTCCGCACCTCGCACACTGACTCAACTCGGAAAATTCCCATCCGGGCAGTCAAGGTCGCTGGCTGCATGCTTCCATTGCGATCATACCACGCCCGGCTGCCCCTTTTGAGTGGCAGCTTACATAGGTTGCTGCAAACACGAAAAAACTGTCGGAGACCCAAACAAATTCTTGCCATGAAAGAGTCCCATACCTTCACAGGTTTCATCTTCATTTATATAAAGTGACTAGCATTTTCCCGTTACTTAGCGGACCTTTGTGTTCATAGTAATCCGTTTGCCTCTTGTTTCTCTTCTGGTATCAAAGAGTAAACGTTTGCTGTGTAGTATCTTTGTAAACTATTTTTCAGAAAACTGAAGAAATAAATAATCAAGTTGCGAAGTCAAAAAAATAATTACAGTATCTAAAGGGTGGAGTTTTTATTTGTGTTGTAACGTGATCTTTTAAGTGTTCATCTGAGATATAATGTGATACTTGAACGAAGATGTTTATCTGCCGACAAAGTAGCACTCCAAAAATTGCGTATTATTATGTTTTTGGAACATTTGATCACCAAATTCTATATTCATAAGTGAGTAACATAGTAAATTACAACTGTAATGTGATAAACCCGAGAAAAAATAATAATGCGTAACTCTTCCGTACATTTTATTGGGTCGATATTAACACATGAATGTCTCTGAGCAAATATTTCGAAAGGCTGAACGTACCTTTCGCGTTATCACAACTATAAAAGTTTGAGCGGTGTAAATTTCACGAGTTACAATTAATACAAATTCTTTGGCTTGGAAACAGTTTTATCCATTTAGAAAAATAAGATAAAATGAACTGCATTAAATAACGACACTCAAAATACATGAACGAGGGGAAACTGGAGTTCATTTAACAAAAGTTGAATTAAAATAAGAATGGAATCTGTCCTATTCCGGGAAATGGATCACAATTATGAGTTACGTTGGTTTTCTTTCTTTCTTTGAATCTAGAGATTTAGTATATTGCGAACCGATACTTGTCTTTCTTTTGACTACGACATTAGTTAAGTAGCAATTATTTTGAACTTTTAAACTTCATAACCAAAACGAGAATATACAATTAGGACAAAAGATAACTTTGTCTTCGTGGTGCGATATGATTAAATTTATTTTAGAGCTATTAAATCTCTATTTTAATAAGCTTATTAAACCGCTACGAGGATTAAAGTCTTTCGATTGTTGGGTAAAACACACACACAAAAACGTAGTTACGTGGCTGGATCATGTGTAATTTTCTGTAAAATTCATCTTGTAGCCTACGGGATATTTCTCTCTGCCGTGAATGTTTATTTTAGAGCATTGTCTATTTTGAAGGAATCAAGGCAATGCAAGGACAGCACAGCCCAGTGAGTCTTTTGTTAGAATATTCTAGCGGTGCGTGGGAGGCACATCAAAGAAGGGTTAAACGCAGAAAATTGTCAACCTCAAAGGGGGACAGAATCCTTCTTCTCTGAATACCACAGATTTAAAGAGGTGATGATTGATTGCTAGGGAATAACGTTAGAGATTTTACTCGAAAGAAATATTATTCCCCACGTCGGAGTAAAGCTCTTTACATACGAAAGAAGATAGTTCGAAGAATTCTCTTTCTGCACCAAAGATTATTCTGTTTATTACTGTATGAAGTACGTATAATTAAATGTACAGAATGTCGTTTGTAGAGAGTTATTATCATTAATTTAATTAAATTTCATTTTTGGCATTTTACCGATAATATCACATTCCATAATGAGAACTTTTCAGATTACATTCGTATATTTGAAACCATACTTGAATGAACCAAAAGATTGTGTAATTTTAAAAAATCTGGTACTTCAGCTCTTAATCTTTAAATAATAAAAAAATTATTTGTATTGCTCAATAGAGATTTTATGAATCGAGGAATAAATATGCTATAATGACACACTATAATTTTTTTCAACTATTTTTTTTTGTGTCTTTTCCCTTCTTGTAGCTTACTGTTAGTCGAAAAATGAAAACAAATTTGGAAAATTTCGTCACTTTTGTCTTGTTATTTTACGTCACACACCCAACTTGGGACATTAAGTAAGATGTAACAAAGTTTTTCAGAGTACGTTTGAATTAAAATATGAGGGTAAAATAATAGCTACTCTTCTATTCTCGGTACATAAAGTTATAATCTGATTGCAGTAAAAATAAATCATGCCGACGAATTCCCTTATAATTTAGTCCTCCAAATTTAATTTTCACTAGCGCAACATTGTCTTTGCAGTCTTTGGATGGAGTTATATCTACGCAGTACACGCTCGTTGAAGAGGTATTTAAGGCTTTGCTGGGTTTATTACCTGGTGTTGTGACTCGGCCAGTTAATACTACCTGACTGTTGCTGTTGCTGTTCGCGCGTGACCAGGAGGCATTTACAACGACCGACATAAATTTACTCTGTTTCGACTCTGCTCGCAACGATGTGTCGCTCGCCGCTCGAGATAATCGATTTAAATCTCCAAAACAAAAATAATTAACATTACTGGGGGCTCACTGTTTTCGACGAGTTGTTTCTCTGACTCCTTCCGATGACGACTCGTTTCTGTCTGCGTTGCCCAAGCTCTTGTGAATAACCTTCACAGATACAACCAAAATAGATTTGCAATTTATCCGGCAAATTTACTGTTTATGCCCTGTGTATACAACGTTAGAATTTTATGTTACAGCTATTTCAGGAAATTATAATTCCACTTCAATTAATGCAAAAATGTAGTAGAAGTACGTCCTATGATTTCTTGCTTTAAGCTATTTTATAGAATAACAAAAACTGACTTACTTAATAAAATATCCAACTTACATATAATTTTTATTATTAAGAAATTCATACAGAACAGTATTAAAATGATTGAATTTGTCTACAACTTTCCAGTCTTTCCTCCTCCCTCCCCCTCCTCCACTACCAATTGTTACTACAGTTTCTTTGCTCTTTTTTAGATTTCCAGAAGGCCTTTGACTCTGTGCCACACAACCGGCTTTTAGCGAAGCTTCGAGCGTACGGTATATCGGATCAGCTTTGTGAATGGATAAAGGATTTTCTAACTGGTCGGTCGCAGTATGTTGTCGTTGAAGGAGAAAGTTCTTCTAATCTAGATGTTACATCGGGTGTACCTCAAGGAAGTGTAATAGGACCACTTCTTTTCTTAATTTTTATAAACGATCTAGGAGACAAAGTGAAAAGCCTTTTTAGATTGTTTGCTGATGATGCGGTTATTTATAGGGAAGTAAGGATTTTGGCCGATTGCTTAGAAATTCAGCGTGATCTGGATATTATTTTGGCATGGTGCGCTGAGTGGCAACTTACGCTAAATTGTAAAAAGTGCAAGACAATGAGCATAACTAACAAAAAGAATCCAATTGTTCAGAAATACGAGTTAAACAATACAGTTATAGATATGGTCGATTCTATGAAATATTTGGGAGTAACAGTACAAAGGAACATGAAATGGGACATACACATTAATTCGTTAGTAGGTAGAGCAAATTCTAGGCTGCGATTCATAGGTCGAATCTTGAAAAATTGTAATGAACAAACAAAGGATACAGCGTACAAATCTCTTGTGCGTCCACATTTGGATTATTGTTGTGCCATTTGGGACCCGTTTCGTAAGGGGTTGATCGAAAGTATAGAGAAAGTACAGAGAAGAGCCGCTCGATTCGTTACCGCTTGCTACAGTCCTTATGAAAGCGTCACAGAACTGATTAGTAGATTAGGTTGGGAGTCTCTGGTAGATAGACGACGCACGTTTCGTTTAAACTTATAGGTAAACATGTGTACACCCACTTTCGCTCAACGAGTGTAGTGAAATACTTCGTCCACCAACCTATTTGAGTCGGAAGGACAGGAAAGATAAAATTAGAGAAATAAGGTGCCGGACTGATTTTTATATGAATTCTTTTTTCCCTCGTACCATTAGGGATTGGAATGCACAGCAAAGAGATTAGCTTTGGTGCTGAGCACCCTCTGCCACCCACAATTTTGTGAATTGCAGAGTATATATGTAGATAGATAGTGCAGTTTGGAATCAAACCGGGTGATTGAAAGACAGTTGTACAAACATTTGGAGTGAATTCGCCAGACTTAAAGAAGTTAAAAAAAAAATCCCCTTGTGTTAAGCAGTGCCTAGTTGATGAATTATTACCCAGACTCCACGTCTTCTCCCAGTGTTAAGTAGGGGACTGTCTGTGACAGCTAGCTACAATCGGTCCCCTAGTGTGGACCTACAGGATAGTTGTCAACCCTCCAAAGTGGCCTCTGGTGATGCTACGATAGGAGTGACAAGCCGGTAATGAATTAAATGTTGCTTTCAAAGCCTCGGGCAGAAGCAGTGGTTGGGAATTGTGGGCGGCAATGAACGAAAACTTAAGATTCTACAGCAAAAACACACGGATTGCACGATTGCTTCCCTGCAGAAAAATGCAGTTTCTTACCTGAATGTTTTAAATCCTAATGCCAATTAAAGTAATCCTATTAGGAGCGCATACATTATGCATTTAATTTAATTGTGATGGAGCTCACGCTCCAGTGTCAATTTCCCTACCTTTCCTCTATCCACATACTTTTGCCCTCTACAAATTTCAACTTTAAATTGTTTCAACGTTTTTGGTAAATTATTTATCAATTTTCTTGGTAACTTATTCCAATCCTTGACCCCCTTACCTACCAAAGAAAGTCTTCCCATACCCTTGCGCCTGAAATCGACTGCCAGCTTGTGGTCATGGTCATCTTTTCCCTTCCATGCGTTACTTTTTATTTCTACAGCAATACCTTTCCACGCCTCGTCACCAATATACGCCTTTTACACTCCCATGACTCCTGTCTTCAAATGCATCACATTCCAGTTTTTTTACCATATCGGTTACTCATTGTGTTGTACGTTAATTTAAGAGACAATTCTAGCAGCCTTTCGTGCACCTTCTCCAACTTCTGTATTTGATACCCAAAATGTGCGCCCCATACTAAACCACCCTATTCAAGCAATTGTCTGACTATTGTTACAGGCGAATTCATATTACGCCACTCAATTGGTTAGTAAGCGTAATAGATAACTTTAATTCAACCACAGAACTATTGATTTGTCTATAACTGACTGGATTTTTAATAGAGATCTGCAAAGCATTTTACTGTTTACTTTTATAAAGTTCTACAGTAAAAACGACCAAATTGAAATAGGAATCTCAGAATTTCATCGGAAAGTGATCTTGGAATTACAGTGGCCGTAAACTCAAATAAAAAAATAAAATATTCCTTGAAATATCAAAATAAACCCTGTACCATTGCAGTATATTATCTGCAGTATACCACATGTAAATATAAAGTTTTTTTTTTTTTTTTTTTGCTTCTGGCTTTATTCTTCCTTAACGTCGAGGTTATTAGAGGGAAAAAAGGATTGGGGGCAACGAACGGGAAGGAATTCAGCCATGACCTTTTGAAGGAACCATGAAAAACGCACATTTGGATAGCCGGATGGATATTCGAACCCACGACCTCCCGAATGTAATGCCAGAGAGTTACCACTCACTCACCACGCTCGGTATAGAAAGTAAGATTAGGAATGGAAAAGAGCGTGTAAGGATATTAAATCCTTAGGTAACATGTCCCGACCATTCAGCCTTTAGTTTGCCGTTGTTTCCGTAATTAATCCATGGTAATATTGGGATGGTTGCTACATAAAAACCACTCCGCTTTCTTTCCCGAGAATCGTAAGCCCTTATTAAAAAAAAATACGATTTTAAATAAGATCTAAGTGGAGTGCAGCAACAGTTCACCACGGTTACTCGCACTTCGTACTGTTGGATTTGTTTTTGTAGTAATGTTTGGAGACGGACAGTTTTTCATCACCTGCCAGCCTGCGAAAAGGACGTTGACCTGCTCGGCTCGTGCGTCACCCGCGGATCACTACAAAGAAACGACTGTCCCGGCGGAAAAATGTCACGTAACAGAGAAACGACAGGCTAGCGTGTGAAGCTGATGCCTGAAGGCAGACAGCACTGACAGAATCTCGTCTGTCGGCTCGAAATACGCAGCATTGTTGTTAAAAATTAGTGTGTCAGTGCAGTATCTTTGAAACGGCTACGTCGGCAATGCTAACCACAGTCCCAGAGAGCATTATGGGTGCAGTGCAGAGATAACATCCGCCATTTGTTTTTATATGGTCTGCTCCAAAGTATTTTCCGTTTTCCGCACAGATTTTTATCTTTGAAATCATTGTGAATGTACGCATATGATATTACAGACGTTTCTTTACCTTAATCGTGAATAATTTTCTCCTTTACACAGAGCGCGACTAATGAGACTAAAAGAGGAATCTGTGTGGTAACTCCATAGTAAGGACTTGACTGAGGATATAGATCCACGGCTCCAAATGCCCTTTCATTTAATTTTTAGCGGCTCTTAAGCAGTTCTTTTATCTCTGACAAAGCTTCCTTTCTGTATATGTCATAAATTTTCTAGGGTCCCATTTTTCCGATAGGGTGACAGGATTATGTAAGATGTCTGTAAGACGACCAGGGGTTTCCCGGTTATTAAATCTATCGGCCTCCTAATTTATCAATTAATGCACACATCTAAAGAAATTCGTAACCACCTCAATTATGTTTATGGGAGCGATAGGCACTGGCATGTTTGATTTCAAGACTTTGAAAAACTTTTTAGTACACACTGTTAACAATAAGTATTAACTAGAAGCACCACAAATTTCCGTGCTAATATATATGGTACTAGTGTAAACCGTGACATATTTCGCACATTTATCGCTATATATGCGGTCTAAACTACGATACAAACTCATATTACTGTCAACTCTATTAGTTTGATAACTGTATAAAAATCACAATAAAAATACATGAAGAAATATGCGTAATAACGTAATGACCCAATTACAGTGAATACGCACACAACGTAAAAGGAAATAATACGTAACAAAAAAAAAATTAAGCACAGTAATAGATTACTGTCGATATTTAATATAACTAAAACATCGAACGAATATAAATAAACAAAAAACCGCTAATAATTAATATTGTAATTAAAACAAAATACGACCTTTATTTTTAGTTTTCTGGCAATGCGTTTCTTCATAGGTGCTTAACTAAGTAGCATTGCTATAAATAATGCTCGATTTTGTAATAATATGGCAGTCTGAGCGCATGACGTCACAGAGTGAGAGACCAATATCTATCGATGTGAGCACTCGTGGCGGAATTTAGAACATTCATATCTGCTGATAACTCTCGGCTTACATCATTTACAGATTATGCTTATTAGATAAGTGTAAACATAAGTAAATAGCATTACTCTCGGTATTTTTGGAAATGGTGACTCTGTATGATGCGTTACCACAATTCGTGTGCGTTGACAGGAATGACGGTTTAAAAGAGATATTAAATAATTGTGAGCTGTGGATAAAAAGCAAAATCAAGAATGTTGGAAAGCTGAGAACCATACGTGGAATCTGTGATGTAAATGTACTGAAAACCGTTGTAACTAGAGTAAAAATTAGTTTCGAGTACAGAAGACTTCATGCTGTAATTTAGATTGTTTCTGATTTTATCTGATTATTAATAAATTTAGTGAATCAATGTTTACGGCATTCACATTGAATGATCTCGTCAAAATGCCGAAAACATAAATGAACATGGTCGGTTTAATTCAGTTTAATTGCAATGGAGCATACGCTCCGGTGACAATTTCCCCATTCACCCATTTTCCTACCTTTCCTGTACTCACCTAGTTTTGGCCTCTACAAATTTCAACGTCTTTTGGTAAATTATTCATCAATTCTCTTGGTAACTTATTCCAATCCCTGACCCCCTTGCCTACCAACGAGAATCTTCCCACAACCTTGTGCCTGAAATCAAGTACCGCTTGTGGTCAAGGTCAACTTTTCCCTTCCACGCATTACTTTTAATTCTTACACCAATATCTTTCCCCGCCTCATCACCAATATACATCTTGTACACTCTCTTCACCCTCCTCCTGTCTTACAGTGAATCCTATTCCAGATCTTTTATCACATCGGTTACTGAATGTTTTCTAAGGTGATTTACAGAGACAAATCTAGCAGCCTTTCTTTGCACCCCTCCAACTCCTGTATTTAATACTCAAAATGTGGATCCCATACTACATTACCATAACCAAGCAATGGTCTAACCTAAGAAGGACTGCTAGATTTGTCTCTTGAAAACACCGTAGAAAACATTCAGTAACCGATGTGATAAAAGAGCTGGAATGGGATTCATTGGGGTTTCAGATTTGAATCCGATCCCTCACGGATGCAAGAGCAGTATCACTACACCTATAGGCTCTGTGAGCTAATTGTTATGCATCATTGTGAAAGAACGGGTAGTAGTTAACCTTGCAATTTCCGGTCGTAATGTTAGGCTTTATCGTATAGCTTTGCGGTGGGATTGTAAAAAGAGGAAATACCTTTCAAGTACAGCCCTTTTTAGTGCTGTTAATGAACCTTTGCGGGCGAGCTGTTTGTGATAGGTTGTCAGAAACATTACGTCCTCGTATCTCAACTGAATATCGTTTTATTTTTAATCAGGCCAGCAGATTAAACGTTCGCATGCTGTACATTTAAAAAGGCAGCGTTTACCGCTCAACAATAATCTACCTGCCGTCTTGTGCAGTTGAATCGAAAAGTACTACTTATTATGGTTGGTTTTACTGACTACGTGAGTGGTTCAAACCGGTTAGCTCTACTAATTGATTTAGGAATTAGGTTTGAATCTTCCCAGAAACTTCACTCAATGTATTAAATCAAATATTTGGTAGTTATATATTGATATCTATAAATACTTTATAACATAACTGACCGTCTCAGTTAGGTTAAATATGTTTCTCACAGTCTCCAACGGCATTTCCAACTTGAAAGAGACGAACACTAATGAGAAATGCTATACGTTGAAGGCTAAATTAAATTAAATTCAGTTCTCAGGCTCCACCATAGCCCTGAATTCCAATTATTGTACATTTGATAAACAACTGTTGCAGTGAATGTTTCTTAGACCGCAGACGCGTTTCGCGTTTATGGTATGGGCATCATCAGTGAAGATTTGGTGATTGTCTTCGCATGGCTGTTTGGAACAGCACTATATGCACTTGTACAGATCTGTTCTCTAATTTTGGACTCGAACATTCAACCAAATGGTATTTACAAGCCTTTTTCTGTTGGTATTTGTACATTTATCACTTTACAGACAATAATTGAAAATCGTAGTAGCAAATAAATTTTTAAAATGTCTACAAAAACTTATATTTCTCCTTAGGGAGCTTTTTTGGTCGCCACGTTTTCTTGAAATTTTTCATTTTGTTGTTTTTCCACTAGATCCGTGTGTAGTAAGCCCAGAACTTTTTGCACACAGTAATATTTCTGCGTTGTTACATGATCGGAGAAGAGACAATGTAAATTTGAAAAATTATTAGTCTAAAGTCTGGCAACATAGCTCTCGTGTGGCGTTTAATATAACACTAATCCCATCTCAGGAATAATGTGATCTATGGTGGCCAGTTGACATTGTTTGAGTGGATTTGCTATTTCCTGAAAAAGGAAGACGTCAGAAACACTGAAATAATTTAAAATTAAATTTCGTAACGGGTGGCGATATTACAATCAATGAATTTTAAGATTAAAAAAATAAGAAGAAGAACGTCGTAAAACAAGAAAGCGGAGTGTAAGGAAATCGTCCTGTCGCAATTATAATAAATTAAATTACACAAATAGGATGTTGTCCGCTTATTGATACTCTTTCTTTCTGTGTAAACGGAAAAGAATTAGAAAACTGAGAAAATAGGATGTTAATTGTCATGAACCATAGTAATTTCTACAGTGTATGAAATCAGTCTTCTTTTGGCTTTATCTACTAGTTCTTGGTCATCGTGTATCTCTCCTGAACTTAAATAAAACAGTGTTACTTTCAAATTCAAGAGGGAGTTTTCAGTAATCCAGTATTATTGATTATTAAAGATTGGGGACAAGAACGTACTATCACGTCATAGCATAAGAATTCTTTAGTCCCCAAACAGTCCCATCAGCAATAAAATATATCGAAACAAGAAAATTGATGAACGAATGTAAGCTTTCTCGGTGAGTAAAATCTTCTTGTGCTTTCCACCGGGATAACGCTTCAATGTAGGGCGACGTTTCGAAGCCTGCCTCTGGCTCCATCTTCCGGAGACGTCGCCCTGCATTGACGCACTATCCCGGTGGAAAGCTCGAAAATTGTTATTTTTTTTGTGTATCTTCACTTCCTACTCCGTTATAACAAATAAAACCCAGAACACTTGAACGGCAATATCGTCATATATGCTCATTGGACTAGGGGTAACTACAATTTAAGAGCGTCTGCTGCACTTATGAATTTGAGTCCTTCCGTACAAATGGATCCACTTCTTGCACAAAGTCACGTTACATTAGTACTAAATTTTTTACTTCTTCGCTATTTTATAAGTAATGTCACAATCAAACACAAATTCACTTTGTTGCAGCCACGTTAATGGAGTGGCATGTTGCCACATCATCCAACTTATGCTAAACTTTTTATTTTCAAGATTTTTGTCCAAATATAGGAAAGTGGTACACAGATCTGTTTCAAGAATTTAGTTAAGTGTTCATCGTTTTGGGCTGGAAGAGACTGGAACATTTTACCCACTACATTCTTCTAACCAATCCCTCAAGCTGAACAACAATTTATACTACACGAGTGAGAATGAATTTGTTAACTGGTTGTCCGGGTGGACAATACATTGACGCGGTTCCAACCATGGTATCGCTGCTATATATCTTACCGAGGAGAAACACAGAAGTACTTAAACAGCCATTTCAACAATGTATGAGATGTTCTGAATGTAAACATGCCCATATTCTACCATGGTAAAGCCCAACCACAGCAGGAACGAAATCAGCCTTCGGCAACTAAGCCATTTAGCCAGCTCAATGTGCTTATGATATCTCATCCAGTGATTTAGTTTTCTCCACTACGTTGTGATTATTAAGTATAGACACCACAGGACGGGCAGGACATTCACACAGACACACAACACTTAAACATCCATGCCCGCGGCCGGATTCGAACCGGCGACCTTCGGCTCTAGCCCCTACGCTACCGATGCCGGCTTCTCGTACTTTATTCCATAGCTAGATTTCTACAAGGATATAAAATCGATTATTCCGTTTGATGTAGGCCTTTAACGGTCTGCTGCCACCTCAGAATTTCCGATGATAAATAGTTAAAATGTTCCGCGACGTAACCCGTATTGATTGAGAGATGCCGCTACATGCGGGCTGGACACATTGTATGCATGATTTCTTAATGCTCCTCTTTGTGGTTGATGGAGCGTTACACAGACTGTCGAGTCATTGTGATGTGAGCTGACTGAGTCACGGATAATATACCTATCTTATCGTCCGTGGTTAGTTACGCCATAGCAGAGCTATTATCTGACGTGCCAACTTCCTAGAGTCGTTGTGCCGTACAGTATGATCTTGCGAAATAATCTGGTGGCTCAGTGGTTAAAGCGTCTGACTGAAAATCGAATGGTCTCCGGTTCGAATCCCGGTCTTGGCTGGGATTTTAACCCGACCTTCACCTCTGGCGCAGCTTACTGTGTAATGTGAAGTACGCCAGAACCCTTCCATAGTTCGGATTCAACGTTAGGGTATACCCGGTAGAATTACTGGCCACGACAAAAGGCAAATTGCGCGGCGAATCGAAAACTCTTGTCAGTCGAGTTGTAAGAGAGTGGTAAATTTTTTATTTGTAGGTAAGGGAGTCAGACATATGTATAAATCATCGTAGGATATGATAAACAAGTTACCTCAGACACAGATTGAATATACACTGTGTGTAGAAAATTCTTTGAGTCACAGACAATTTGAGAGAATGCACTACGCATTCGAAATTGTTTTTGGAGAACGTCAATGTGGTGAAACAAAGTATCTTAAGACTGACAATATGATTAACCTGTTATCTAGAGAAAATAATCTTTCAGTTTCTCTGTCACAAAAAATATCATTATTGTTGTACAAACGCAACTGAGAATGTGTTGACAACTTTACCATTCGGTTTTGATGTTAGAGAAGCAAGGAAAGTCAGAAGAAAAATATGAAGCTGGGAAGACGCATTTAAACTTCCTCTAAAGTGAAGGGTGTAGGATTAGTTCTATCACCCTCAATTTAAATCTGCCTCTAAAAGCAACACTGAAACTCATTCAATATTCTTGTTTACAAATCACAATTCAATAATGCCGATGATAATTCTTTTCTTTAAAAAAAGTGCTTAGTACACAACTCGGAGGTTTGTTTGGTCCGCTCGAAGGAGGCTTATTAAGCCAGAGGTAGGACGACCAGTTGCTTTCCTCCAGGAGTTGTAGTTTAACATGGAATTTCAATCACGCGTCCTGGAAAAGCTCATATGAACAAAGCAGATTCGAACGTGGTACCTTGATTTTTTTAATGGGAGCGCCTTATCCAATAAGTTATGGGACCTCTCAGATTAACCTTCAGTTGCACTTTCTACCCCGTCTGGACTGAGTGTACCATGGATCATTTTCCACATCTTATATCCTGTTATTAGGAGGCGGTAAGAAGCCAGAGAGTGATTCCTTCCAGAATCGCTCTGTTACCAGAATCTCGCTCTTGCAAGCAGACGGCGTTACGTGTATAGGTTGTTAAAACTATCGTAAGCGGTGTAAACATGGTGTTTATTGGCAACTGTTGCGCGGGCAGTCTACTCGAGTCTGAGCAGGCGGCCAGTGTTCTTTTTACTTATTGCTTTACGCCTCGTCGACGTCATTAGAAGCGGGATGGGACTGGGGACAAGGAACGGGAAGGAATTAGGCCATGGCCTTTTTGATGGAAGCATCCCGGCATTCGCCTGGAGTGATTTGGGGAAACCATGGAAAACCCAAATCTGGATGCCCGGACGTGGATTCGCGTTCTCCCGAATGCGAGGCCAGAGCGCGGCCAGTGTTGTGTCTGCTGATAGCCTGCAATGAGCAATTCATAATGGTGTCTTCCTGCTTTGTACCATTACTAACAATTCGTTACTGATCGCTTTCGCCCGAAGATAGCAGACCAATCTGAAACTACAAGTAGACAAAATACACACGTTTACTTTCAGAAATATATATTTTATAGAAAATTAAAGCTATCAGTTGTGCTCTAATAAGTTGTGTCAGGAAGTTATGATACATGAAACAATAACTGTTATTTAACCGTGAACTTCGTACTTTGCGATGCCATTATTCTTATCATCTATCTAAATCGATCAATATAATTTAATAATCATTAACGAGTTCTGAATACTTCAGACATATATTTGAATATTTCCTATTTACTGTATCCATATACAGTACTTCCAAAGAATAGTTGTAAGAGTAGCAGATTTTTTCCTCCAACTTGGTCATTGTTTGTGTGGTGATGACGCTTTAATGACACTATGGCATCATATAGCTTCTGTTACGAATAACAGGATAGGTTCGAGTGGATTTCTCCTTTCTGTTGTTAATGTATGTAGTTTGTGAATTGAAAGTTTGCTGGTGAGTCCTTGGAGCTGCTGTTGCATGTGGTGTGCGAGTTTGTGCGGCTTCAGATCCACTTAGTGGCTCCACGTGTCTCTGGTCTGCTGTCCATCTGGTAACTACTCCACAGGAACACAAGTACTCTACCCCGACACGTAACCAACCTTCTAAAAATACTAATTATCATTACAACATTAAAGTCGTTTCTTGCATCCTAGTTTCCATCGACGTCGGTTATTCCGGAGGTTTCTTCTCGGTTTTTATGGACTTATATCTCTGACTTTTTGCTTTTAAAAAAATCGATTTTTTTTTTTTACCAAAACTTAATTTGATCGTTTGTCCTAAAAGTGGAGTTATTACTATTTTTATACTAGCCATCCTATAGTGCAGGAAACAATTGATAAAGCCATTACCCGTAAATTAGATTTTTTCAAATTTGTGGGACATTTTCTCAAAATGTATTCAACGTAGGGAGATAAAAATTTTGTATGTTACTCTTTGTAGTACAAATTACATTTCAACATAGGCGTATTGCAATAATTCCAGTAGTTAATACGAAATGTAACTAAATATTCCTTTTTTGAACATTTGGTTGCTTAAAAAATTATTTAAAAGAAACTAGGAATTATAACAAAACATTCCTCCATCCTAACTTTAAAATCCCCGTCCGGGCATCCAGATTTGGGTTTTCCATGGATTTCCCAAATCACTCCAGTTGAATGCCGGAATGCTTCCATCAAAAGGCCATGGCCGAATTCCTTCCCATTCCTTGCCCCCCATCGTTTCCCGTCTCTAAAGACCTCGCTGTTAAGATACATGAAGCAGTTAAAAAAAAAAAAACTAACTTTAAACTGAACCACTTTATGTGTTGACGAAGTTTCCCCAATAATGTTCCTGGAACTTTATCATTTTTACATGGACAACATAGGCACCTCCGGCTTCCCTTTATTAATCCGTGGACGTCGTGTAAAAAGATGAAAGCAGAAACATAAACATGCCGCCAGCCGCTATGGAATACAAGGAGTTAGTCGTCTTCATCATGACTGATATTTCAGAGGACTACGTGTGGTAATAAATAAGCGTTTTCCATAATCTTCTGTATTGTTACCATTTTTTCTCCAGCATCTTCTTCCACTCTGAATTGCGATTAGCCGCATCCTTTTGTCCTTGCTTAATCCACCGTTTTGACCAGCTTGATAATTTTAAACGTAATGCTTATGAAAACTAATGGAGACATACAACTTATTTGCTGTAACTCAAGTTAAATTCTCCAGCGTATGGGCGATCAGTAGTAAACAGCGAAGAATATTATACGCTTATGCTTGCCGTTACCTCCACCTAGCTTCAGTAGTATTTGTATATTTGCAAATGTCACATGTAGATTTGTGTAAATTTCTCTGGTGAAGAAATAAAAACCAATTAATAAAATAGAGTATGTTTTCTATAATAATTTACGATTTAGCCTGGTGGGTGAGCGGTATCGCTCTGGCTTCGCGTTCGGGAGGACGCGGGTTCTAATCCTCGTATGGCCATCCATATTTCGGTTTTCCATGGTTTTCCGAAGACACCTCAGGCGAATATCGGGATGATTCCTTAAAAGGGTCATGGCTAAATTCCTTCCTGTTCTTTGACTCCTTTTTTATCTGCTTAACATCTCCCTAACAGCGAGGTCTTTAGAGACGGGAATGGATGGGGGTCAAGGAATGGGAAGGAATTCGGCCATGGCCTTTTGAAGGAAGCATCCCGGCATTTGCCTGGAGTGATTTGGGAAACCATGGAAAACCCAAATCTGGATGCCCGGACGGGGATTCGAACCGCCGTCCTCCCGAATGCGAGGCCAGAACGCTAGCCTTTGACTCCTTTGCTATCCCGACTCTAACAATCTCTACGTCGACGAGATGTAAAGCTCGAAGCAAAAATAATAATAATTTAGAACTGTCTATGTTGTTATAGCCATCACAGTATCTAACTTAGCCTACTGACATCACTGTTGAGTTTATTCATAATTGAATTACACACCTTACTTGTTAATTTCAGATCTAAAGATCGGAATCAGCTAAATAACGTTCTGTATTGTAAAGTTACAATCTGTACTAAAATATCCCTGATGTGTGTAAGTTAGTAATATTGACAGGAAGCGGAAGACCAATGTGTCGCATCTAGTTTTAGAGCTAGAGCAGTGAGTCGTGTTATAGTGACTTCGCACGGCCCGTGGTTTTGTAGGCCGCGCTATGCAGCTAAATTGTGCGGATCAGCACGCGCCACAGGCTAGCCCTCGACACCTCCCCACCACGTTGCCTAGCTACCCGGGCGTTTGATGTTTACCGACTGCGCGACGCATAGAGGCGCGCCATCCTTGCCAGCAGAGGCGAGTCTCTTCTCACAGGGGACCATCCATAAATTACCTCACACCTTGAGGGGGGAGGAGGGGGTCAGCAAAGTGTGACATCGTGTAAGAAGGGGGGGGGGGACGTGTCATACACTTTGTGACATCACATGCATAATTTGTATCACTTTAAGGCTCGTGGCGGAAGATTAAGATGATGTTGACACATCAAATGTTCCCAACACTATCGAAATCAAGACTGAAGCAGGGGCGTAGCTACTATGGGACTAGGCGGTGCAGTGCACCGGGGCCCTCACGCTGAGGGGGCCCACAAGCATACCTCAAGGGGCCCCTAAGCGCACCTCTAGGGGCCCTCAAGCGCAGTTTACAGGACCTACGAGCCTTCACGGCAAACTGGCGACTTTTTTTTTTACCTCGGTGCTCAGGGGGGGCCCCAACCACTGCTCAGGACCCCCATCCTCAGTTCAGGGGGCCCCTACCAGCACACAAAGCAAAAAAAAAGGTCGCCCGTCTGGCCTGAGGGCCCAAAATAATTTTTTTGCACCGGGGCCCTTGTTGATCTAGCTACGCCACTGGACTGAAGTGACTATTATGCCAATAATAAGCAGTATCAAGGAATGGGTTCAAAATCCATGGACACATGATGACTCAATTTTGTATCATTAATTTGATTTTTTACGTTTTTTTATATTTTCTTAAATGTTTGATTTATTGTTGATATGATTTTTTAACTAGAAATACATAAATAATATTGGAAGTGCTGTTTTAATTTACAAATTTAAAAATGTAAAATATGTGACGTCACACCAGGGGAGGGACGGGGGTCCCACAACTGTGACAACCTGTGACATGGGGGGGGGAGGAGTCCAAAAATCATGAAATTCGTGTGGCGTAATTTTTGGATGGCCCCCAGCCTGTTGTTGGGTGCTCGTCCAGCGCGGCCGCCAAATGCACAGGCCATGTGGGAAGCAAGCTTCCTTTATACTGAGTAACCACCCCCGATAAGAATCTCTTCTGCTTACAGCGTATAACGTTTCAGCCGCAATTCCCATTCGTCAGATAGCGTGTTATACCTCGGCATATGAATAAACATCCACAGCAAGAATGGTTTGACACTCAGCAACTAAGACGTTGCAGTGTATATCACATTGCGCACTTTACTGTTCCTTGCGAGACTTGTGAGATTGTTGCTTAGCAAAAACAACGAATTGAAACCTAATCAATATATTGTTCATATTTAAGTGAAAAGTAAACAAACCAGGTTTCTGACATTCTTAAATAAGCCATGTTTTAACCATTCCACGTAACAAATCTTACCAGCAGGGGTTATTTCTTCGTTGATGAACAATTTTTATGCTTCCATGTAGGAGCGTTCTTGCATCTGATTGTATGTGACCTTATATTGTGAATCTATACAATAAGCGTGTATCAAAATGAAATTTCAGGATTAAAGGCCACAGAAAAATCTGTCACATCTTAGGGGACAAAATACATCACGTGACCGATACATTATTTCAGAGAGAGGCATTTTTCGGCTTCTGTAATGTAGCCCAGCTTCGCGCCGTGTGAATGGTCCTTTATGATTCAGTGGTCTTCCTGTGATATCTGTACTGTTGTATTTAGTAATGAACAGTTGAATTATAATCACTGTAAAATTTGAGGAGATGCGAATTACGGTAAAAGCTTTTTTTTATAGATATGTAATAGTTTAGTAATTTTAAAATAAATTTTCTGTAATTACACGATGAACTTTCCTGTACTCATGAAAACATCACGATTCTTATACAGTCAGTAGTGTCACTTTTTCGAGTTAGTACTTCGTAGTTACTTCCTTCCATTTGACTCGTCATCTGCATCTATAAAGAAATTAATGTCTAAAGCATCCATCGATTTATAAAAAAGTACAAATACATAATGGCTTTGCAGTTTGCTTAATACGCTGCCTCGTTTCTATTTTTTGTTTGCAAAGTTGTTATAAACGAACTTTGAACAAATCAGTGTTTTGAATGATTTAACTTTGAATTTCAGTATTTTTTAAGGAACTCTCCATTTGAAGAACGATTATTGACCAAATACAAAATCTGATCAACATTGTAAAATCTCTTGGAACCTCGTTTTTGATTTTGGATTTAATATAACTGAGGTAAAAAAAATCTCAGTTACTTGTTGCCAAAAAGTTTTTGTGTAATTGCGTTAAAAAGTAACTGTTTACTATTAATTGGAAATTACTGTTTTTGATTTAAGGCAAAAAATTAACACAAATATTAAGTCAGATATGGTAACAATTCTACAAAATGTAATACATGTTTTAATTTGTTATTTTTCTGCAAAATAGACGTTTGTATTTCCGTGGATTCAGAATTGTGTACAAAGAAGTAATTTATAAAGCCGCTGAAATACATTCAATTCGGTTTATTTATTGGTTACTTGGGTCTACAGGGAAGGTAATATCGGGAGTTGATCGTAGACAATTTCGTTCAGTGGCGGATCCAGGAGGGGGGGGGGGGGGGCAAGGCGGCTCAAACCCCTTCCCCTCAAAAGTATCTAGGTCCACCACAGACATCGTAATTTTGGAGACTTTTTTTATTTTTATTTTTTAGCTCTACTGATTTTTTAAGGGTAGCATGACTTAAGCTCCCCCCCCCCCCCCAAACCAATATTCTTGATCCGCCACTGATTTCGTCGCATTCTATGGCGATCGGACGCAAGTTATGAAAACATGCGACCGGAACACGTTTTATGCTGGCGTTCCACGCATATTCCCCGCGGCTCGCCTCGCAACAATTGTGCTGCTTCGATTTCTCCGCGACCGCTTGGCGCATGCGCAGACAGTGCCATGCTGAAGGCCGCTCCAGCTTCCTCCGGGACTTTGACCGGAAACTGGGTCACGCCCCTCCAGCGCCCCTGGCGGCACGCGGCGGAACTGCGGGCTCGCGGTTCTGTGGGTTGCGTGTTGTTCGGCTCATCTGCTTGCTGTGTGTGACTCATCTACATTCGCATCGAGCCTCTCTGCACGGTAACATAATTATTCTACTGTTCCAACTGTTGGTAATGTACCGTGCGAACCCTACACGCTGTTATACAAACACACACATTCTTGATTTTCTCTACAATATCTCCACTACATTCTCTAATTGATGTTTTTGATGCTGAAGTGAATTCAGAACAAGCTAATTCCAGTAATAAACTGATTTTTATTTTAAAAAATAATTTATAGTTCAGAGAAAGTACAGCCATCCGAAACTATATGAATAACTTTTCGATTGTGAGGCTAGATTTTTAATTTTCTACTGTGAAATAGAATTTCAAACTTCATTCACTTTTCCATTCGAGTTGTTCCTAGTCAAAGTTTCGCTTCCACGCAAACGATCACATCGTACAAGCAATTTTTGCCACGCGTTCCACGGTAAATATCACCGAATTCAGCTGCTCTTATATACAGCATACAAATGCTATCGCGTTAGCAGAAATATACTCGTTCTGAGAAATTCAGTTTTTAACTGTATAAAACTGACCCAATACGGAGGACACTATATCTTCTAATTAGTGTTATTTCTTTTAGGTATATATATATTTATAATCTTATATTTATATATAAATTTTTATTTATTTATTTTGGTTTTGTGGTTTTACGCCTCGTTGATATCGGGGTCGCTGGAGGTAGGAAAGGATTGGAGGTAAGGAACGTGAAGCAATTCGTTCATGGTCGTTTGATGTAACCATCCCGGCATTCTCCTGTAGAAATTTCGGTAAACCATGGAAAACCGAAGTCTGGATGGCAGGACGGGGATTCAAACCCGTGTCCTCCCGCTCACCACTACGTTATGTTTAGACATAAAAGTGTTTTTTTGTTTTGTTTTTTTTTTTAATTTGGCAACTCATGATTCATATCACTTTGAATATCACTAACATCTAGAATTTTTGAGAAAAATAACGAGAAATCAGTTTCAAAAAAATCGTGCTTATTTATTACAATAATAATGTTATTTACGTTTTTTAAAAGAATTGTTATGTTTTCAGCCAAGTCTACTATGTAATCTCCAACAAGATGCCACAATACATATTTGACATTAGAAAGTTCCCACATATCTCGCGATAAAATTTATTTAAACCTGTCGCAAAAATTCAGATATGATACAGAATATTTTCAAACTGAATATTACCAAGCGAGTTGCCACATTTTTTGACTTGGTTCTCTCATCAAAAATGTCGGAAACATTCTTACTGTAGAGACAACCGAAGAATGTGTGTTCTGTATCTTATTCTTATCCACACCCACTGTGTGGTCCACCGTTTCAGATATTTATATTTCAGTGTCATTCGGATTTCTTCCATACAGCCAGAAACATGACTTTAAAAGGAAACAAGGTATAACATAAGTTGGCACATAAAACAACAGCAACATGACATTAAAATGAAAAACAAGGATTTGCATCAGACAGATTAAAAGACACGTGTCATTAAAACCGGAAAAATAAGGTACACACTTTGACAGTAAATTTAGCCGCCGCTGAAAAATTCTGTCACTTATTTTACACAATCTGACATCAATGTCATCCCAGCATACAGTAATGCAATACTGGCAAGCCAGTATTGCATTAGTGTTTATTAGGATGACGTTGATGTCAGATTGTGCAAAATAAGAGTGATAGAAATTTTCAGCGGCGGCCAAATTTATTGTCAAAGTGTGTTCATAAATTAAAAGTGGGAATAACAGTATCCACAATCTTGATGATGTATTTCCTGAAACATGCGTGATTAAATTTCATGTGTGGTATTAATCTTCGGTGAAACTTGCTTCTTTTATTTGACTCCTTCCTTGTTTCACCTTCGCAGTCGTCATGCTTTTGCTTAGATCATAAATCTAATCGCGCCTGCCTTTGATCACTTACTTTCAAAACAGGCCGTACCTTATACCAACAGGTACCTCGTAACATTTCGCAAATGTACCCAACTCACAGCCTCTGCCTCTGCTTTTTATATGAAATTCCCCTTTGCTACACTCCTCATGGATGAGAAAATACTGCAATCTTGCAGTATTTTCATTCTTTAGATCTTTGCCTTCGTCCAGCTCTGAGAGATTACGTGAAAGTCATAACTATAATACCGTATGATTCATAACCAACGTGTAGCAAAATTTTGGACTAAAGTCGAATGAAAAAAAAAATTGGTTCTTTATTAACACTTTTCATGCTATAGTTTAACCCGGCCCATTGTGCCTGGTATAGAGATAGCCAGTTCGTTTCCGGCGATGAAAGAAATTTTCACCATTCGTGACTATGGTAATAGGGGAGGATAGATGCTGGGTCAAATGTAAATGGAAATAAATAAATAGATACAGGATTCCTAATCACTAGAGTCGTAGATTAAATCCCAACCCTAACTACAATGCACTTGGAATGAGGGATTATTACACATGCTAGATAGTCCGTCAGATGGGGAAGTTAAGCTTGGAGTCTTTCGGAATAGCAGGCCTGAATAAGTTGGCACCTGGTTTGACTCTCCCCCACACCATAAGCACACTACACTTAATAATAATCATCTACATCAAATCTAAAGAGAAAAAATCAGTATGATACGTTTTCTTGATGACATTGACCTGAGGATCTTGAGAAGTTACAGATTAGCACTAACAAAATACTGATGGAAGATTTTGGACTAAACATAAACCCCAGCAAGACAAAAGTGATTAAATGAAACACAAATTATAGCAATAATAGTAAATTAAATATAAAAATAGAATCGGATACATCAGAAGAACTAAGTGAATTCTGTTACTTAGGAAGTAAAAGTACAACTGATGGCATAATCAAGAGTGGTGTTAAAAGCTGAATAGCATTAACAACTTCTTGCAAAATAGAAATCTTCTAATTTCAAAGATTGATCTAGGGCTCTTTGAAACTCTGAGTGTGGAGCACAGCACTTTATGGTAGCGAAGCATGGACTTTCGGAAAAACAGAAAGGAAGAAAATTGAAGCATCCGAATTATGGTGCTATAGAAGAATGCTGAAAATTAAGTAGATAGATAAAGTACAAAATGAACGTGTTTTGGATATGATGGGTGAAGAAATAAGCTTGTGTAAGATTCTTATGGGTCAAAACACATTTGAAGATTCGTGAGATCACTTAATTTGTTAGTGGAGGGAACAGTCGAAGGAAAGAACTTAAGAGGAAGACAGAGATTAGAATATGTGAAGCAGGTAATTGAAGACGTAGGGTCTATGTTGTAAGGGGTGTGTAGAGAAGATTTGCGCAACATAGGGAGAAATGGAGGATTGCATCAAACCAGTCAAGAGACTGATGACAGCAAAAAGAAAGACACTGTAGCACCGTGACCAATTCGAGCCGCGTTCGATATAACATTTAACTTACACAAAGTTCGTCCCTTAAGTTCGCCTTGCCAGAAAAATGAATTCGTACGACCTTATACATATTATTGTTTACTTCTTTTTAGAATTTTAACGATAAGAACGATTGTGCAAATCAGAGGGATCTTTTTCAAAAAATATACTAAAATTTTTAACTCATTTGCATCAATGTTTCCACGAAACTGTAGGACGACGTCTCACTGTTAAGTAAACCTTCAAACAACAGATATTACATCCCACTATATTCCTCGATATCAATTACCGTGTACGACGTAATACTTCAAAATTAGACCATCTGATTACACAATCTATAGCTAGTAGGGTTCATCGAACTTTCCTCTTCGATCGTCGCAAACACGGACACTTCCGTGTACACACTGCCGATACTAATCTATTCACACTACATGCATGTCCTGTATCATATTTTCATACATACTTATTTTTCTGAGCTGTCCACTTCAAATACCTTATAGTCGCCGGCCTTCGGTAACGTAGGGGCTAGAGTGCTGGGGCTCCACGTACCAATGGTCGCCGGTTCGAGTCCGGTCGAGGGCATGGGTGTTTAGGTTAAGTGCTGTGTTGTCCTACAAATTGAGCGTTCACATAAAAAGTTGGAAAGATTCATTAACATTGACGATATATAAAAAATACATTGAGTGCTGGCTGACTAGCTACAGGCCGACTGCCCAAAAAAAGTTGAAAGTTCCACTCATTCGTTGAAGGTAAAGTTGCTAATTCGTAACAACAAAAAGCTGATGTTCTGGGCCATTTGCTCAATTTAGTACGCCAGTACAATTAAATTTTTGTTTGTTTTTATTTCCATCGTACACGTTTCACTTCATTTCGGTTCATCTTCAGTGGTTATCTGTATGACACTGTTGCTAAACATGTGTAAAACATAAAAACATTTAATAAAATTTCGTATTAATATTAACAGTGAAAAAAAGTAACAACAACTGTAACAATATTACGTAGATTACCGCTGAAGACGTCCCGGAAAATGGGGTGAAACGTGTATGCAGAAAATAAAATAAAAATTCAGTTGCATTGGCATAGTATTGATTATTTACACATATTGAAAAGATGTTCTTGAAAATTTAGTTGTAGATCTGTAGATAAAAGTTATGAGAAGTCTGTTTGGCCATAGATGAAACGGATTTATCCCACTGGATGTATAAAGAATGCATGTATACAGTAAAGTCAGTGAGTTGGTTGAAAAACAATTGTTTTTTTAATGTTTCCTTACCGAGCCTAGTCGGTGAGTGGTAATGTTCGGGGCTGACATTACAGGAAATGGTTTCGAATCCCCATCCGGCCATCCAAATTTCTGTTTTACATCGTTTTCTGAAATCATTCCGGGCAAATGCCGGGATGGTTTCTCCAAAAGCCATGGCTGAATTCCTTCCAATTTCCCTTCTCTAATAATATCGACGTCGTCATAAGCAAATGTATATATATATATATATATATATATATATATATATATATATATATATGTGTGTGTGTGTGTGTGTGTGTGTGTGTGTGTGTGTGTGTGTGTGTGTGTTTTAATAAAAAGGCTAAAGAGAGGCAGCCAACATGTAAAACAAAATAAGTTTTGGTTTTATTTTTTATTTAACAGAAATGTGATTCCGTACACGTGTCATGTCTAGATCTGAGGCTACATTACTTTAATCCTGTTGCAATTTAAGGAGAAAAATCTAGTAATATTTTGGAAGTACTTACTGTCCAAAGATGCAACATGTTCACATCGAACTTTTATGTTGCAGAAATATGATTTCGTTCAAGTATAAATGAGGATTATTTTCGAGAGATAACAGCATTTCTGATGTTGCAGAACCAACACTCACAGAAGGAAAGTTCTACAAAAGAAAATGCCTTTCCGTTACATGCATCGATCAAGTGTCGATTATTCTTTACATTCCATTGATTTATCTCAAACGGTTTAGCCAATACGCCAAGAATATCATAACAATTTTTATCGGAAACTATAAAATCGACAATGCTGATTACACTTACTTTATGGTAAACTATATAAAAAAAAAAAAAACTTAATGCTAATCGGATCGGTGGTTCTCGAGTTAAAGACATAATGACACATAGACTGTCAAAGCAGAAATATATTTCATTTAAAAAAAAAAAAAAAACGTTTAGTGAGGACCTATTCGACTCCGACGACGTTGCAAGAAGCTGAGCTTTATTGGACTATAAGCCTCACCGAAAAATCATATTTTCTGCAATTTCTAAAGAACTATTAGCTTTCGGACTCCGGACTCTTATGTATATATATTTTTTATTATCTTTTGATTTCCTGTAGTCCGGAAGTGATATGGCACTATGATCTTTGACCTAGAATTTTTCTAAAACTAAAACGTTGACGTAAATCACTTTCCAGGATTCGGTTTTGGGTGGTTTTCAACCACTGTGTTGAAGTTGAATGAAATCGGTTGACCGGAGGTCGTAAGCTCTCCTTGTAATTCCTTGAGCCCAGAGCAAGACAAGTTTAGATACGAATCACTGTTTCGCAACCTTAACTCGTGCCTCTGTGTGCTGTTAAGTGTTGTATTTGTCGCACTGTCACAGCAAATGCGTTACGAAACCGTGTTGAAGAGCCACTACGAGAATACTGCTGTGTTGCAACACGGTGGTTTGATGTAACTTTCAGTCCGTCTACCTGGACGACTGACGTAACTTAATATTCATGTTTCAGCCTAACAGGAAGTCATGACTTAATAATCGGAACAAAAGCAGTGCGTGAAACGTGAGTTGGTAATCGTGACTCGGCGTTGTACGTCTTGGGGGGGGGGGGGGGACGACAGTAATACTTCAGCCATTTAACTTTTATTGGGATACTTCACTGTCGAAATTTTATTTATTAGACTACTACACACACACACACACCAGAGCATTTACTGCTTGTTTCATTTTTAAGCAGTTTGAGATAGAAGGTTTTGTCGTAGACATTTCCTTCAACTTTGAATGAGGGATACCTTTACTTTTAATGTGTCTTTTCTTTTGCTCTGTGTTTTATTCAATTACTGGTTAGTATTGAGAGAGGTCTTTTATGTTTGTCCTGTGAGTTGTCATATTGCCCTAGGTTAGATATGAGCGGGTTTGTTGAAGTGCGTGCGGCCCTGTAGAACGTTTTTGTTAACTGAACAATCCTGTCCTTCAGGGGTGGAATACCTGCGGCTTCGTGCAGGTCGACTGTTGGAAATCGATTACACACCTGGAGTGCGCGTCGAAGTGCACGGTTTTGCATTGTCTGCAGGTGACTCAAGGCAGACTTGGAGACGTAACCCCAGGCTGGGCACGCATACTCCATAATCGGCCTGATGAGGCTGCAAAATGTCGTAACCCCGGTGCTGGCTGCTAGGGAGCTGTCCTTGTTGAGAACCGGGTACAACTCCCTCATCCTGGCTGCGACTTTCAGTCTTAGATCCTCCAGGTGTTGTCTCCATGTTAGTCTGGTGTTACACCGAGGTATTTAAAAGTCTTCGACCAGCTGATGTTTTCGCCGTTTAGGCGTAGGTTAGGTGTAGGTTCCTGCCGCCGGTTCCGCTTCCCCAAGCGTCTGGTCAGCATGATTGCCTGTGTTTTGGCTGAATGTATGGTGATCCGCCATCTTCTGGCCCATGTCTCCGTCTGTTGTAGAACCTGTTTTAGCCTCCGTATGGCCGCAGCTTTGCTTCTGCAGGACGTGTAGAAGGCAGTGTCGTCTGCGTACAGCGCAGTTCTTACGTTTGGTGGTGCTGGGATGTCTGAGGTGTAGAGATTATAAAGCAAAGGTCCAAGCACCGACCATTGCGGTACCCCTGCGTTGATTGGCCGGCGTGTTAACAGGTCATTTCCGACCATCACTCGGAAGGACCTACCTGTGATGTAACTTCGGGTCAGTTTCACAATCGGGCCGGGGATATCCTGTGTGTACATTTTATACAGGAGGCCGCTGTACCATACGGAGTCGAAGGCTCGTGCTACGTCCAACAGAACGAGTGGGCAGTAGCGTCGACGGTTGAAAGTCGTCGTAGCGTGTTCGACTATGTGTAGCACTTGCTGGGTGGCTGAATGTTTTTTCTGGAAGCCGAACTGGAACTCTGGTATAATATTCTCGGATGAGATGTGGGCTTGTAGACGTTTTAGAAGAAGCCGCTCGAAGACCTTGCTCAGGGAGGGAAGCAGGCTAATTGGCCTATAGTTCTGTGGAAAGATGTCATTCTTCCCTGGCTTGGGGACGCCTACCACAGTAGCTTCCTTCCAACACCTGGGGTAGTGTTGCGTGCGGAGTATGGCATTGAACAGTGCGGTAATGTGTTGAACCACCGATGGTGGAAGGTTCCTGATTAGCCTGTTCCCCAGATTGTCTTTCCCAGGAGCCTTCTTTGGGTTGAGTCGAGCTTTTACTACAGCACAGTACAGTGTTTCTAAGTCTTTGGTTCGCCCACCAATAGTGGTCGTGAATATCATAAATTTAGATACCGTATTCTTATTGTATAGGTCTACCAGCATAGTTCTCGGCGTTGCCCGGTATGGTTGAGTCCAATCGGTCTGGGAAGGAAGGGGGAAGGGAAAGGGGGAGTTGTTAGTTGCCATTCTGAGGATCAGATTAGAAAAGATCTTATAATTTTTGACCCTCGTTTTTCATGACGAAAATTCTACAGTGACGAAGATCATTAGAACGAGAAACTCATCCTTTCGTACTATTTTCATGTACGTATTCAAAAAGTCTCGTTGTGATCTTACAGAATTGACTAAACCATGACGTTAAAAAATTTGAGATTACATACCCGTTTTCATTTTCTGCTCCGGCGGCAGCTCATATAACATTATAAGACATACGGCAAATTCTGAGTCAGATCTTAAGCTTTAAAGTTTCCTAAGTCAGAAAAGAAAAGTTTTGTTGCAGTGAATATCCCATTAAAATCAATTCAAGTTAAGACAGATTATTTGTTAAAAAATGTTGATTTTCATAACGGATTTCAATTTTCTGCTCCTGTGAATCAAATTTCCAGATGGTTGAAGGGTTGTGGTTGATTTATTCCTACAGTATTTTTAGTCGCCCAGTTAGAAACAAGCTTCATTAAAATAACACCACTCATTCTGTGTAAAAGACAGAATCGTTAATCAGTAAATTATAAAAATATCGGAAATGGATTAGTGAATGACATAATCGATTGTGAAATTAAATTATATGAGAAACTGGAGCGTTTATAATGGACGTTTATCTAGATAGCTTCAGTTCAATATTTTGGTAAACCGTTTTTAGTGCCAACATTAAACGCTTTAAACAGTTTATTTCAAAACCCAACAGATATGCATTATTCACTATCAACAATTAGTATAATTTCACTTCAAAACATCAGAGATTGTAGCATCAAGAAGCAAGGAAACTTCGGGATTTTTTCTTCACTAAATTATTAAAATTAATTTAAGTAGTTTCCTCGGGTGCCATTCACATTCAGTACGGTCATTTATGCGGTTTAAAGCCGAAAGTTAAGGAAGGAACTGATAGATGAGGTAATAAGGCGGTAGTACAACTATTACACGTTAGTAAAAAGGAACTGATAGATGAGGTAATAAGGCGGTAGTACAACTATTACACGTTAGTAAAAAGGAACTGATAGATGAGGTAATAAGGCGGTAGTACAACTATTACACGTTAGTAAAAAGTTGTCAAGTTTGCAGCCGCATCTAATGACCACCACATGAGCAGATTGAGAGTGAGATTGAAGAATAAAGCCCTACAAAAATACAGGGATGTATTGTTGATACGGCTAAACGCTCGATAAATTTCTATGATTTAGTACTGTATACAACGCCTTGAAACGCGTTACCGTACAGCTGGCGTGTAGTATTAGGTCTGTCATATGTTTCATACCTCATTCTACTCGTCATAATTGTGCCACATTGCTTTCATAATCGCAGTATTAATCAGTTTTCACAAATTTCCTTCTTCAGCTTTGAGGTTCTCTATGTGATTTAATATTGGTGGGCAAACCGCTAAGTTGAACTGAATCTGTATTTTTGTTTGATAACTATGCTGCAATATTTTCGTCAGCGTAATCTTGGGTAAAGTGAATGTGTGTTAATCTTAATTCCTTGTTCAGATTAAATGCGTAAAACAGAGATTTAATTCGGTCGCACTGATTGCGCCGTGATTTTTTTTTTTTAGTACTATTTCACAAAAGTTCTTGTGAAATAAATATCAGAGGCCTGGAATTTTTTCTGGCTTGTCTAAATAACTTACAAGCTTTGTATATGACAACATACTCCAAAGCAAAAAACTTCTGTAAATAAATCTTGGAGGGCGATTTGTTTGTTTGCGACAATGATTAATGAAAACAATTACGACGGTCAGCCATATAAACTCCACATGTGTAAATTACGAAAAAGTCACATAAAATTGTTATTATTTTGCTGTGCAAGTTATAACTTAAATCCGCGTGTTTTCTTTAATTATTGTTGCTGTTGTTGATTTATTGCCTTGTTTCATTTTCCCTTTAAATAAATTCACTTAGTTCACTCTTCTCTGATTACACGTATAATCTCCTTGTTTAAATTATTATACTTTATTTTTCGGTCTTGTTTTTGTTTGGTTGTAGTCCTTTTTATGTACAGTGAATAACACAGAAATGTTATATGGACGTCTTGGGCAGAGAACTAAAAATCAACACGTATTTTCTTTTTCTTGTCATTCTAGTTCGTACATTATCTTCAACAAGATTTCATTCGTAAATATTTCCTGTTTATTTTTTAGTTCGCCTTAATTTTTACTTTTCGAAGATATTCAAGTATTTATTTTTCTTATTCCATTTTGCTTGATTTCGATGTATAGGTCAGAGTGGTTCACACGAACCTTACTTGGATCGAAGTCCCAAAAATTGTCAACGGTCCCTTCTCTTTTTGAAAACTGTTCTTCTTCTTCACTTCAAGGATTAGGCATTAATTCCTGTTCCGTCTTCACTTAGTACTTTTACACCATGTCTTCCTAGGTCTACCAACGTCGTTGCGTCCCACTGGTTTGTGCTGCATTGGCAGAAGTGGAATCCTTTCTTCATCCATTTTTTCAGTATACAGCCTCCGTGTTTCTCTGTATTCATCTATCCTTTCGTTTATATTGTACACACCAAGTTAAACCATTTTTTCTCGAATGTATTTTAGCTGAAACTTGTGTCCCTAAGTCACCCCTGATGGGAGCGTTATGGATCTGTGTAGCTTAGTTGAGTACCTGCTGCTGAGGAGTTGGATCGATAACTCGACATGCCTGGCACAGAGTGACACAGCTACAACCACTGCGGCGTGATAAATTACCAACTCGCTCCAAAAACAAACATGCATTCGTCTTGCACAATTTTTTCCGTCTCCTATTTTCGTGGATCATACTCTCTTCGTATTTTGATATTAATACCAAATTACTGAGCTATTAATTCCATTTGTTTGTTTCTTGCTGTTTGTTCCTCATTTGGCATTTAACTTTTCTTTAAATATGCATATTACAATAATTATGTTTATTTCCTTTCCTCACACATTATGCAGTAATATAGGAACCATATTATTTTCTACATCGTAGTTCACTCAGTAGCTACTTCTTTAAAAATGTTAATAAGACCATACTGGTGACCAATAGGATACATAGATCGTCATTTCTATAAACAGCCTCAACACTACGATGGAGATGATAATATTAACGCCATTATAGTGCTTAAACACCCGAGGATAGCCGCATAATAATTTTTAGCAATCCGAAAAATTGTGCGCTTTTTCGGGCTTTGAATTCGCGAAGTAATTGTTTAAAATATAAAGATCTTCTCTGCTTCGATTCCCTAACATCGATTAAAAAATAAATCTACCAAGTCAACAAAACGCCTTATATCTACTATCCATACCGCGATAGAATATTGGCTTGGGAGAAGAGATTGAGTGGATCAAGCCAAAAGAGGGTCTACCACCTGGGTCTGAACAACCATGGCCCATATCGAAGTCGCTAAATAGGCTTCGAGTTGGAGTTGGCCGTGCCAAAGATACTCTTGCCTCATGGGGATACCTGGGAGAACAGCTAGATACCACATGTTCGTGCGGGGAGAGAAAAACCATGGTAAATTTGCTGTCTTATCCACAAATTGGAATAAATGTATCTCAATTTGATCTCCGACCAGCTACTGACAAAGCCATCGCATTGGCAGAAAAACTACCACACATTTAATGCTGTCATCGACACGAGAAGAAGAGGACCGCGATGCTGCACATAATTTAATTCAATAAGCATGTTCCCTTAAATTGATATCAGAATTAATTGAGAAAATCAATAACAACTGTAGGAGCTATCTTAGATCTGGCATATTAGTACGTGTTAAATTGCTCAGAAATCACATCTAAGTAAAGAAATGTAACAAATCATAAAGAATTTTTGGTTTGTTACGCTATTCTGCTCATATACCATTCATGTACCGTGAACGAATTTTATGGAATCTTATTATTTGTAGCAGAAATGGAAACTAAAAGATAGAGCGCAGAAAATTCCAAAATAAAGTTATAAATCGAACCACCGATATTAAAATGGAATAGTGAACGAAACTCAAATGAACAGCTAGATCACCAAATTTAGTGAATTCTCACCATTATTCATTCCAGTTACAACGAGTAAGTAAGCTAACGTACACAGAACGTGTTTTTTTTTTTTTTTTTTTTTTTTTTTTTTTTTTTTTTTTTTTTTTTTTTTTTTTTTTTTAAATGGCATTCGGCTACTGGGCCACACAGCCAGCTCAATGTGATTTGTTGCTATCAAGTATTGACACAAGGACACGGACAAGACATTCACAGACACAACACTAAACACCCATGCCCTCGGCCGGACTCGAACCGGCGACCTTCGGTACAGCACTCTAGCCCCTACGCTACCGAGGCCGGCCACAGAACGTGTTCAGTTACTCCAATTTATTTTGCCTACTGCAAGGCATCTAGCCACAAAACCTTCACAGAGGGATAATGGCGAAATCGGGCAGATGGTAATCGTCTGAAATGTAGGACATTACATTAGTTTATATGCATAATAGAGTTGTAATAGATATCAGATATGTCTGACATTAAACCTTAGGAAATATGCAAAGGGGTTTTTCACCACTTTATTTGAAAAATGTATCATACGACAACCTTGGCTATTAAGATACCAACATAAGGTGATAGTCGCGCTGCTATCGGATGATTCCAGGATTGAAAATTTAATACAATTCTCTTGAAATGTTGGTTGATTTTTTTTGGTCTTTCAGCTCGTCTCCGTTGTAAAAAGTCACGTGTCATTACGAATAACAAGCTATTCAGCATTGCATTCGCGCCATACATCTCTGTTGTATCGATAGAAGGAATCGATTGTTCTCGTTGAATGCAAATAGAGCATTTCGAGATGATCGCGCAGAAGGAAATTTACGTATGACTTTGACAAAAAACTTCTTTTTGTCTGGGCCACATTTTAGTCTAACCATAACCGGTAGGGAAAAAAAAAAAACAGTTTAGATTGATATGATCTGACTATTTTTTTTTATGATTTTACAGTTCTGGCAGGATTTCACAGTTGCGCAGACGTCTCATATGTAATTTTTGGCGATATTCCTGTATAATGTGTTGAGGAATAGGCCCTACATCATATCGAAGCAGTTTATAAAAAATTTAAGAGGCTAATCCCATTTTTTGATTTTTGGAGACTGTCGTACAGACCTCCATATTCTTATTTTACGAAGTTATAGTAATAATTATAAACGTTGATTAACTCTTTGTGCAAACGTGTTTTTGATATGGTTTAGTGAGAGCAATAGGAGGCAATTGTTTATTTCTTGTTAGACGCCTGCCATCTAGCGAGCACCTATTCAGAGAGCTTGACTAGTGGCGCCGCGGCACGCCGGTGGAGGTTGCGGCAGACAGATCGGACATGCACTTCCTATACAGCACAGATCGTAATGGCGGTTACGTAATGCTCGCTCGCTGGCTAGACCAAGGTTACACGTCGCGTGTACCCCGCCCGCCATACTCTCGTGACCCCAGCCCCTCAGGGACTAGCCACCATCACAATGTTCACTCCATAACGTAATGTAATTTTAAGCAATACATGAAATAATATAAAAAAGTTGCGTTCTACTTGACCTGTTGACAAATATAAAACTTGAAAAAGTAACAAAAATACAGATGTTATTTTTCTGTTTGTTATGTATCACACAATTAATTTTCAAGCTAGAAATTGGCTCTGCGATGTTAACATGGAATCTTGTGGGCATTCAAATTATACCAAATTTTTGTGATTTCTTATCAGTCCTGCTAATGCTAATATTTTTGGGTCTACTGGAGATCGCGATTCCACTACAACAACACTTAGTAATGACTTGATAATCCTGCAGTAGTCAATCGCAAAACTTATTATTTTCGAGCGGTAATTCCGTTGTAATACTGCCTGGACCAGCAAGAAGTCGTTAACTGTATTTCCGAAAGTATTTCTAGTGGAGTCTTGCGCTTGATAACTGCAATATTATGACTCTAATTCCTGGCGGAATCTCCAGTAATCCAAATTTTTTTTTACATATAAGAACTAATACAGTAATCTCTGTTGATAATGATCTGACATTTGACAACTTGAAGAGCATGTGTCCGATTCCCTTAGTTGGGAGTTCAATCTGTGATCAACATAATGTAACCTACCTAATTTCAGTAAAAATAGCTGATTAAATTTTTTCTTAAACCTGTTAGGTGGTGCTATTCTGTGATTTTGCTGCTGGTTACTTTCATTTACATTTAATGAAACGTCTTTGGCACGGGCTATGATTGGACTTCACTGAGGGAATGATTTTGTATCCCACCACTGATGTGGTATTCCTAGACATGGTAGGCAGATGCGGAGGTACCATGGCCGAAGCCACGCAATGGAAGATTTTATCCGTACCGACAGTACGCATTGGACAACAGGCTGAGTAATACAGATAGAGCCGTTAACAACGTTTAGCTTGAAAGAAAAGCCAGAGCATCGTTCAGGATTCGAAACCCGCTCCTTCTGGGTGCTTGTAAGGACTGAGTTTTGCGGCTGCTTATCAAAGAAAGAAAGAAGAACAGGAACTCTTTCAGTAACTCACACTATATGCAACGGCCACCTGTATATATGCAGTCAAGGTGCATGGTTTTGCCGTTGATATGAAGGGAGACTAGAGTCCTGCATTACAGATTCTGAACATCGAGGCCGTTAGAGCAGGCGAAGGATTCGGGGCAAGCATCGCGAAGAAATTCTACTCTGTATTTTGAACGAACAACCCCCAGCATTCGCTCGGAATGTTTTCAAAAACAGAGATCTGGATGGCCGGTAGAGGTTCGAACCCACGTCCTTCCTAATGCGAGGCCCGAACATTAAGCGCTTACCCCTCGAATTGTTTTCGTTTGTTGACATTTATACAGCTTAGCAAGTGCCGACTGGGTGGTCCAAGGCGCGTAAGGAACAAAAAACAACTGCTTGTGTTCTGTTGACAGATCAGCAGAGCTGGGAGACCTTGCAGTGTTTACGTGCTGGTCCGGGGCCACGGCCCCGTTAGACCGGAAGTGAGCATCAAGGCCTCTTCAACTACTGTTTACTCCGTTTAGTGTTTTGTTTTGATGTTGCATTCGTGCTAGGTTCCACGACACTGGATGAGTCCTACAGTCTGGTCGGGTGGTATCGGCGTATTGGATTACTGTTTTGACTTGAATATTGGTATTTAATGGCATCTCAGAATTACGAGTGACATCAAAACTGTCCAATCCGAAGCGATTGGTAGTCAAAGAGTACTGAGCGGAGGACAACTGGGTGAAAAGCAGAGGGAATCCGAAGGCGTAGCTTGGAAGGATCAGCCGGCATCTCTCCCGCCTCTCGCACGACGCGGGGAAGGAACGCGATTGGTCGGGTAACGAAACAGTGATCCAGTCCACGCCGAGTGGCCTTAGAAATCGAACCCCACTCGTTTGTCCTGAGCGAGTTGAACTAACTAATATCTTTATGCAAGAAATGCACGACGGTGGATAATTAAAGGCCAATCCAATGTCGATAAAATTAGAATTTCTGAAAGTTGTGACACTTTGGAAGTGAAAATGTCAAAGTACGTAGTAAAAAAGAGGATCGGAACCGGCGGAGAGCAGGAAGAACCAGTACCGGATTAACCACGTAGCAGGAGTTAGCAAATGCTACGGGCTTCGCGCCTTCTGGGGGGCCTCGTGCCTTCTGGGGGGGCCTCGCGCCTCCTAGGTGGGCCGCATGCGTAGGAGTAACTAGAGCCTCCCCGTCAGTTTGGGTGGGTGACCTTTGTTTTTTTTTTTTTTAAGAAAAAAGTTTTACAATTCCCCCGTACGGCGAAAAACAAGGGCCTCTTCTTCACATTTGCTACGGGCCCGCGCTGTCTTATTCCGGTCCTGGGAAGATTTTAGGAAATCCTCCTGGAAATGTGGAGGGGTATTGTTCTACCAATTAAAAAAAAAGAAAAAAAAAAAACGAGTGAAAGAAAACCAGGGAGACCTCGAACTGTGCAGGACCTAGCGTTACGGGAGATGGATTTATGGCAACGGAACTGCCTCTGATGGACGTGGATTACCCAGAAGAACTCAGTGATGCCACAGTCAATCAAACTCGGCTTTCTTTACTTTTGTAAATCTTCTCTGAAACGTCAGTTAAGCACTGAGTAGAAAGGAATGCTGGGTTAATTTATACGTCTCTTGTTTTGCGTACTTATTTTAAGCTTCGTTACGAACTGTCGAAATAAATCACATACCGAATTGTTTTATTCGCTGCATTTTCTTTCATAGAAATGCTAGTATATCACTACGAGAAAAATGGAGAAATATAAAAATTTGTCCTGGTTAGCGCATTGTTGTCGTCCATGTCGTAAGATCATTTAATTTAATTGCGATGGGGCGCAGGCACCAGTGGGAATTTCCCTACACACACATTTTTCCAGTTTCCTGAACTTGCCTACTTTTGGCCTGTTCAAATTTCAACTTTAATTTATCTCAGCGTTCTTAGTAAATTATTCAATAAGTTATTTATTAATTAACGACATGTTTTAAAAGAAAAAAATGCAGTTTTCCTTTTGTTATAAATGTTATCTTTGTTGTACGATTGTTATTATCTATGAGTAAAGAAATGGTTTTGTTTCAATATTGTAAAGTAATCAGTCAATTATTTGACTGCGGGAGGCTTGGACCGAACGATTTTGTTGTGGCAACATTGTTGAAAATTTTCTGGTTGTAAGTATTGCAGTGGTGCAAATTTTGTATACAGCATATCAGATTTGTATGTTTCAATATTTGGTAAGATTTTTCTGTTCTCCGTGTCTTTTTTAAGGTCAAAAACTGATGGGAGGCTACGATTAAACTTTGCTTGATGCGATTTGGGAGCTTTATGAGAATACTTTCTATTTTATCCGCTTATTATATAGTTTGTTATGAAAACTCATTTGTGCAGTTGTTAAAAACAAATGTGTGATTTGTGAAACTGGCTAAAACTATGTTGTACGAAATTTCGTAATACTTATAATGTTGGCATCAATTTAGGATTTTACAAAAATAGTTAATGTCCGCGAAGTCTGGAAATGTAGTACAACAAAGATAAGTCCATCAAAATGAGTTATGTAGATACCATGTTCTTGATTTCTAAAACATGCTAGGAATTAGACCCAAATTGAAAAAGTGGACTGGTGGTCTCTGTTGCCTTCTGAGTTATGACTTAGTTATGTATTACCGCAAACGTAGTGTCATTCCGAAGTAAACAGTCGATATATTGATGCAGCATCATTAGTGTTTCATAGCTTTACGTAACGGCTGAACTCAAATATGGCACACAAATCCAGAATCTCGTAGTTTCATCAACGATGAAATCGAAACGATTAACGGCACGATATTGATTTGTGCTACGAATGCTACTGAAGACAGAATGTAATAGTACAAAACATAAATTATTTGGTAGTGGAAGCATAAATGTTTACTTGTGGACCTTACCTCAAGGGAAACTTGATCGTCAGTTAATATCGCTGAACGTGGAATTGCAGTAAGCAATAAAAATCTTTCTACAGAATGAAACTTTGTGCCATTACGGGACACTGCAGTCATGCATGTGAGGGGAGAATTGGTCTCAATTTCATACGTAAGAGAGTGGGAATTATTTATCATTTTATTTTATTTATTTATTGTTATTAGGCTATTATTATTTTTAGGTAAGAGTATGAAATAAATTATTAAGGTAAGTTCTGAATAAACGCTGAAAGAATTTAAGATCAAAATTCGTTAATGGCAAAAGTAAATGAGTGTAGAAATAACACACAAAAAACAACATAATCATAAGAAAGGTAAAATAAGTATATGGACAAGTTGCCGTCACCGTGTCGCCGTTTGCTCTCCATCGTAATTACATTAATTGAACAGGTATTAACGGCTACGTTATATTAAATTATTATGTCGGGTAAAGATTCTACGCAATTTGTTGATGGATTCTTATGAACTGGACGAGAAAAATCAAAAGTGAAGAATAAAATTTTTCATTATCTCGCTTATTTCTCGAGATAAAATTGAGGTGATTAGGTTGAGATGTGGCATGGACCTAAAAGATTTATCAAAGCCTCAAGGAACTACAGGCCAGACATCCAAATGGGTTTGTTTTCTTACTACCTGTTGTGGTTAGGTTAAAATGGGCAGAACTCTACGAAACAAATCGAAAATAAAGAATGTTGTTTTTTATATCTAGGTTAGTTTTCGTGATATCTTCTTCTTCTTCTTCTGCGGTAGTCAACCCTGGGATTGGTGTGCGGCAGTCTTCCATTCAGCTCTATTCTCTGCCCTCCACTTCATATCTACATATCTCCTGCAGCCAACATCTTCCATTATCTGCTGGATGTATTTTAATCGTGGTCTTCCTCGAAATCTCTTTCCTTCTACCATTCCCTCCAGTATTGTTTTTAATAATATAGAGATATAGCATGTCAAAAATCAGTTATAGGTATAGCTCCTTGTGCCTTTGGTGACGTTTCTTCTGATCCAGGCCGTATTTCAACCTAACATCAACCGCTAGGAAGAAAATAAAACATCTATAGTGCATTGAAGTACCGCCGCACAGTGGTCTGAAATCCCGAAAAGCTGGCCAAAATTAGAAATACTTGTTCAATCTTCTTGAAAATTTGTATACATGATCTGTCTAGGTCGCTGATAACGAATATCTACGTCAATTATAAAAAATGAATAAAAAATAAACAAAATGTCGGTTCCAAAATGGCGGAAAATATTTAAAACGGCAGATTATCTAAAAAATAGTATAAATATGGGGTGATTTAATATCTCTTATAAGAAATCAGGACATTATTTGTTCAAAAAAAACAAAATGGTGGCTTCAAAATGGCGGATGATAGTACAAAAAATTGTGTTAAATGCATAAAATATCCTATAAGTATATGAAATCGGTGAAATTAAAAAAAATTAAAACAATATGTCATACGATATTGAATATATCACGACTATTGACAATACTGATTAAAATTAGCTCTTATAATACACAGACGGAAAAAAAAATCCCAACACCAAGAAAAAATTATTGTAGAGTAATGAAATTTGGACAATGCATTTGTCAAGTTAACATGTTTAATTGATTAAATTTTCAAGATCACAGGTTAATTTAAGCTCAAGAAAATGCATTTCAAATGTGAAATACTGTTAAATTAATAGCCGGTGTAACCTCCAGAATTTTGAATGCAAGCCTGCAAACGTGAATGCATTGTGTCATACAGGTTTCGAATGTCACTTTGTGGTATGGAGTTCCATGCTTGTTGTACTTGTGCTGTCAATACTGGGACGGTCAGTGCTGGCTGTGGATGATGCTGGAGTTGTCGTCCAATGATATCCCATACGTGTTCAATTGGAGACAGATCTGGTGATCTCGCAGGCCAAGGTAACATGTCGACACTCTGTAGAGCACGTTGCGAGACAACAGCGGTATGAGGGCGAGCGTTATCCTGTTGAAAAACTCCCCCCTGAATGCTGTTCATGAATGGCAGCACTACAGGTTGAATTACCAGACTGACGTACAAATTTGCAGTCAGTGTGTTTGGTATAACCACAAGAGTGCTCCTGCTGTCATAGGAAATTGCTCCCCAGACCATGACTCCAGGTGTAGGTCCAGTGTGTCTAGGCCGCAGACAGTTTGGTTGCAGGCGTTCCCCTGGCCTCCTTCTGACCAACACTCGGCCATCACTGGCACCAAGGCAGAACCTGCTTTCATCAGAAAACACAACAGATCTCCACTCCGTCCTCCAATGAGCTCTGGCTTGACACCACTGGAGTCGCAAACGGCGATGGCTTGTAGTCAGTGGAATGCACGCTACAGGGCGCCTGGCTCGGAGCTGTCCTTGAAGTAACCGATTTCCTATGACAGCAGGAGCACTCTTGTGGTTATACCAAACACACTGACTGCAAATTTGTACGTCAGTCTGGTAATTCAACCTGTAGTGCTGCCATTCATGAACAGCATTCAAGGGGGAGTTTTTCAACAGGATAACGCTCGCCCTCATACCGCTGTTGTCTCGCAACGTGCTCTACAGAGTGTCGACATGTTACCTTGGCCTGCGAGATCACCAGATCTGTCTCCAATTGAACACGTATGGGATATCATTGGACGACAACTCCAGCATCATCCACAGCCAGCACTGACCGTCCCAGTATTGACAGCACAAGTACAACAAGCATGGAACTCCATACCACAAAGTGACATTCGAAACCTGTATGACACAATGCATTCACGTTTGCAGGCTTGCATTCAAAATTCTGGAGGTTACACCGGCTATTAATTTAACAGTATTTCACATTTGAAATGCATTTTCTTGAGCTTAAATTAACCTGTGATCTTGAAAATTTAATCAATTAAACATGTTAACTTGACAAATGCATTGTCCAAATTTCATTACTCTACAATAATTTTTTCTTGGTGTTGGGATTTTTTTTTCCGTCTGTGTATATAATAATATAAAAAATGGCAAAGCAATTGTGGTGGACATTTTTACAAACAGAAAAATAGTATTTAAAAAAAAAAAAATAGTGAAACGGGACTTACGAGGACGTAAATCTATATTTCATTTTTAAAATAAAAAAAAGAAAATTGCTTATTGATAATGTTTTATTAAAAATGTCTAAAATTGTATTGTTGAAGAAAAAAGAAAAATAGTTTTATACAATTTTACTTATAAAACCTTTTTGTTTGTACAAAAATTCGATTGTTTAATAAATAACAAGGTACATTTTATTGGCTATCGGAATCACAACAATCTGTCGTTGATTCATCCGTCACAGAATCAGTTACATCAGAGCAATGTGTCGCGATATCTGGCGGATTGAGTAGCTCTAATGTCTCTGTTGACAGCGATCTCAAATTTTTTGTGGCAATTTCCTGAGGCTCGTAATAAAGGGGTCTGAGGAAACCAAAAGTCACAAAAATACATCCTCCGTCGTTTTTTGGCTGCATTTTCGCGAGAAATCTTCCCGATACCTTTTTACATATTTATTGCACAATTCTTGCGCATCTTCAGACATTTGGCCTATTGGCAATAATGCAGAAGAAATAATTTCTTTACCGTGAAAGAGAACTTTGTGCACGGATGTTGGCATGTAAAACCACGGGTTTAACTCCACGAATTTGCGACCAGTAGTAACTGTAAATTCTTCAACCCGAACTAGATTAATGTCGTGACCAGATGAAATTGCCTGTAATATTATGTAGAACCGCTTGATCAAGTCTTCATTGACACCAGTTATCAATGATGATACAGCATAGTTCACGAAGAAACGTCGAGCTGTATTTCCGTCATTAGAGCTACCAAATCCCTGTTTTGGTTGGTCAACGTTTAGACCCAGTCGAATACGAAAGCCTATTTGAATATTTTTTTCCCGCAATTCAACTGATGCTTTTTCTTCAGGTGTACGCGCCTTCCATTTTTGTATGTCAAGTTTGTATGCTATGTGCAAGCAGCATTCAAAAAATCGTATCCACGCATCTAATGATGAAATGCCATATTGCAAATTTTCCTCTTTGATTTGTTTTTCTAAAATATCATCAAGATTGTTAAAACTTTTAGACGTTGCATCACAAATATTACAACGTAGAGAGGAAGATGTTCCAGTAATTGCATTACACACTTTGCCATCAATCATGCTCAACGCAAGTTGGTAAGCAACAGTTATCAATTTCCCGTCAATAACTGTTTCATATGGGACAAGTTTTTTTTGTTGGTCTTGTATAAACTTAATTTCTTTTAACGTATTCTCGACATTTTCATTTAAAAATTGAATACGAATAGGTCTACAGTATCGAGGAGACGAAGGTCGCGGATTTTTCCATACAATGAGCTTTTCAGAATATTTTAATTTTTTAATCGATTTATTAATGATTCTGTTAAATTCCATTCTGATAAACCAGTCCTTAAATACTCTGGAACCTGAATGCATCACCGAAATACGACGAAAAGTCAAGGCCGTCTGCAAACCTTAAATTATTTACCTGATCAACAATTTTGTCGTTATGCATGTTAACATAAAAAATTATATTATTAACAGAATAGCAGCTAGTAGCAGCCAATTTTTTAAAATAAGTATCAAATACAATACAGGCTATAAGGTGGCATAAGAGATTCGACCGAACACGACAGAACACACAAACTTTTTTCAACTTTAAAGTTAAATAATTTGTTTAATGTAGATTATTATTTTACTTGGATTGTGGGGGTGAATCCATTTTGCGAATTCAAATGTTCGCAACACCAAGTCGTTCTGTACACAATCACTTATTATATTTAAAAGAAGTGTAAATTTTCGCCGGTTACTTTCCAACTAATCGCTTATCTTCGGTATGAGCTACAATTCGCCAGATGTTCTCGCCACGTCGCGTCGGCACTTTCAAACGAGTATATGCCCTTCTGCATGAGTCACAAAGCGAAACCGACACGTGATTTACATCAAAGAAATACCGCTCTGTGGAACTAGTAAAGTGAAAGATCCTAAATAGTAACTTTTTTTTTTACTTTTGGCAGCTTTTCGGGATTTCAGACCACTGTGCGCCGGTTTGTGTTGTCATAACACAATCCCGCGCTGCACCCGTGAAGACTTAATTACAGTCGTACGCCTTGAAAGTCTTCGTTCTTACATCTATAGTGCATTTCCGCCTTGTAGATATGGTTTTTTTTTTCTGGTCCAGGCCGGATCTCATCCTAACCTTCTCACTTTTGAGATACAATATCTCGAGAATTAAGCGAGATATCAAAAAAAAATCTTTTTAGATTTGTCTCGTCGAGTTAAATAAAGTATTCATCATCAAATTTGGCGAGATATCAATTTTTTTTATTCTTTACCTTTAATTTGTCTTGTCGAGTTACATAAGAATCCAAAATCACATTGCGGCGCTACGGTTATCATAGAATAATCCCCTTAAAATGTGACCTTTACCAGAAGAAGAAACACTCCAAAATCAACAAGGATGTGCATGCCAGGTGAACGGTTATCGTTCTGACCTCGCATTTGAGAAGACGTGGGTTCGAATCCCCGTCCGGCCATCTAGATTTTCCCAAACCACTCCAGACGAATGCCGGGATAGTTCCTTCAAAAGACCATAGCCGAATTCCTTCCCGTTACTAACCTTCTCCCCCCCCCCTAGTCTTTTCTCACCTCTTGTGACAAGGAGCCATACCTATAATTAATTTTTAACAGTAGATATTTCGATAACCAAGCGAGATCGTTAAAAAAATTTACTCTTCACTTTCGATTTTTCTCGTAGAGTTACATAAGAATCCATCACCAAATTGTGGCGCCATGGTTATGATAGTGCTGCCGATAGGGTGTAAAATAGGTGTGTAGGAAAGCTGCTACCGCAGTATGCTCTGCATCGGCATTAAATTAAGTGAAGTATTAATGGCTAGGTTATACTAAATTATTATGTCGGGTAAATATAAATGTTTCCATTGCGTTCTTATATTCCCTTATATACTATTATTATACGTATCTTAAATTTGTTTTATGATTTTCTTTAGACGCTCCTCGGTTTCCCTTAAGGACATAGTGGAGATGGTTCATTTAAAAGGGCATGACAAGAGTGAGCACCTTTCCATCTCTTGCTTACAGTCCTCTCCCGGTTCTTCTGCTCTCATTCATCAAACTCTTCAAGGATCTCGGCAGCATTCACTACAGCGTGTAAATGCTGTAGATTAAAGCCCGCTAGTGGCATTTTCACGAAGCCGTACTGTGAGGGGCTCTATGAATGGAGCGGGAAGGCCACGCTCCTGTAGGCGGTACAAAAAGTTTCCCCTCTTCTGTTGTGAAGCCACCAAGGTCCCTGGTACGCATGTTACCGTTACCCCGCCTACAGCCCTTGACCTGCCTTGCTGACTGCGCCACTACAGGGAGAGTATATGAAACAAAGTTCAGATTACAGAGGGGACGGGAGAGGAATCTAACCGGGCCGGCTAGGGCCGGCGTATTTAATCTATTGTAGGAGAGTCTGTTTCACCATCTGTCTGCTTCACTTATCGAAATCCTGCGTTGTCATTGTAGATAATAAGTTGGCTCTGTATACAGAGAGGGGAAACTCAGAAACGGTTTGTTGTTAATGCTGATTCTCGAAGCAAAGAAGTTTTTAAATTTTTTACTGACAACTCGTCAGTATTCCAAATTTTTTGACCTCTCATCGACAAATCCGCCTAAGTAATTAAATCGCAATTACTGTACCTGGCGCTATAGTTGAGGATAGCTGCTTTGATAGAGTTTTGCGGTATTGGAAGAAACTTTATTTACCCTTCCAGTATACAACGAACGGCAGGTGGGAGAGAACGTGGTACAAAGATTGTATTTAAAACCAAATATTTCCATGGTGCTTATGGAACTAAAGCAAACAGCACAGTTGACGGTTATTTTTTTTATTTATTGCATGGTTGCGACAGCAATAGAACCCGGAATAATTTGTCTAAAACACTGATATATTTTTCTAATAAATTCAAGTAATTCGAAAATAGATGAGGAGGGAAATTGCAACTGGGGTATGTGTTATGTCAGGATTAAATTAATACCTTGCTTAAAAAAAAAAAAAAGATTTAACTTACTTTTGTGTCATTGAATTGCTATTGTTCCCAATACAGTCCAACTGAGAAATGTCTTGAGGAATATCATCTCTTATGAACATAAATATAGTTTTTATATTTGATTTACTATTATCATGTCACGACACACATGGAACAGGAGTGTGTAGTTTTCCTAACTGACATGATAAATATTAGCAACAACAGTATGAGATTCATTAAATACAAAATATTGATCTTTATTTGTAATATCCAGCGTGAATTTATATGTGGATATTAATTACTCTGATTTTAGGCGATGTTTTAATTCGTTTTATATGTAAATTAAATTAGTCTGTATACATATATTGTTAAATTAATTTCATAGTTAACTCGCAGAAGAAGTGGATAAAGAAAAAAGAATACAGAGTAATAGACCATAACGTAATATGTAACTATTGAAGCTTATTGCAAGACCATGAGATAATAAGCACTAAAAAACGCAGGGTCAATAGTGCAGCTTCGATTTGGAATATCATTAAAAGTTAAATAAAATGGGGAAAATCGGTAAGTTTAATAAAAGGACAAAAGAGTATGATCCCTGAGACTAAATAATACTTGTCTAAAAATAATAAACCTCTTGTATTGCTCATCTGCGAAATCAATCAGTTTTATATTTTTCACGGTTTTATGATCATGGCGAAATCATTTTTAATGCTCTTCGACAAGTTGTGTAACTGAGCATTTCACAACCTTCCTCAACCCAAGGACCAATAAAATGTCGAAAATAATTCTATGGTCCACTGACATATATGGGCCTAATGTTTATTATATTATCAAGCAACCGTATCAATTATTATCGGCTAGTAGCGCTGCCCCTTAAGACCTACACCTATAATAAGGGCCTCATAAAACAGTCAATAAAGCAACGCGAATCCCTCTGATGTCATCTGAAAACGTATTTTATAATAATAAAAATGCAATCGCATCCTCATATCAGAGTTTTGCCTGGTCGTTGATATATTCATGGTTTTTTGGAAGTTTGGTTCACCGGTTTATGGCTTACACTCTCTTACAGTCTTATACGATACGATAACTGTATCAATTTTATGTGAACAAGTTTATTAATTTAGTTTTTGTGTTATGATATATGTAATTCAATTAGATCATAAAATACACATTTCACAAATAAAAAATACACTTCTCACACACGGAACATAGTTACACACTTCACAGACAGATGACAACACTGTACATCCCCCATTATTAGGTAGTACAACCTGGCAGTAAGTATAAAATACATGGCGCGGTAGTAAAATCAAAGCTCTAAATTTGACCAGGACAACGTTGAGTATATAAAAAAGAAAAAGAAATCATCAAAGGCAGACTACCCCAAACATGTTGGGAAAATGTGCTGAAGAAGTAATAAATATTATTTAATTTTTTAATATTCTGTCTGCGGGCCACTGGTGTAGTGTATATTGATTGTCAAAACTCGTTGAACAGTCTGTCTGAGTTTGTTATTTCGCTTCTCTCTGAGTCATCCATAGCAGTTTATTGGTGTTGTTTGATGTTTCAATTGAGCGCTGCGTGCCGCTGATGTACGAGGTAAACAATCTGGAACTTATTGGCGGTACGTGAGCTTCGGCAGCGGGAGCAATAAACCAGGGCAAGGACGGTACACACAGCGCCCTTCACAGAAAAGTCGATCTGTTATTTGCATTCTGGAATGTTTTTTTTAATAAATACGATCAAAACAGTAAAGAGCAAAAATAAGTACGTGGTGATATGGCATTCTGAAAAGAAGATCATGATATGGGAAAGTAAGGATATTCATGCGGATCTCAGTTGGTGGGATATATGCAAGATATTTCAGATGAAATGGACAAGGGAGGCCAAATTGATAGTGTAGCACTAGATCTGTCAAAGACGTTAGACAGAATAAGCCATAAAATGGTAGTAAATAAGGTAAAAACCATTGGAGTGGATAAGAAAGTCATTTGCTGGGTAGAAGAATTTTTAAAAGGTAGAAAACAGAAAGTTAGGGTAGGTAATGTAGTATCAAAAGAAGAAGTAAAAGTGGGTGTGCCACAGGGTAGCGTATTGGGACCATTGCTATTCATTATTCTAATGAATAATTGTGTTGATTGTTTACTATCTGAAATTAGATTGTTTGCAGATGACATAATGCTGTATAAAAGAATCAAAACGATAGAGGATTGTAAACAGTTGCAGGGTGATCTGGACAGGATATCTAATTGGGTTGGTAAACATGGAATGAAGATAAATGCAAAGAAGAGCCAGCTTATTAGATACACAAATAAAAAACAAAAGGTTAATTATGAATATAAGGTGGGGAAAGAATTGCTTTCTGAAGACTTGAAATGTAAATATCTTCGCATTACTTTTGATAACAAGCTTAACTGGGCAGGACACATAGGACAGGTGGTAGGAAAAGGTTTCAAAGTTCTGCACTTGTTGGAGAGAGTGATGAGAGGATATACGAGAGAATTCAAGGAATTGGATTACAAACCTTTGGTCAGACCATTGCTCGAATATGGTAGTGTAGTATGGGACCCTCATTTTACGTATTAAATACAGGAGTTGGAGAGGGTGCAAAGAAGAGCTGCTAGATTTGTTTCTGGAAATTATCGCAGAATGCAATCAGTGACGGATATGATAAAGGAGCTGGAATGGGATTCATTGCAAGACAGGAGGAGGATGAGGAGGGTCATGGGAGTGTACAGGGCATATACTGGCGATGGGGCATGGAAAGATATTGCAATAGGTATGAAAAGTAGTGCATGGAAGGGAAAGATGACCATGACCACAAGCTGGCACTCGATTTCAGGCACAAGGGTGTGGGAAGATTCTCTTTTTTAGGTAAGGGTGTCAGGGATTGGAATGAGTTACCGAGAGAAATGATGAATAATTTACCGAAAACTTTGAAAGAATTTAAAGATAAAATTTGTAGAGGGCAAATGTAGGGAGGTGCAGGATAGGTAGAAGATGGGTGTGTAGGGAAATTGCCACCGGAGCGTGTGTTCCATTGCAATTAAATTAAATTAAATTAAAGTGTATAGGGAGATTATCACTGGTACAAACGCTTCTTATAATTAAATTAAACTAAAAAAATTAAATATAGGAAACATGAGTCTATAGCAGATCTTAACATTCTTTGGCAAGAGGAAGCCGTTTTCATTTTTGTATATGTTGTCTATGTGGTTTGTGAATACATTACATCAGTTATTTGTACTAAATGACCAAAAAATGATTTTATTTATATGAGACATCTGTTGTTATTTTACTATTTGCATTACACTCTGCGACACTTAAAACATTTTTGTCATTACGACAAAATAAATTTGATAATAACACACTCCTAATTATATTGGATAATGTATTGGAAGGTAAGTTTTAAAGCAGCAGATCAATTGGAAGCGATGGTTCGATGTAATTAAAGACCGTTTATATACAGGGCGTTCGCCGGAAAACGCTACCCTCCCAGTCTGTTGCCGTCGGCAACTTGCTCGGTCAGTAGTGCCAGCAGTTTCCGCCAACCGGCACCGTGAATCACCGCACTGTTTAACACCTCCGCTGCCCCAACAGTGCATTGCAGTGACCCTTACATTGTTAAGAACGGTTTATTTGCATTGTAGATAGTTTGTGACTTCAGTCTCTTATTAATCAGTGTTGTGAATAAACGTTTCTTTGCGGTTTGGCTGGTTTGGGGCTTCATACTCTTATTAATCTGTACCGTGTTTGAGTGTGAGTAAAATTATGGTACGTTACAGTTTTCAACAAAGAATATTTCTCTACGATACATATGTGAAGAAGAAGTCGTTTAAAAAGTGTCGCAGTAAATTTTGTCGCGAATTTCCTGGCGCTTTACTGCCAGCTAAATCAACAATTCTGCGTCTGGTTAAAAAAGTAAGAGAAACGGGTTCATTTTTTAACAAAAAGAGACTGTCGGTCAACCGTATTCTCACAGAGGAGAAAATTAACGATATCGCTTTTCGACTAGAACAGTCACCCAAAAAATCATTAAGTCAGTTAGGGCAGCGTGTGTCTCGAAATATGTTCAGAAGATGTGAAATGTGCATTACACAAGAGGGTCAACACTTCCAGCATCTTTTATAAGGTAAGCTAATGAATTACGTCACATTTAAATGCTTAGCACACAAGTTTATGAAGTTTATGAAGCGTAATTATTATGAAATAGTCCGCGGCCGACGGTCGAACAATGCCGGAAACTGAGCGCTCGCTCGCCGGGAGCAGTTTCTTCCTTGTAGCGCTAACAGTGGGTTGCGTTTCCCGGCGAACGCCCTGTATATATATATATATAAACGGTCGCTGGAATAGCATTACTCGTACTTTTTTTTATGAATTTTCATAGTCATCATTGGAACTCACATGCTTGATCTCAGTTTTTATTGGTTCAACATAATTCCTTTAAAAGCGTGTAGAATGTGGGCGTCAGAGCTTTAATTTTGTACATTGAATAGCACGAACATTATTTTAGGTAGCGTCAGTTTTTTTATTGTTGTTTGAAGAAAAGCTTATGCTGGTAAAGATCACAACCATGTTTTGTACGTATGTTCATTAAAATAAATGATGAAAATAAAATTCAGAAGTATTTGCAATCAATATCATCCTGTGATAAAGTGACCAAAAAAACCCAACATATTCTTCCAGTCGCATTCGCTTTAGTTGAAAGATAATAATTTGTCAATAAAAAATTTCTCGTTTAAGTCAGTTCTACTCCATTCAATAATTCATACAAAAGAATTAATTAAATTCACTTATAAAAATTAACTTTTATTTTTTGTCTACGTGCATATAATTTTTTCATTATGATAATTATTCATCTTATGGATATACATTAAACACGACATATTTCACACCACAGAGGTCCTTCCTCAGCAGGGATCTAGGGAACAAAAGGAGTAAATACTGTAAAGAGACCATTTGTTGGCTACCGTTAAGAAAACGTGAGTTGCCAAAAAAAAAGGGAGGGGGGAATTATTAGAAATTCTGAAATAATTTCGACTTGAAAATACATTTATAATAATGATGCTATAAGGGGATCTAATAGGTTACTAACTAGAACCATGAATTTCAGACACAAAATAAAACCTCATTTATTGAGTCTTATGGCCTTACAAGGTCGGGTAGTAATTAACGTTACGTTAAACACAATTAGATCAGCAAAAACAAGCAATACCCGACGTTTACAATTCGCCGGAGTAAGCAAACAAAACTGAATGAAATATCTCAAACAAGTAATAAAAACAGCAAAGTTAACATTGAAATAACATGGCAACACAGGCCATCAAATTGAAGCTAACATTTTACTGTACAAAGGAAAATCCCAGGGGGCGCCGTATAAAGTGAATGAAAAGCATCAAAATTGAATTAACAAACAGCAAGATGCTTAAGAAAAAATTGAATCGAAATATAAATTCAGCTAGCTCAGAATTTAAGTGACGGGAGCAGAGTCTTAACCCAGGCGTCGCTTAAGGGCTCATAAGTCTGTTAAAATCCACTGAATAGTGACCGTCGTTTCTGGTACATTACCATAGAATCATCGCCGTGATGGTGAGCGACAAACACAATGCCACTGCAGCAATGGAAGCTAAATAAGCGGCTACGCCCGCGTTATTAGCATAACTTCCAAATAATGGCAAGCACGCCACTCAACATCTCGCTTTCCCAAAGCAAGAAATGATCAACCACAATGATCATCAGAGAGCGTGCCGGGCTGACACGTCTATTCACCAGCTCGTCTTGGACCCAAGTCACGTCCGTTCATCAGCTCGTCTTGGACAGAAGTCATGTCTAAAAATGGCTCCTTCTTCTTCCTCGGCTAGTTGCTCGCCACATGTAAAAGAACTCCACGGAATTAGTATTGTAGACCCCAATAAATGTTCAGGATTGGCTATCTACACATTTCCGTCGTCACGTGTTTAATATCATGCGTCGCATTCGCCGTCTCCTTCGCGCGTTTCCTACGTGGCCTTCGGGGTAGTAGCGGGGTAGGGGGTAGGTCACCGCCCGATTTCGAACGGGACTCAAGCCGGGCTGTCCCGGCGCCATCGAGTCGCCTCGCTTGCTCCATTGTTCCTCTCTCAACCGCCGAAATGGCAGTTTCTAGCCTTCGATATTCAACCCTTCTGAGCCATGCGTTTACAGAAAAATTGATTTACAATAAAATATACCTTTGGCCGCCCTGGTTTTAAACATACATTTAACCTATCCAGACAACCCTCATTATTTACAATTAATTACACGTTGCAAGACTAAATAATTAATAAATTTGAATATAACAAAAAAAAGAATTATGAATATAATTAATAATAATTTAATTATATTCATTGTGGGTGACGCTGTCACACCACAATATATATATATATATATATGTAGATCGGTTTGCCAACACAGGAATAGTAATAAAAGAACGAATATGTCTGCACTGTAAACGCTTTCGCTAGGTATTTATTCATTGTTAGAAATATTTTTTCGTTTTATTGCCCGAAGAGGAAAGTTTGAATTAATATTTGAGGTAGTTATGTACAATCTGCTTGTTTCCAGACCAACATTTCCGTACCTTATTTCCATCTTGAAGGAAAACTCCATTGATCAAAAGAATTAATTTTTCTTTCTCAAATAAATCTTTCTTTACTTAAAGCGACGACAAATAGGTAGTGAAATTATTAACAGTCATTTTAAACTCCTTTAAACTGAAGGATTTCGTAAGGTCTTTACAATATGGAGAACGTTTGCCTGAAAAATACCGAAGAATTGAATTCTGCACTTGGTATCGAACCCGCGTCCTACTTAAGTGAAGAATAACAGAACGTGTAATATGAACCACGAACACAAGGGAAAATGCACCAGATGACCGAAATGTCATCATCCTAATTCAACTATTTAAAGATATAAACTAATTCCTGTCCAGAAATTTCCTAAGGGTTTCACTTGATTTCACCTTCCAACATTTGTACACTTTCTACGGAACGTGTAACCTTATTTTAATGCAAATTTACTGTGCGATAAACGAAATTCTCTACCGGGTGATCTATACTATTTTTCGTAGAAAAAATACAGATACTTTACAGCCAATTGCATAACTGTGGACGCATACTATATTTCTGTTTTCAGTAGACAAATTTATGTTTTGCTTTAACGTTTCTGGATGCCGACTGCGTGATGTGTGGTGAGGATAGGAAATATACATCGTGTTTATGTTCCTTGCTGATTCTACACAAATGTTGTTCCTCAATTCCGCAAAAAGTTATGAGCAACAGTGACACATAAAGATTACAGCCTCTGTGCTTGCATTACAAAAGTCAAGGGACTTGTCTGAAAGCAGAATAACTACCAGTATATTGCACTCATATAAGACAACAACCGCTCCTGTTACAGAAAATCGTCAAATAAAAATAATCTGTTGTTGTGACCTACCTAGATCTGAATCGTTTCATAAATCTCGAATGTCTTGAGCACAACTTGTCATACCGCTACAACAGGAAGCTATGACACTCATATTTCTACGAGTAAACAATTTTCAAAATATCCATTTGGTGTGTTTTATTTTGGACACATTCTTTAATTTTGATTGCTATTAAACGTTGCATAGTTTGTGATTAAAGTTATCTAGTTATTTAAATAACTAATTGAGAGAGGGAGCGGAATTTCTTTGTATAATTACAAAACCACTGCATCTACATTTACACAAGTTAAGATTTATTTACAAAGAACATTTAATAACCATAGTTCATCGTTTAATACAAAAAATAATAATATCTATCTTTTTTGGTGCATAAGTTTTCATGTCGACATTGGGCTAAGAATCTACATTTTTGGTGAACAGTTTATTTGATTATCCTGCCGTTATTGTTGCGGTGGCAGATGTCTGCATTTCCATCTAATCTTTAATTTTAATTTTCATCAAATTTTGCATATTTTATCATGAAAATTATACAGTTATTTCAATAACTGTTTAAAACAGGGAGCAGGATTTCTCTGTATAATTACAAAAACCGCTGCATCTAAATTTACAAAAGTGACAGATTTATTTACAAAGAACATTCAACAACCATAGATAATCAATAAAACAAACAAAAATTAAATTAATATCTCTCTTTCGGTTCTTAGGTCAACATTGGGCTCACAAACTATACTTTTGGTGCACAATTTATTTGACTATCCTACCTTTGTCGTTACGGTGGGCAGATGGATTTTTTCTCATATGCATTATATATGCACTTCATGGTGACAGATAATCGTTACACTACACAATGCCAACAGCATCTTCAAACTGCGTCCCTCTCCTTGGACACACTTAAAAAAAAATAAAAAAAAAAAATATGCACATAATACACAACCAATATGCCGCGCATTTATTGGTCGACTCACTGTCGACAATAGCTGTCTCAACCACGTGGCGTGGTCACGTGACGCGGTCGCCTCTGGTTTCTCTCAGCATGCACAAATAAAAATTATTACAATTTATTTTTTTGTGCAAAAACAATGATTCATAGCTCATCATTGACTTAGAGTTATTATGCTCAATTTAACATTTAGTGATGCAGCAGTTTAAAAAAAAAAGTGTACCACAAATGTGTACAAACCGTGCCTAGTGTAAGGGCTCCTTCGCTCACCCTATCAATTAAATTCATGATAACGCTTCTTCACGCAGCACCGTGGTTGCCACAGATTACGAAACTTACTGATCTGACTTAGAGAGAAATACTCACATCACTCGCTACTACCTGTTTCTGTCAGTGACAACGTAATACCGATCATAGCAATCGCTCTGAGAAATTGGTCTTAAAACTGAGAAAAACGAACGACGTACAGTACTTATTGATTCCGTTCGGAACATACCTTAATCTTAAATTTCACGGAAATTGAGCAATGTGTTATGCAGAAAAGTTATTCGTACTGTTTTCACGAAGTATGTAATTTACGACATTTTCGTACTGCAGACGCTTTTCCATGTGACCTCTTTCTCCCAGTCCGAAATTTTTCTCCTAGAAATTGACGCCACTTGTTCTATTATCTACGCCCATAAGCACCCGGAGTCACTCAAACGAAATTGATTAGTGACGGGAGATAGTGGCCAATCATTCGGGAGTCACTTCCTATATAATTCAGCGGGATACCGCACTATAAATAGTACCCAGCGACTCGCCCAGCAAGTCACTTGTAGGTTTAGTTTCCCAGTTAAGGGAGTTTACATGTTAACCATTCCTTGTATTTAACATGGGCTGCACTCCACTGAGTAGCATTCGATCACTAGAGAATAGCTTCGAGTATGTAACAGGCGCACCAGCCAGTTAGTAATTAGTTTACAAATCAGCTACGTTTTTGAGGAGTCCCACTTGCGGATGGCCTACCTGTTTACGTGACGCATCTACATCAGACTACTTGCTGATCTAGAACTGAAATACGTTCTAGATCATAGTTTTAAACCTATTAACACCACTAAAAAAATATATTAACAGAGCTCTACGGCATTCGAAAGAAAGATATTGCGAGTTCCGCAAACATCGTGAAATTTTTTGACTCAGTAGAAACTTAGAACCTTCAAGATGACAACAAACTGTGATCCAAAAATTTGAGGAAAGTTGAGCAAATTATGTAACAAACGCAGCATAATTTCCTACCAAGAATTTCATCCAATCGTAGAAAAACTTTACACGCATTTTTCTCTGAAATAATTGCTGCAGCCAGTGCAGTGATTCTGAAAATGACTACTTCGGAGGTAATTGGAATTGGTTGCTAGTCTATAAATAGAAAATTTTTGTTTTTATAAAACTTCGTGAACGCTGTACAGAACTCGTAAATCAACTCAACAAACTAATAATGAATTAATGTAACTTCTAAAATATCAGCACATTATTTATTCCACACTGAATCCTATCATATAATATTCCCTTTAATTAAACAATAATTCATCCAATTATTGAGGTACCCAAGAATTGCCTCATGTATTGGTTCAAATTCTGCCTTTATGAGAGTTAATATTGCAATCTGTATGGGAGGAACGAGGATTAATTTCTATTATGGCTCATTAAAAGTCTGAGTCGATATCATTATAAGCGCGAAAGGACAGTTGGTAAGAAATCAGACAGAATTCGGCAATGACTTTTTGAGACAATCATCATAGCATTCCTCTGGAGAGATTTCAGGAAATTGTGGTAAACCCAAATCTCGATGGCCGGACGGGGAATTGAAACCATGTTACCGCAGAATATCATAATGTATTTTTTATTACCTTGATGTTTTAAATATCAGCGTGGAATTTTACTACATGAATTTTTAGCTTAATGACAACGATGTTATAAAGTCAAGCTACCTGTAGTAACCTCCGCCCCAGTAGGTGAAAAATGTCGGTAACATAGATCAGTTAGGTTTTGTCCTTCATTCAATTAGGCATAAGCCCCAGGGCAGCATATTGGCAAGAATCAGTTTTTATACTGATCGAGTTACATAGGTCATCAATACCTTCGTCGTACCCATTGAACCATGAGATATTCCCAGTCCATGGTTTGTTTTTCGTGCGTTGTCTAGTGTAATTATTAAATTAAATGATTGAACTGTCATATTTTTATTTCTTTACCTTGTCTTTCTGGAATTCTAATAGTGCCAATATTACTTTTATTCTATGAGTCCCATTTATAAAAATTTCAATTAAAAGAATAATTCCGGTGTCTGAGAGACATTTTTTCTTAAATTTATCATCCCATAACTAGTTTTATAATTATGTTAGTTCTATGACGTCATCAGCTATCCAAATAAAAATCTGATCAGTAAGCCTAGATTTTCCTAATTTCTGAAGTTTTCCACCATTATGACGGAAAATATAAACATATGAGGTACGTTAATATAAACTTTCTCTCATATGAGAATTTGATAGTTATTAAGAATAAATTTTTAAGTGCAACTCATCGAGCCTTGCTGAAACTGTATGAAGTTATTAAACATATAAAACCAGAAAATTAGAAGCTTAAAGAAGCCTCAGGTGTTTATACATCAACCTTGCAGAAGAAGTTAATAACGAGAATAGCGGGGTTATTCCATTCGCAGCTAAATTAAACTGAAAAGATACAGCATCACAAAAATCCCAGAAGCACTTTCTGGCATAATTCAGGGTACGCACACCCCCCCGGGGCAGCTACACGAGTTTCCCGCCTCGCTGTGATAGCTTATCGTGTAACGAGTTAGCTCGTGTAAACAGTAGTCGGCAGATGAATTCTCCCGAGGCACGAGAGCGGCTGCCCCTGGGCCGTACATGCGATACTGCCCCGCCACACGCACTTTCGAATCAGCCACTGCCCGTCGTGTACAGCACTTCCGCAATAAGCACTTTCACCGGAACGTGTCATAAACCTGATTCATGGCAACCAGTTTGCGTCGAACAAACAGCGGAAATTCTCCGCATCAACACAGTCAAGTTTTATTCCTCATTAGCTGTTGTGCCCAACCCTGTTGGTGTGTACTGTTAATACACAGATTAAACCGATTATGTTACACATAGACAAGAAAAAATGTATCCTGTTTCCTCCGAGTAATACTACCTCGTTCGTATTATCCAAATCACGACAAACATTTCGAATTAAGAATTAACTACATCCGACTATCGATTCTATCGACAATCGCATTCAACAAAAATTGTGTACTTATTTCATCATTTCATCAGGTTTGCGACCTCATGTGAAGACGAAACATACCATACTTTATCCCTAAGAATCTAAGCTATACAAAATTCAGAACTTGAACGAAATACGAAGCGTCGTTTATACGCGAATCCCATTTATTCAAACAGACACAGATACAGAAAGAGACAGATTTTAAAACTGTTGATTCCTTTTCGGTAAGTTATTAACAGTGAAACTCGTTTTTTCGGAAGTATCTTAAACGTACATACTTTCTTTCGGTTACAATTTTATTGTACATATATAGTTTACGTCCTAACCAGCCAAGGAGAATATGTGAAGAAACTGTACTATAGTAGGTGTTAAAACTCTATTTAATTGCAGAAACTAATTGGTTAACATACCACGATAGGTTAGATTTCCTTATCTGCGAAAATAAAGCGCACCTGTCACCCACTAGTTACGAACAATACCGCAAGAAAGTCAAGTGTCTCATTCTGTTCAAGTGATAATCCGTAAATTACAATTTACCTCTCAACAGTCTCTAAATATTATGACATAATGATCAACTATTCACAGAAATGAAATAAAATTCACTTCATGTTACGTCGCTTCGAGTTTTACTGCAATAAAACTGCATGGTAATTGTTAATTTTAAATAAAAGAAACTTTTTTGAAATTTTAGAGAGATTTTATGACTATGCACCAACTTATCCTCAAATCTAAACTACTACATTGAAGGTGACAAAGTTAAGTAGCTTTCTGATAAGCTGAAAAAAATGTATGTACTTAAAAAGTTTGAACACATTTCCGAAGACACTTTGCATGAACGTAAAAATCTAATCCTATCAAATCTTTAAACCATGTCGCAAAATGCCAATTTTTACTGTTACTCTGTGTGCCAGTTACACAAGTTCTTACCATAATCTACCACTTTGCAACAGTAACCCAACGTGGAAATGGTGTCCGGCGCCTGCTACGAGGCTAACTGGCCGGCGTTCTTGTGATGAAGCGAATTTTCAACATTGCGGTTTGGGTTGCCCTGCAGAAAGGTGGTGGGGCACGATTCCTAATCGCCGTAGTTTTTACCTAATACCTGGCTTACATCCAAAATCTCAAAGTGTTTGGAGTGAGGTAATCAAACGCAGTAATCCTTCCATCGAATGGGGGCTTTAAACTTGGCACCCCCTCAGTGTTTCTCGACTTATGAGACTTGAATGTATCGGCAATGTTTTACTCTTTTCCCCTTCCTTAACCTTCATACATCAATCACCAGATTCATATAGACACGCGGAGCAAAGAACTTGGCCACTCTATCACCATATGATTCGTTAATGATTCTAATGTCTGCCACACGGCAGCAAATCATACTTACATTTTTACTTACCAATATTAAACAATTACTCTTTTTTCGTTTTTCATGATACTTGCCTTTTTTACTCACGCCTATTTCTTCTGATTCACAGCGTAGATTCCATCGATTTTGTCCTTATGTTGAAGTCCTTCTCAGGCTCTCATATAGACACACATCACTGCATTTGAAGTACCCAATACACAAAGTGGTGGTAAATGATATTGAACAAAATTTTTGAGAAACATACTGATAAATCATAAAAAAATAAGTTACTAAAAAAAGGCCCTCGTAATTATGTCATACACAAACCGAAGATCAACAATCAATTTCCACGGGAAGACGTAAACTTTCATGACAAATGTTTTTACAG